>CM069156.1:40925951-41106049 GCA_035221665.1 Okamejei kenojei
GTCCGAAAGCCTTCTCAAAGTCCAGATACAACACATCATGTTCTCCCTTATCACTCTACTAGTTACAATCTCAAAAACAATTCAATAGATTCGTCCAGAATGAATTTACCCTTCGTAAAACCATGCTGACTTTGTCAATGATTTCACACTTTCAGATTGTGCTGCTATCCACTCTTTATTAATTGACTCTAGCAGTTTCCACTCTACGATGTTAGATAATGGTCTGTAATTCCCCATTTTCTCTCTCCCTCCCCTTTTTAAAAAGTGGGGTTACATTAGCTACCTCAATCCTCAGGAACTACTTCCTGAATCTTAAAGAGTTTGAAAAATTATCACTAGGCATCTGCTATTTTGGGGTACTTCCTTAAGTACCCTGGGATGCAGCCTATCTGGCCCTGGGGATTTTTCAGCCTTTAATCCATTCAATTTACCCAACACCATTTCCGGTAACTGGATTTCCACTAATTTCTCCATCTCATTTGGAACCGCGATCCCTGCTATTTCCGGCAATTATTTATGTCTTCCTTAGTGAAGACAGAACCAAGTAGTTATTCAATTCGTCTTCTGCCATGTCCTTGTTCCCCATGATCAAATCACCCAGTTTCTCGACTGGCAAGGGACTACATTTGTTTTAACTAATCTTTTGCGCTTCACATATCGATAAAACTTTTGCAGTCAGTTTTTATGTGTTCCTGCCAAGTTTTTCTTTCATACTCCATTTTCCCTTTCCTAATTAAGCCCTTTGTCCTCCTCAGTTGGTCTTGAATGTTATCCCAGTCCCCTGGTAGGCTGCTTTTTTCTGGCTAATTTGTACGCTTCATCTTTTTCTTTGATACTATCCCTGATTTCCCTCGTTATCCACGGATGCTCCACCTTCCCCTGATTTTATTCTTTTGCCATACTGGGATGAACAATTGTTGTAGTTCATCCATGCAGTCTTTAAATGCCTTCCAGTGCATATCCACGTCAACCCTTCAAGAATCAATTGCCGTCCATCTGGACAATTCAGTCTATACCCTCAAAGTTACCTTTCTTTGAAAGTTCAGGTCTCGTGTTCTGAATTAACAATGTCGCTCTCCATCCTAATGAAGAATCAACCATATTATGGTCTCTCTTGCCCAAGGGGCCACGTAAAAAAGGTGCTAACTAACCTTCCTCATTACTCAATAATCCAGTCTAGAAATAGCTGCTCTCTCGTTGGTTCCTCCACATGTGGTTTAGAAAAACTATCCGCATTACATTCCCAAGAAATCCTCTTCCTCAGCATCCCCTACCAATTTGATTTCACCCAATCTATATGGACGGGAAGGGAATGGAGGGGTATGGTCTGAGTGCAGGTAGATGGGACTAGGGGAAAACAAATGGTCGGCACGGACTGGAAGGGCCGAGAGGGCCTGTTTCCGAGCTGTAATTGTTATATGGTTGCAAGGGAATCGGCCTCCACTACCTTCTGTCCCGGGAATTAACATGGTGAACCTACACTGCACTCGCTCAATAACGAAGGTTTCAAAGGTTTGTTTATTGTCACGTGTACCAATTGGTACAAATACAATGATACAATTTATTTGTTGTCATTTGAACCTCATTTTACACAATTTACACAAACATCCATCACAGTGAATCTCCTCCTCACTGTGATGGAAGGCAAAGTCTTATCTCTCCCCGCACTCCCCTCCCATTCTCCTCCCGATGTCAAAAATCAAAAAGTCCCCGGCTGGCGATGGTAAGTAAGTTCCCGCGGCTATAATTAAGCCGCGCGCCGGGCGATGCAAGGCCCTGCTCCAGGTCATTTTCAACCCCGCAACTCGGGAGGGAGAAGTTGCCGTTGCAGATGCGCCGAAAAGCGGTCTCCAACCAGGGACCCGCGAGCTCCCGGTGTTACCGTCCACCGGACCGACGGCTGGATCCTCCAAATCTCCGGGACCAACACAGCTCCTCCCGTTCCGAACTCGGCCAGCTCCGCGATGGTGAGTAGTCTGCAGGCTCCACGACTGGAGCCCCAGATCGTTCCGGTTGGAGGCCGCTCCACGGTGCTAGGCTCCAACGATAACGGAGACCCGACAGAGAAAAGGTCAGATCCTCCGTACAGGGAAAAGATTTTTAAAAGTTTACCCCCCCCCCGCGCCCCCACACAAAACAAGTTAAAAAAACCCACTATAACTACACTCAAACGGGACAAGAAAATAAACAAAAGACAGACGGACTGCAGAGGCCGCTGCGACGTGGGTCGCGCCGCCCACCCAATTAAGGTACAGTCAAATTCGAGAATGTCCATCATCAAATTAGGAGACCAAAATTGCACACAATACTCCAGGTGCGGTCTCACCAAGTCCCTGCACAACGGCAGTAGGTCCTCCTTGCTCCTATGTATTTTGTGGGCAGTACACTGGATGTTGTGTACATGGATTTCAGCAAAACATTCGACAAGGTTCCGCATGGTAGGTTGCTCTGGAAGGTGAGATCGCATGGGATCCAAGGAGAGATAGTTGAATGGATAGAACATTTGTTTCATGGAAACAAATGGCGGAAGGTTGCTTCTCAGGCTGGAGGCCTGTGACCAGTGGTGCGACTCAGGGTACTGTTTGTCATCTGTATCAATGATTTGGATGAGAACGCACATGGCAATATTGGCAGATTTTCAGATGATACAAGGGTGTGGCTTTGCAGATAGTGAAGATTGTTATGAAAAATTACAGCAGGATCTTGATCAATTGGCCAGGTGGGCTGTGGAATGGTTGATGGAATTTAATACGGAGAAGTGTGAGGTGTTGCATTTTGGGAAGTTTTACATGGGCAAGACCGGCACAGGTTCAAGTTCAAATATATTTGTCACATGCAGTGTGACTTGGGGTTAAGTAGGCCTCTGGGTAGTGTTGCAGAGCAGAGGGATCTAGGAGTACAGGTGCATGGTTCTTTGAAAGTTGAGTCGCAGGTGGATAAGGTGGTCAAAAAGGCTTTTGGCATATTGGCCTTCATCGATCAGTATTGAGTATAGAAGTTGGGAGGTCATGTTGCAGTTGTATAACATAGACATAGAAACATAGAAAATAGGTGCAGGAGTAGGCCATTCGGCCCTTTGAGCCTGCACCACCATTCAATATGATCATGGCTGATCATCCAACTCAGTATGCTGTACCTGTCTTCTCTCCATACCCCCTGATCCCTTTAGCCACAAGGGCCACATCTAACTCCCTCTTAAATATAGCCAATGAACTGGCCTCAACTATCTTCTGTGGCAGAGAATTCCACAGATTCACCACTCTGTGTGAAAAATGTTTTTCAAATCTCGGTCCTAAAAGACTTCCCCCTTATCCTTAAACTGTGACCCCTTCTTCTGGACTTCCCCAACATCTGGAACAATTTTCCTGCATCTAGCCTGTCCAACCCTTTATGAATTTTGCAAGTTTCTATAGGATCCCCCTCAATCTTCTAAATTCTAGCGAGTACAAGCCGAGTCTATCCAGTCTTTCTTCATATGAAAGTCCTGCCATCCCAGGAAACAGTCTGGTGAACCTTCTCTGTACTCCCTCTATGGCAAGAATGTCTTTCCTCAGATTAGTAGACCAAAACTGTACACAACACTCCAGGTGTGGTCTCACCAAGGCCCTGTAGAACCTCCCTGCTCCTATACTCAAATCATTTTGCTATGAATGCTAACATACCATTTGCTCCATTTGCCTGCTGCACCTGCATGCTTACTTTCAATGACTGGTGTACCAGGACACCCAGGTCTCGTTGCATTTCCCCTTTTCCAAATCGGCCACCATTCCGATAATGGTCTACTTTCCGGTTCTTGGCACCAAAGTGGATAACCTCACATTTATCCACATTTTACTGCATCTGCCATGCATTTGCCCACTCACCCAACCTATCCAAGTCACCTTGCAGCCTCCTCACAGCTAAGACTGCCCTGCAGCTTCGTGTCATCCGCAAACTTGGAGATGTTGCATTCAATTGCCTCATCCAAATCATTAATATATATTATAAATCGCTGGGGTTCCAGCACTGAGCCTTGCGGTACCCCACTTGTCACTGCCTGCCATTCTGAAAATGACCCGTTTACTCCTACCTTTTGCTTCCTGTCTGCCAGCCAGTTCTCTATCCACATCAATACCGAACCCCCAATACCGTGTGCTTTAAGTTTGCATACTAATCTCTTATGTGGGACCTTGTCAAAAGCCTTCTGAAAGTCCAGATATAACACATCCACATCCCTTATCCACGCTACTAGTTACATCCTCGAAAAATTCTATAAGATTCGTCAGACATTATTTACCTTTCATAAATCCATGCTGACTTTGTCTAATGATTTCACCACTTTCCAAATGTGCTGCTATCCCATCTTTAATAAATAATTTGTTTTAGCTAATCTTTTTCTCTTCACATATCTATAAAAACTTTTGCAGTCAGTTTTTATGTCCCCTACCAGTTTTCTTTCATAATCTATTTTCCCTTTCCTAATTAAGCCCTTTGTCCTCGTCTGCTGAACTGAATTTCTCCCAGTCCTCTGGTGGGCTGCTTTTCTGGGTAATTTGTATGCTTCATCTTTTGTTTTGATACTATCCCTGATTTCCCTTGTTATCCACGGATGCACTACCTTCCCTGATTTATTATTTTTCCAAACTGGGATGAACAATTGTTGTAGTTCATCCATGCAGACTTTAAATGCCTTCCATTGCATTTCCACCGTCAACCCTTTAAGAATCAATTGCCAGTCTATCTTGGCCAATTCACGTCTCATACCCTCAAAGTTACCTTTCTTTAAGTTCAGAACCCTTGTTTCTGAATTAACTATGTCACTCTCCATCCGAATGAAGAACTCAACCATATTATGGTCACTCTTGCCCAAGGGGCCATGCACAACAAGACTGCTAACTAATCCTTCCTCATTACTGAATACCCAGTCCAGAATAGCATGCTCTCTCGTTGGTTCCTCTACATGTTGTTTTAGGAAACTATCCCACCTACATTCCAAGAAATCCTCTTCCTCAGCACCCCTGCCAATTTGATTCACCCAATCTATATGTGGATTGAAGTCACCCATTATAACTGTTTTACCTTTGTTGCACACATTTCTAATTTCCTGTTTGATGCCATCCCCAACTCCACTTCTACTGTTAAATGGCCTGTACACAATTCCCACTAGCGTTTTTTGCCCATTAGTTTTTCGCAGCTCTACCCATATCGATTCCACATCCTCCAAGCTAATGTCCTTCCTTTCCATTGCGTTAATCTCCTCTTTAACCAGCAACGCTACCCCACCTTCTTTTCCTTTTTGTCTATCCCTCCTGAGTATTGAATATCCCAGTATGTTCAGCTCCCAGCCTTGGTCACCCTGGAGCAATGTCCCCGTGATCCCAACTATATCATATTCATTAATAACTATCTTCACATTCAACTCATCCACCTTATTACGAATGCTCCTTGCATTGTGACACAAAGCCTTCAGGCTTGTTTTTACAACACTCTTACCCCTTATACAATTATGTTCAAAAGTGGCCCTTTTTGATTTTTGCCCTGGATTTGTCTGCCTGCCACTTTTACTTTTCACCTTGCTACCTATTGCTTCTACCCTCATTTTACACCCCTCTGTCTCTCTGCCCATGCTCCCATCCCCCTGCCACATTAGTTTAAATCCTCCCCGACAGCATTAGCAAATACTCCCCCAAGGACATTGGTTCCATTCCAGCCCAGGTGCAGACCGTCCTGTTTGTACTGGTCCCACCTCCCCCAGAACAGGTTCCAATGCCCCATAAATTTGAATCTCTCCCCCTTGCATCATTTTTCAAGCCACGTATTCATCTGCAATATCCTCCTATTTCTACTCTGACTAGCATGTGGCACTGGTAGTAATCGAGAGATTACTACCTTTGAGGTCCTACTTTTAAGGTTATCTCCTAGCTCCCTAAATTCACCTTGTAGGACCTCTTCCCTTTTTTTACCTATATCGTTTGTGCCAATGTGCACCACGACAACTGGCTGTTCACCCTCCCCCTCCAGAATGTTCTGCAGCCGCTCAGTGACATCCCTGACCCTTGCACCAGGGAGGCAACATACCATCCTGAAGTCTTGTTTGCGGCCGCAGAAACGCCTATCTATTCCCCTTACAATTGAATCCCCTATTACTATAGCCTCTACACTCTTTTTCCTCCCCTCCTGTGCTGCAGAGCCACCCACTGTGCCATGAACTTGGCTGCTGCTGCCTTCCTCTGAAGAGCCATCTCTCCCAACAGTATCCAAAATGGTATTTCTGTTTAGGAGGGAGATGACCGCAGGGGACATTGTTGAGATGTTGGTGAGGCCGCATTTAGAATATGGTGTTCAGTTCTGGGCACCATGTTTCAGGAAAGATATTGTCAAGTTGGAAAGGGTTCAGAGAAAATTTACGATGATGTTGCCAGGACTAGAGGGTCTGAGCTAAAGGGAGAGGTTGGGTAGGATGGGTCTCTATTTCTTGAAGAGCAGGAGGATGAGGGATGATCTTATAGAGGTGTATAAAATCATGAGAGGAATAGATCGGGTAGATGCACAGTCTCTTGCCCAGAGTAGATGAATTGAGGACCAAAGGCTGTAGGTTTAAAGAGATGGGGGAAAAGATTTGGTCTAGCGAGGCCTTCTTGACCACTCTGTCTACCTGTGACAGCACTTGTCATAAGACATCATGTTTTAACATAGAAAAACATAGGAAATAGGAGGCCATTGGGCCCTTTGAGCCAGCACCGCCATTCACCATGATCATGGCTGATGGTCCCCAATCAATAACCTGTGCCTGCCTTTTCCCCATATCCCATGATTCCACCAGCCCCTAGAGCTCTATCTAGCTCTCCCTTAAATCCATCCAATGATTTGGCCTCCAGTGCCCTCTGTGGCAGGGAATTCCACAAATGTCTCACCCCGGTTTAAATGGCCTCCCCTTTATTCTAAGACTGTGGGCTCTGATTCTGGACATGCCCAACATTGGGAACATTTTTCCTGCATCTCGCTTGTCCAGTCCTTTTATAATTTTTCATGTTTCTATGAGAATTCCCCCTCATCCTTCTAAACTCCAGTGAATATAAACCTAGTCTTTTCCATCTTTCCTCATAAGACAGTCCCACCATCCTAGGCATCAATCTCGTGAACCTTCGCTGCACTGCATCAATCACAAGGATGTCCTTCCTCAAATTAGGAGGCCATATGCTTTTAAAATAAGTGTTAACCCATAGAATGCCCCCAGCATCTCCAAGTGGTTGATACCATGTAACTGAAGAATTGATAACTCATGCACATCCCATCTGCCACCACAACTAGAGATGGTATTAGTAGCTCCCCATCCTTGAGCACTAGCATCAGTTTGTAACATAACTGAACGTTTACTGACCAAAATGTTACTGGAGCAATGCGAATACTGGTTGTCCACCATTGTAGTTTTGATATAGCTTCAGCTGGTAATAGCATAGGTCTGTTAAAATTACCTAAATGGTATTTGAGTGCTTGCTCATATACTGACCCCATACACTCCCCTCCTCAGAGTGGGAGACATTAAGCAGCTCTGAACCAGGCGCTGCCGCAGGCATGAAAGGAGACCTGCGCTGATATGTTTCCGTTTCATGGAACATATTATGATATCCTTTCCATGAGGTGCTACATCCGGGATAAACGCCCAAAGACTCTATCCATGTTTGAAGGAGGAGAATCCTGGCCTGATTCGCCTGAATACACAGGCCTATCAGACTTTTTTTTGGCTTTGGGGGTACACAAAAAGCTGGAGAAACTCAGCGGGTGCAGCAGCATCTAAGGAGCGAAGGAGATAGGCGACGTTTCGGGTCGAGACCCTCCTTTCGGGGTTGCCAAAGTGCTTTGGGCAAGCATCAAGTCTGAAGTTGCTGATCGCACTGTCAGCGACTCGGACGGTGAAACCGACGGCCGCCGCACACTCTGCATTACCCGCACTCCGTAGCCGGTTTCCCCGTCTGGGTTTCCCCCTGGATTTTTCCATACTTCGTTCAGCAATTTGGAATTCTGTAACAAGAATCTTTACCAAAAAATAAGGTTAAAACTTACCTGCAGGGTTTTTAAACTTACCGCTGGAGGAGCGACGCTCATCCCAGCCAGTCGTGCGCCATGCGTTAGAGCGTATTGACGCGCTGGCGGGCTGCTTCACGTAGTCACGTGACTTTGAAGTACAATTCCCCGTTTTCTCCCGCCTTTCTTAAAAAGCGGGATAACATCAGCTACCCTCCAATCCACAGGAACTGATCCCAAGTCTATAGAACATTGGAAAATTATCACCAATGCATCCACGATTTCTAGAGCCACTTCCTTAAGTACCCTGGGATGCAGACCATCAGGCCCTGGGGATGTATCAGCCTTCAGTCCCATCAGCCTATCCAACACCATTTCCTGCCTAATGTGGATTTCCTTCAGTTCCTCTGTCACCCCAGATCCCCTAGCTACTTCTATATCAGGAAGATTGTTTGTGTCCTTGTCCTCCTTAGTGAAGACAGATCCAAAGTACCTGTTCAACATCCTCCCTACGGAGACAGTTTCACAACCTCCTACTCCTTAGATGCTGCTGCACCCGCTGAGTTTCTCCAGCTTTTTGTGTACCCTCGATTCTCCAGCATCTGCAGTTCCTTCTTTAAAACTTTGTCTACTCCACTGCGACATCTCCTCAAGGTATGCCTACTTTGAAGAAGTTCTCCTCCTCCCTACGGAGACAGTTTCACAACCTCCTCTCCTTAGATGCTGCTGCACCCGCTGAGTTTCTCCAGCTTTTTGTGTACCCTCGATTCTCCAGCATCTGCAGTTCCTTCTTTAAAACAACATCTGCCATTTGCTTGTTCCCCATAATAAATTCACCTTTTTCGGTCTTCAAGGGTACAACTTTGGTCTTAACTAATTTTTTCCTCTTCACATACCAAAATAAGCTTTTACTGTCCTGCTTTATATTCTTACCTTCGTACCTCATCTTTTACCTTCGTAAACTCCCCGTTACTCCCCGTATTGTCTTTTTGGTTATCTTCTGTTCTTCTTTAAACATTACCCAATCCTCTTGCTTCCCGCTCATCTTTGCTACATTGTACTTCTTCGATTTAATTTTTATACTGTCCCTGATATCCCTTGTCAGCCATGGTCGTCCCTTCCTCCTAGGAATGAAATGATCCTGCACCTTCTGTATTATTCCTAGAAACACCTGCCATTTTTGTTCCACTGTCATCCCTGCTAGTGTATCTTTCCAGTCAACTTTGGCCAGCTCCTCCCTCATGGCCCCATGGTCTCCTTTATTCAACTGCAACACTGACACCTCCGATCTGGTGACTAAAATTAGAGCACATGGTATTGGGGGTAGGGTGTTGACATGGATAGAAAATTGGTTGGCAGACCGGAAGCAAAGAGTAGGAGTGAACGGGTCCTTTTCAGAATGGCAGGCAGTGGCGAGTGGAGTGCCGCAAGGCTCGGTGTTGGGGCCGCAACTGTTTACTATATATATTCATGATTTGGAAGAGGGAATTAGGAGCAACACTAGCAAGTTTGCAGATGACGCAAAGCTGGGTGGCAGTGTGAACTGTGAAGAGGATGCTAGGTGGTTGCAGGGTGACCTGGACAGGTTGAGAGAGTGGGCAGATGCTGTATAATATAGATAAATATGTGGTTATCCACTTTGGTGGCAAAAACAAGGGGGCAGATTACTATCTCAATGGGGTTAGATTAGGTAAGGGGGAGGTACAGTGAGACCTGGGCGTCCTTGTACACTGGTCACTGAAAGTTGGCTTACAGGTACAGCAGGCAGTGAAGAAAGCTAATGGAATGTTGGCCTTCATAACAAGAGGATTTCAGTATAGGAGTAAAGAGGTTCATCTAAAGTTGTATAGAGCTCTGGTGAGACCACATCTGGAGTATTGTGTACAATTTTGGTCTCCTAATTTGAGGAAGGACATCCTTGTGATTGAGGCAGTGCAGCATAGGTTCACGAGATTGATCCCTGGGATGGCGGGACTGTCTTATGAGGAAAGATTGAAAAGACTAGGCTTGTATTCACTGGAGTTTAGAAGGATGAGGGGATATCTTATAGAAACATATAAAATTATAAAAGGACTGGACAAGCTAGATGTAGGAAAAAATTTCCCAATGTTGGCGAGACCAGAACCAGGGGCCACAGCCTTAGAATAAAGGGGAGGTCATTTAAGACTGAGGTGAGAAAAAACTTTTTCTCCCAGAGAGTTGTGAATTTATGGAATTCCCTGCCATGGATTTAAGAGAGAGTTAGAAACATTGAAAATAGATGCAGGAGTAGGCCATTCGGCCCTTTGAGCCTGCACCGTCATTGAATATGATCATGGCTGATCCTGTACCTGCCTTCTCTCCATACCCGCTGATCCCTTTAGCCACAAGGGCCACATCTAACTCCCTCTTAAATATAGCCAATGAACTGGTCTCACCTACCTTCTGAGGCAGAGAATTCCACAGATTCACCACTCTCTGTGTGAAAAATGTTTTTCTCATCTCGGTCCCAAAATACTTCCCCCTTAGATAGAGCTCTAGGGGCTAGTGGATCAAGGGATATGGGGCCAAGGCAGGCACAGGTTATTGATAGGGGAGGATCAGCCATGATCACAATGAATGGAAGGGCTCGAAGGGCCGAATGGCCTTCTCCTGCACCTATTTTCTATGTTTTTATGTTTCTATGATCTACTCTTCTCCCTCTCCATTTGTAAATTAAACCTGACCATATTCTGGTCACTGCCTCCTCATGGTGCATTAACCTCGAGGTCCTTCATCAAATCCGGTTCATTTCATAACACTAAATCCAGAATTGCCTTCTCCCTGGTAGGCTCCAATACAAGCTGTTCAAAAAATCCATCACAAAGGCACTCTACAAAGTCCCTTTCTTGGGGCCGGTGCCAACCTGATTTTCCCAGTCTACCTGCATGTTGAAATCTCCCATAACAACCACAGCATTACTTTTACTACATGACAATTTTAACTCCTGATTCAACTTGCGCCCTTTGTCCAGGCTACTGTTTGGGGGCCTGTAGATTGGTCCCGTTAGTGTCTTTTTACCCCTACAATTCCTTAGTTCTATCCATACTGACTCCACATCTCCTGTTTCATTGTCACCCCTTGCAAGGGACTGAATTTCATTCCTCACCAGCAGGGTAACCCCACCCTCTCTGCCCACCTGTCTGCCTTTTCGATAGGAGGTATACCCTTGAATATTCCGTTCCCAGCCCTGGCCCTCTTGGAACCATGTCTCAGTAATTCCCACAACATCATACTTGCCAGTTTCTAACTAAGCCTCAAGCTTGTCCACTTTATTCCTTATACTTCGCGCATTCATATACAGTACTTTGACCTCCGTATTCACTCCCCCGCTCACAATTGGCCCTGACCTTACTCTGTTGTCCATTCTCAAGCTTTCCTTCCCATTAATTCGGGAATCTTTTGTAATTTTTCCTGTAGCAACTTCCCCTTCAACTCCATCTTTATACTCCCAATTTACCAATCCCTCCCCCCCACTATTTAGCTTAAATCCACACGTGTAGCCTTAGCAAACCTGCCTGCCAGAATGTCGGCCCCCCTCCAGTTAAGGTGTAATCCGTCCCTTTTGTACAGGTCACCCCTACCCCAGAAGAGATCTCAGTGGTCTATAAATTGAAATCCTTGCTCCCTGCACCAGCCCCTCAGCCACACATTCAGATCCCCTATCTCCCTGTTCCTGTCCTCACTAGCACGTGGTACTGGAAGCAATCCAGCAGGCACGTGCCGTGAGTAATTACTCAGGATAGGCACTCAGTCCGCTAAAAAAAAATTAAACCGCGCATGCGCAGATTGTTCTCTCCGTTAAATAAATAAATAAATAAAACTGTGACATTTCAATTTGCCCAAGGCTTCCTAGTCCTAGACCAATTGGGGGAACAGTTCCTTTCACAGCGTGTGGAGAGTCTGTGTCAGGGGCAAAGAATCTTAAGAAAGAAATTAGGAAGGCTAAAAGAAGACATGAGGTTGCTTTGGCAAGAAAGGTGAAAGTAAACCCAAAGGGTTTCCACAGCTATATTAATAGCGAAAGGATAACGAGGGATAAAATTGGACCATTAGAGAACCAGAATGGACAGCTATCTGCAGAGCCAAAAGAGACGGGGGAGATATTGAACAATTTCTTTTCTTCGGTATTCACGAAGGAGAAGGATATTGAACTCGGTGAGTTAAGGGGAAAAAGTAGAGTAGCTATGGAAACTATGAGATTCAAAGAGGAGGAAGTACTGACACTTTTGAAAAATATAAAAGTGGATAAGTCTCCAGGTCTTGACAGGATATTCCCTAGGACATTGAGGGAAGTTAGTGTAGAAATAGCAGGAGCTATGACAGAAATATTTCAAATGTCATTAGAAACGGGAATAGTGCCGGAGGATTGGCGTACTGCGCATGTTGTTCCATTGTTTAAAAAGGGTTCAAAGAATAAACCTAGCAATTATAGACCTATTAGTTTGACGTCAGTGGTGGGCAAATTAATGGAAAGGATACTTAGAGATAATATATATAAGCATCTGGATAAACAGGGTCTGATCAGGAACAGTCAACATGGATTTGTGCCTGGAAAAGTCATGTTTGACAAACCTTCTTGAATTTTTTGAAGCGGTAACTAGGGAAATTGATGAGGGTAAAGCAGTGGATGTAGTCTATATGGATTTCAGTAAGGCCTTTGACAAGGTTCCCCATGGAAGGTTGGTTTAAGAAGGTTCAATCTTTGGGTGTTAATGGCGGAGTAGTAAGATGGATTCAACAGTGGCTGAATGGGAGATGTCAGAGAGTAATGGTGGATGGCTGTTTGTCAGGTTGGAAGCCGGTGACCAGTGGGGTGCCTCAGGGATCTGTTTTGGGTCCACTGTTGTTTGTCATGTACATCAATGATCTGGATGATGGGGTGGAAAATTGGATAAGTAAGTATGCAGATGATACTAAGATAGGTGGTGTTGTGGATAATGAAGTAGATTTTCAAAGTCTACAGAGAGATTTGGGCCATTTGGAAAAGTGGGCTGAAAGATGGCAGATGGAGTTTAATGCTGATAAGTGTGAAGTGCTACATCTTGGCAGGACAAATCAAAATAGGATGTACATGGTAAATGGTAGGGAATTGAGGAATGCTGTGGAACAGAGGGATCTAGGAATAACTGTGCATAGTTCCCTGAAGGTGGAATCGCATGTAGATAGGATGGTAAAGAAAGCCTTTGGTGTGCTGGCCTTTATAAATCAGAGCATTGAATATAGGAGTAGGGAAGTAATGTTAAAATTGTACAAGGCATTGGTAAGACCAATTCTGGAGTATGGTGTACAATTTTGGTCGCCTAGTTATAGGAAGGATATCAACAAAATAGAAAGAGTACAGAGGAGATTTACTAGAATGTTGCCAGGGTTCCAGCAACTATGTTACAGAGAAAGGTTGAACAAGTTAGGTCTTTATTCTTTGGAGCGCAGAAGGTTAAGGGGGGACTTGATTGAGGTCTTTAAAATTATGAAAGGGATAGACAGAGTTGACGTGGATACATTTTTCCCATTGAGGGTAGGGAAGATTCAAACAAGAGGGCATGACATGAGAATTAAGGGACAGAGGTTTCGGGGTAACGTGAGGGGGAACTTCTTTACTCAGAGGGTGGTGGCTGTGTGGAATGAGCTTCCAGCAGAAGTGGTGGAGGCAGGATCGATTTTAACATTTAAGAGTAAAGTGGATAGGTATATGGACGTGAAGGGAATGGAGGGGTATGGTCTGAGTGCAGGTAGATGGGACTAGGGGAAAACAAATGGTCGGCACGGACTGGAAGGGCCGAGAGGGCCTGTTTCCGTGCTGTAATTGTTATATGGTTATATGGTTGTGGGGAGGGCACGAGTGTTGACAAGGAGGATGTCGGGGTTATGGCAGAAACTTACTCACTCACCGCTGCCGCAGCTCTCCGGGCACGAAGCCCCCGCACTGTAGCTGGGAATAGAAGCAGCTCGGGTAGCTACGAGCGGCTGCCGGGACACGACAGCAGAACTGGCCGCCACTTCAGCGCCTTCTGCCGGCCCGCTCACCTCTGGCAGTGCTCTTCATCAGAACATCTGTCACCTGCCGTTCGCCGACTTCGCTCATGTCAGCGGCTTCCTGCAAATCCTTAAATGCCCACAGCCGACTAACCTCAATTGCGCTGTCGGAATTTAAGGATATGAGTGAGGCCAGTGAGCGGCAGGAGAGTGGTTTGTAGACGGGGTGCTGCCAGTGGTGAGCGGGGACCGGCAGAAGGAGCTAAGGTGGTGGCTGGTTCCGCTGACCGGCCCGGCGGCCGCTCAGCCACCCGAGCTACTTCTCTCCCCCCCCCCCCCGGCCTCAATGCGGTGGCATTCCACGCCTCCATGCAAGGAGCGTCGCAAGTGGCATAGTGCCCACCCCACATCCTTACCCCGAGCCAGACTGCCCAAACACTGTGAAAGGAGCTCTCCCCCCCCCCCCACACCCCGGGAAATAGACTATTTAAAAACATAAACACAAAATGTACTTACCACATTATTGGTACACAAGCTCCATTCTTCTCTCTTTGTTACCTAACATACACTTAAAATATTGATAAACCATATTTGAAAACCCCGCCAAGAAACTTGCTCTGCGCATGCGCAGTAGACCGATGCACATGTGCAGTGCTGCAAAGGCAGAATTTCTGCTGCCTTCAGCCCCGATTATCATTGATGGCTCAGGCAGCGCTGACGGCACGTGGGTTGCACAGAGCTTCCCCTGTTACAAGCGCTGCGGATGAAAGGCATGGAGAATTATGCCTACCTAAGAGATCGATCTCTTACATAGGCAAATTCTCCCATGCCTTTACTATTTATATTTAGTTATTACCATGTTATAATTTTAGTCAGGGTAGGCAGTGCCTACCTTGCCTACCGTGACGGCACGTGCCTGCAATCCAGAGATAACCAGGATGAGAGGGAATTTCTTCCCAGAGGCCATTAGGACTGTAAACTCCTATCTCACCGTGAAGAAGCCAGTCAACCTTCAAAGCAGCGGTGTGAATGCACAGAATAACAGTTGTTGAACTGAATACAGTAAGATACGAGAGACTTGTAATGCCAGCTGATCTTTTATGAGGGTTGGGAACGGTGGACACGTAATCGCCCATCGTAACTCCTCATAAAATAAAGATCAAACTTCAATCTGGTAAGTTCTCGTTTAATCTTACTATTTCACTTCGGATTCACGTGAGTGACTACGTGAAGACTTCGAAGCTCTGTGATTTCATGCCGTGGACACAAGTCCAAGCCACGCACTGTATAGGTTGACCAAGGATGAGAGATAAGAGCATTCAGACATGAAAATGTTTGAAAACATTGAGATGCTTTAATGGATAAATCATAATAATAGTGGATTCTCTCATCCAGGGAAACTACGTAACAGAACTTAGAACATTGTCGGCAAAGGCCCTTGGTCTGGCGACAGGTTTATTATAAAACCTTTGAAAAGTATGTTCTCCTGACCATCCTGCAGCTGCTAGTATTTGGTCTAGCAGGACGTCCATTGTCCTTGCTGCTGATGTTGATGCTGCCCTGGTGGAGTGAGATTTAAAGTAATCAGTATCAACTCCTGCATCTGTCAGGACATGTTTCAGCCACCTGGAAATGGTCTGAACAATAATGCTAGTTCCGGGCCCCTTAGGTTTTCAGTGACCTTAATATAAAGTTGCAGGTGTGTTATCACACATAGCCGGATATCCAAGGGGTAAGCCACAAAAACCAGATTGAGACTGGATGTACCTGGTCTGTTTTGCTTAAGTAGGTTATACACGTAGAACGTGATGCTATCGGCAAATTTGACCATTCTGTCCAGTCGGAGCTTGTGTAAAGACTGGGCCCGTTGCGCTGACACCAGCGCCATGAGCATTACCACTTTGTATGTAAGCGGGGCCAGGGACGGGGATGTTGCCGGCGTCAACCAGCGGAGCAGAGTTAATACTGTGCCTACATCCCATATTTCAGTATATCTGGGCGTGTGCAGTTTCATGTTGAAGATGCCTTTCATGAACCTGGACACTAGAGGGTGTGACCCAACAGGATGTTGTCCTGATCTCGGCCCCAGATACGCTGATAGTGCACTTCTGGCACAATTGATAGCACTATAACTCAACTTTTCTTCAAAGAAACGTTTGGAGAGAAACTCTAACACATCGGTTATGTGTGCTGAGCCATATGATATATGGGCTCGTGTACAGTACTCTTCCCATTTCCTAATATGGGAAACATATTGTTTATTCATTCTGTCTCTCCAGGCTGCAGTCAGTACATCCACTGTGCGTTCATTCAATCCGAGTCCCAGGAAAGGTATTCTCAGACTCTGAACCAATAATTTATTTTGGTCATAAAGAGGATATTTTGCATCCCCCCGTTTATAGGGTGGATTGCAGATGCTGCCTTGGGAATGGCCATAAAGGCTGATCATACCCCAGAATGGAGAAACATGGCTATGTCGGCCAGCCTGGGTTACCAGGAGGCCTAAAGCACGTCTTGCCTTACCATGAGCAAGCATTGACTGATGAAGGCAGAACAGGGGAAATGCATAAAGCACATCCTTCTCGGGAGTTTGCGGGAGTACCTCCACAGCCTCTGCCTATGGGCCATGCACACGTGCAACATGCTTAGTGACTGGTGATCTGGGCTGCATGCAGTCAATACGATATCCTTTGGCCATACCGGTTGTAATCCTCGCAATTCATCATTGTAAATGAGGTTGCCTATTGACATAGGCTATGGCCTTAATTCACCCTTGTAATTAATTAAGTTACTGTTGTGATGTTGTTAATTAAAGTTGAACATGCAGGTGATGCATATTCACACAAGTAGTTTTTGATCCATTATGTGCACCCATTAACTCTAGGTGGTTAGTACTTGTACCATAAAGGAACTAGTGACTCATGCATCCTCTGTAATGCCAAATTATTTATATATTGCTAAGGTTTAAAAATAGCTAATTTCCCAACCTGTGAATGGTGCACACCTTTTTGTTTTTTAAAAGAAACCATGTCCACCTACCTTCATGGTTGTTGGTGGCTTCGTGGAAAGAATTTCCGTCCCCGACCTCTGGGGGGTTGAGCTGCTGGAGTATTCCAGATGTGTATTTTGGAGGTGGGCCGGCCTTGGCCATGCCCTAAATAAGATTGGTTCGTAATTATCCTTCATGCTGCCACCAGCTTCAGGGAAACGATTGCTGCTGGTAGTAGCATAGGGATGTTGCCGCCAATAAGCCGGAGCACTGTTGGCTGATGAAGCCTGGATTAGCCCCAAGGCTTTCGCCTCGTCACCCAGGTCTTTGACCTGTTTTGGTAGGTTTTCGCAAAATAGGTAGTCAGGCGGCTGTACGTTACTAGGCTTACATAATGCAGCAAATTTAGGATTGAGGGTGGGGCGAATTGCATTTTTCCGGTAGCAATTAATCTCGAAGTGTGCATTGCATCGTAGAGCCAGCGCATCTTGTTGGTCATCTGACAACGAAAGTCCATTCACTGATGTGGCAAATGCCATGATACCTGAAGCCAGCAGGCCCAGAATGTTCTTGAGTTTTACCTCCTGGTTCCTTATGCCTCCACCCAGATGATTCCATATAGAACTGTTGACAGCTGGCACGCGTAAAGGTGCACAGTTGATGGGTGTGTGATGCCTCATGGCCGTGTCCACCATTACTTCCTCTTGAAGCTGGTGTGAGGCCAGATAATTGATATTTGCCGCCAGTTCTTCTTCGAGCGGCTCTCCAGTTTGCTATGGCGAGTATATCTGTTCCTCGCTGCCTGTGCATCATAGTATGCCCACTAGGCACATTGCCAAACTCGGAGTCAGCCCACAATTGACTATGGATGTTTCCCTGCTCAGAGAGGGAGACATCTAGCAGCCCTGTATCAGGCCATGGCCCCGGCTCTCTCGGAGACCCGTGCTGATACAACTCCGATCTAATGAGTGTATCACGTTCGAGCATCCTCTCAATGAGGTGCTCCATTCGGGACAGGCATCCGCCAACACAGCCCCTTGTGGGAGATGCACCCTCCTGGCCTGACTCATCTGAGTCTATAGGCCCTGCAGACTTCTGCTTGGCTTTCCCCACCCTCGGGGTAGCCATGGTGCTCTGCAGAGACACCAAGTCTGCAGTCGCTGGAATTGTCTTCAGCGACTGGTGTGGTGAAATTGGCGGCCCGCGGTCCCGCGGTCTTCTGTAGCGGGTCTGCCCATGGACCGTCTTGTCTTCATTTTGTCCATAATTTTCCATTCAACTTGTGGCAAACCTGCAAACAAGCTTGAAACGAATACAGAACCTCAGAATAAGCTCTAGAACTTACTTGCGGGTCTTTTAACTTACTGCTGACAGGAGCGACACGCCTATGCAGTAGACGTAATAACGCACATGCGGGCTGACAGGCTTCTTCACATAGTCACTCACGTGACTTCAAAGTGAAATTTAATGTTCAATTCCCATAAATGAATCCAGAAACATCCACTCTCAATATAATCAAAATTATTATTTTTTGTACAATACATGTGACTAAAACTGTTGTGGATATTTAGTTTGAAAATATTAATCATGGATAGACAATAACACAACATATAGATGATTTAGATGTTCTTATGACATGATTGTGCAAAAAAAAAGAATTTATTTATCTTGAGAGTGGGTGTTTCTGGTTTGTGATCGATTGGAACATTGCCATTGCCGTAAATATTAAGCCCAGGAGGGTGCAACTCCCACAAGGCATGACACGGCCACTTCGTATCGGGCCTAAATAACATTTTTGCATCATAAGATCAGACTAAAGCCACCCCAACAAGCAAGATTATATGTGAAATAAACAACATACCTTTTGTTTTGTCCTGATATTGTGAACCGTGACGTTGAGGGCGTTAGAAGTCGCTTTTTACTTTAGTCCAGCAATTTAAAAAAAAAAAAACCGGGAAGAGAAGTCCGATCGATTTTTCTTCATCAGCTAGCAGCCCGAGGAAATCCCTCTCCGACAAGCAATACAAACCTGCATTTTAATCCGAAGTCGCACACACAGCCAGTGGCAGATCTGGAGCACCGCTGATGGTAGGTTTTGTAACATCGCTGCTATGGAAGAAATGAAGGTCGGTCTCCAGGTGCTGGAACCAACTAGAACAGTGTCATCGATGCTGCTCTCACCAACAGCTGTGTTTTCTTCACTGTCCAATGCATTGATTGTTGCTCCTGGGGTGGTGTTATGTTGTGCAGTGCTTGGACCCGCTGCTTCTGTCCCATCTTCAGGGATTGCAGTTGATTTTCCCTCACAGCGGTCATCTTGTTCACAGGTCTGACAGTCCACAAACCAAATCTTCAGATACGCAAGTCAAGATGAGAAAATCATTCCTGTTGTTTCAAGGGTTCTGTTTTTATTTCAGATTTGCAGCAGCTGCATATTTTTGTCTATTGAGTTCTTATGAAAGGTCTTTGACCTGATCCGTGAATAGTCTGTTCCTACACAGTTGTCCCCAAATGTCACACATTTCCTGTTAGTACATTACAATGCATAGCATTTCTGGGTTCATTGATCATCCATTACATTCTTTACACTCTTGCACTGACTATAAAATGTGTGGCTGCTGTCATGGTGCACAGTGGGAGCCAGGACTGCTTCGTGGAATGAAACCTTTAACGGAAAATGCTGCAAACATTCACCACGTCAGTCAGCACCTGTGGAGAAAGAAACAAATGTTAGGTCAAATACCCTCTTCGTATATGGAAAAGAGACTTTATAAACAAATTTCAAGCTGTTGAGAAGATGGGAAGTAAAGGAAAGCACATGTGAAATGTCTGTTACAGGGTAAGAACAGGGTCACCATGTGGGTAAGTTGCAGATGAGATCTGGACAATATGTTTAACATGGTAATTCGTGAGAGAACAAACATTGTACAAATACTGTGAGATGAGGCATTAAGAAGGCTACAATAAAAAGGAACATGTAAAAATGTAAATGGAGGCAATGGGACAGGCCCAGCAGGTCAGCCAGCTCCAATGGAGGGGGGGAAATTGAACATACATTGCAAATGGATGACTTCAGGGCATGTCCCACTAGGGCTACAGATTTTGGTCCCACATTTTCGGCGACAGCCTGAAAAGAGGTTGTCGCAGCGTGGTCGGGGCGTGTCGCGGGTGACGCATGTAGTGACGTGCATTGTCTCCCTGTCGCCCCTGGATTTTGGAATGTTCAAAATCTTTGGGCGACATCTGGGTGTCTGAACATGTTGTGCGTCCTGTCACACGCTGATGTATGCTGTCCTGTGGATGACGCCCGGTTAGGGCTAGGGCGAGGGTTAGGGCTAGGGCTAGGGCTAGGGTTAGGGCTAAGGTTAGGGTAAATTTTAGGCTAGGGTTAGGGTTAGGGCTAGGGTTAGGGTTCCGGTTAGGGCTGGGGTTAGGGTTAATGTTAGGCTAGGGCTAGGGTTAGGGTTAGGGTTAGGGCTAGGGTTAGGGTTAGGGTTTCCTCCCACGCTACAAAGGTGCACAGGTTTGTAGGTTGATAAACTTGGTATAAGTATAAATTGACCCTAGCATGTGTGGGATAGTGTACGGGGGATCACTGGTCGGTGCGGACTTGGTGGGCCAAACTAAAACTAAACTTGGTGGGCCAAACTAGTATCCCTGAACTAAATATGACGCAGGGGCGCCAGGGGTTGGACTTGAGCCCCCAAACTTCTGCCTGCTCCTCATGGGAACTAAATTGTTGGACACGAGTTGTCCCAGAGGCAGATCTCTCTTCCAATGGTCTCTCCAAACCAGGGATGTGCGGTCAGGGGAGGAAGGGGAGGCAGAGCCTCACCTGTCATACTCCCAATGAAAATAGCTGTTAAGAAAAGTAAAGAAAAATAATAATAAAATAAAATAAATATAAAGATTTTTCCACTGATATGTGTTATATCCGTCATTTCTATATAAATCCAATCATTTTTTATAGTCACAATCGCAAATATAGGGAGAGATGAGAGGTGAGGCAGCGACGAGCTGAGCCTCCCCTCTGATTGCGCAACCCCTAGGTATGTTACAAAACTTACCTTTAGCGGCGCTGCAGTTCTGCCACTGCCCGTGTGCGTGACTTTGGTGCCTTTGAGAGGGGGGCGGGTTTAAAATTTTTCTTATGATTGCTCAAATCAATTTTGAACAGGCTTTTTAGATGCTGAAGAAAAATTGCTTCGACTGCCGTTTTATTAAATTTATTAAAATTAGCGCTGGAAAAATTAAAAGCAGGAGTAAATTAAAAATCATCTTTTAATGCCGTGAACGCCAACAACGGGATGGATCTTACGTAGGGGACAAAAGAAGGTACACAGTTTATTTTTACATAAAAACGTGATTCTTAGGAAGCCTTTAATAAAAATTTCATGTTGCGAAAAAGTAACTAAAAAAATATACGAACTGGCAGTATTTTTCCTGCCGACGGGGTTAAATACACCGCAAACCACAACGTTCCAATCCATTGTGTTCCACAAAAACCCACTCGCAAGTTGATTTAAATGGCTATTAATTTACGGGGATTAAACACTAAATTCCTTCAATTTGGCCTATAAATTCATGTCAATGAGATTTAAAAATTGTGTTATATTGTGAATTCTTGTGTGAATGTTATTTGGACACCTGGCTTTTTAAAAATGTTAACCTTTTTTGAAGAAATGGATAGATGTTTAGATCTAGTAATTGAATTTTGTAATTAGCTACAATGTGGTAACTAACTAATTATATGCTTTAATTTCAGGTTATCCAAGTAAGATTGTTTCATATCTGTTTCAGAATGCTTCAATCTATAATAACTGAACATCTCATTCAGTTCTCTTAATTTTTAAGAAGGTTATGGGCTTTTGACTGTCCTTGATCACAGATTTTGAGTTAGGTCAATGGAAAAGCAATAGGGAAGAAGATGCTAATTTCTGAGTATGACAATGGCCATAACTTTTTTAATACTGAAGATATGAAAGTGAATTAGGTGTCAAATTAAACTTCTTTTTATGCTTTATCTGATGGGATAAATTGCAGACTTGATTTTTTAAATCTCAAAATGTTGTAACATTGCTACAACCCCTGAGCAACTGCATGGAGCACGGGAATGTTACTATATCTATGTATGTCATCAATGCATTACATGTCCTTATCTTCCATGGACCAGGTAACGTATTTCACATATAAAGATATTAAATTTGTGCTCGCTGGTCTCACATAAAACTGCATTGAAAAAGCTCCGGGAAGGCAGCGATCACGTCTGCCTCACAAGGGGGCGTGTCTTGAGCCCAGTGGAGGAAGAGCGAGCGTCAATTACGTAGACTCAGCCCACGTAATTGACGCTACCTCGCTCCCCCTCCATGTTAGCTAGCTTCAGCAGCGGCACAGTATTGCATTCTACTGCCGGCGGCACCTCTATTGGGTTCTGGCTCTGTGTAAATCTGGCTCTGATACTAGCCAGTGCCTCCCCAGCCATTGACCTCACCGCACGTCACTGCTCCAAACTCCCAGAGGAAGGGGGCTTTACAGGCAATGTTGTCCAATGTACCAGTGCCACCCATCTGCTCTGGCCACAGAGTCCCTACGGAGTCTAAATACCCACCACCCATTTGGCAAGCAAGGCAAGGAGCAGAGGGCAAGGGGGTGGGGGTTGGTGTTCCCAAAGTCCACAGTTACCGCGTAGTCAATGTAACTAAATCAGGTGATGTGGCCTTTGTGCAGAACTATTAGTGGGATCTAGCTGTCACAGGCTGGGTCCACAAATCAGGGGAATCGGGAAAGTGGGGGGGGGGGGGGGGGTTGGAGAATGGGAGGAGAGGGGGAGAAGGGGATGTGAGAGGAGGGGGGGAGTGAGAAGAAGGGAGGAAGGGGGGGGGAAGGGAAGAAGGGGGAGAGGGGAGGGGATAAGGGTAGGGGGGGAGTGGAGAAGGTGAGATGTGGGTGGGAGGGGGGAAGAAGGGGGTGGAGAGAAGTTCAGTCTACACTCACTGAATCCATCCCTGTGAAAAGTTAGAGATGGTGATTGGATCTGGAAGCGGACCAATACATCTGTAAATAAAACCGGATAGACATCTTTTCATTTGCACAATAGATTTTATTGTATTAATGTTAATATATAAATGTTTAAAATCCATGCATTGAAGGAATAATATTTTACAGCCCCTAATCCTAAACCTAGCCCTAATCCTGACCCCGACCCTAATCAGGCGTCACCTGCAGGACAGCATACGTCAGCGTGTATCTCGTACAATGTGACGGTTTTATGGGCGTCAGTCGCTGATGCTCGCAGTCGCCGAAAAAATGGCAAAGTGGGACAGGCCCTTTCCAGCAAACACAGCCAGTTCTGGCGCAGGCAGAGAATATGAGGAACATTATGTTGCAGAGTTCAAAATGTACTTCAGAATTCTGCATCACCCAGAGACGGATGATGATCCTGGCATTAACCATATAATCATATAACAATTACAGCAAGGAAACAGGCCCTCTCGGCCCTTCCAGTCCGTGCCGACCATTTGTTTTCCCCTAGTCCCATCTACCTGCACTCAGACCATACCCCTCCATTCCCTTCCCGTCCATATACCTATCCACTTTACTTTTAAATGTTAAAATCGATCCTGCCTCCTCCACTTCTGCTGGTAGCTCATTCCACACAGCCACCACCATCTGAGTAAAGAAGTTCCCCCTTACGTTACCCCTAAACTTCTATCCCTAAATTGGCATGTCATGCCCTCTTGTTTGAATCTTCCCTACCCTTAATGGGAAAAGCTTATCCACGTCAACTCTGTAATTGTATTGTATTGTACTGTATTGTATCCAGGGTAAGGGGGAGGATGAGTGCCAGGGCAGTTTACTGTTCTGGATGTCAGATGTGTGAGGTCATGCAGTCAGATAGCTCTCCAGACGTCCACATCTGCGCCAGGTGCGTCAAGATGGCGCTCCAAATGGACCGTATTCGGTACCTGGAGCAGCAGCTCGATGACCTCCGTCTGGTCAGGGAGAGTGAGGAAGCCATAGAGAGGAGCTACAGACAGGTGGTCACTCCAAAACCACAGGAGGCAGAAAAGTGGGTCACAGTTAGGAGAGGCAAGGGGCAGAGGCAGGGACTAGAGAGTACCCCGGTGGCTGTACACCTTGGCAATAAGTACTCCTGTTTGAGTACTGTTGGGGGGCACAGCCTAACTGGGGGTAGCAACAGCGACCGGGCCTCCGGTACAAAGACCGGCCCTGTTGCTCAGAAGGGTAAGGAAAAGAAGAGGAGGACAGCAGTAATAGGGGACTCTATAGTTAGGGGGTCAGATAGGCGATTCTGTGGACGCAGTCAGGAGACCCGGATGGTAGTTTGCCTCCCTGGTGCCAGGGTCCGGGATGTGACTGAACGTGTCCAAGATATCTTGAAATGAGAGGGCGAGCCAGAGGTCGTGGTACATATAGGTACCAATGACATAGGTAGAAAAAGAGAGGAGGGCCTGAAAGGAGAATTTAGGGAGTTAGGAAGAGTGTTAAGGAGAAGGACCGCAAAGGTAACAATCTCAGGATTACTACCTGTGCCACGCGACAGTGAGAGTAGGAATGGAGCAAGGTGGAGGATAAATGCGTGGCTAAAGGACTGGTGCAGAGCGCAGAGATTCAAGTTTCTGGATCATTGGGACCCCTTTTGGGGAAGGTGTGACCTGTACAAAAAGGACGGGTTGCACTTGATCCCGAGGGGAACCAATATCCTGGCGGGGAGATTTGTAAAGGCTACTGGGGAGACTTTAAACTAGATCGGTTGGGGGGAGGGACTCAAGTAGAGAAGGCAAGTAGTCCGTTTGTTAGGCAGGAGGCAGAGAAAAGAAGCAGTCAGACGCAACACGTAGGGAGGAAAGAAGAAAAAAATAACAAACGGCGAATAAGTGGAGGGTTTCTTAAATGTGTGAGCAGAGAGACAGAGGGGTGTAAAATGAGGATAGGAGCAATAGGTAGCAAGGTGAAAAGTGGCAGGAAAACGAATCCAGGGCAAAAATCTAAAAGGGCCACTTTTCAACATAATTGTAAAAGGGCCAAGAGTGTTGTAAAAACAAGCCTGAAGGCTTTGTGTCTCAATGCTAGGAGCATTCATAATAAGGTGGATTAGTTGAATGTGCAGATAGCTATTGATAATTATGATATAGTTGGGATCACGGAGACATGGCTCCAGGGTGACCAAGGCTGGGAGCTGAACATCCAGGGATATTCAATATTCAGGAAGGATAGACAGAGAGGAAAAGGAGGTAGGGTAGCGTTGCTGATTAGAGAGGAGATTAACGCAGTAGAAAGGAATGACATTAGCTTGGAGGATGTGAAATCGATATGGGTGGAGCTGCGAAACACTAAGGGGCAGAAAACGCTATTGGGTGTTGTGTACAAGCCACCTAACAGTAGTAGTGGAGTTGGGGATGGCATCAAACAGGAAATTAGAAATGCGTGCAACAAAGGTAAAACCGTTATAATGGGTGACTTCAATCCACATATAGATTGGGTGAATCAAATTGGCAGGCGTGCTGAGGAAGAGGATTTCTTGAAATGTATGCGGGATAGTTTTCTAAACCAACATGTGGAGGAACCAACGAGAGAGCAGGCTATTCTAGACAGGATATTGAGTAATGAGGAAGGGTTAGTTAGCAGCCTTGTTGTACGTGGCCCCTTGG
The DNA here is from genome assembly GCA_035221665.1 of Okamejei kenojei. NCBI lineage: Eukaryota > Metazoa > Chordata > Chondrichthyes > Rajiformes > Rajidae > Okamejei > Okamejei kenojei. Next base: position 40,951,611 of record CM069156.1, read on the forward strand.
GCAAAAGTGACCATAATATGGTTGAATTCTTCAATAGGATGGAGAGCGACATTGTTAATTCAGAAACACGGGTCCTGAACTTAAAGAAAGGTAACTTTGAGGGTATGGGACGTGAATTGTGGTACACATAGGTACCAATGACATAGGCAGAAAAAGTGACGAGGTCCTGAAGGGAGAATTTAGGGAGTTGGGGGGAAAGTTAAGGAGAAGGATCAAAAGGGTAATGATTTCAGGATTACTGCCTGTGCCGCGTGACAGTGAGAGTAGGAATGAAATGAGGTGGAGGATAAATGCGTGGCTGAGGGACTGGTGCAGTGGGCAGGAATTCAAGTTTCTTGAACACTGGGACCTCTTTTGGGGAAGGCATGATCTGTACACAAAGGACGGGTTGCACTTGAACCCGAGGGGGACCAATATCCTGGCAGGGAGATTTGCAAAGGCTACTGGGGAGACTTTAAACTAGAAAGGCTGGGGGGAGGGACTCGGGTAGAGGGGGCTAGGGGTCAGGGTGTGGGGCAAGAGGCAGAGAAGGGAAGCACTCGGATCCAAAATGTAGGCGAGAAAGATGAAAAAGATAATAGACAGAGAATAAGGGATGGTGGGTTTCTAAAATGTGTATATTTTAATGCTAGGAGCATTGTAAGTAAGGTGGATGAACTTAGAGCCTGGATTGACACCTGGAAATATGATGTTGTGGCAATCAGTGAAACATGGTTGCAGGAGGGCTGTGATTGGAAACTAAATATTCCAGGATTTTGTTGCTTCAGGTGTGATAGAATTGGAGGGACCAGAGGGGGAGGTGTTGCATTGCTTGTCAGAGAAGATATTACAGCAGTGCTTTGGCAGGATAGATTAGAGGGCTCGTCTAGGGAGGCTATTTGGGTGGAACTGAGAAGTGGGAACGGTATGGGAGGTATGCGTTGGTGAGCACTTCGGGACCAGTGATCACAATACCATTAGTTTCAATATAATTATGGAGAGAGTCAGAACTGGACCTAGGGTGGAGATTTTTTATTGGAGAAAGGCTAACTTTGAGGTATTGCGTAAGGATTTTAAAGGAGTGAATTGGGACACTTTGTTTCATGGGAAGGATGTAGAAGAGAAATGGCGGACATTTAAAGGGGAAATTGTAAGAGTACAGAATCTTTAATGCTGATGTAATTTATATTCAAGAAACTCACTTAAAAAAAGACGCTGAATATAGGTTGAAAGCTAAATGGATAGATAAAATGTACCACTCTTCTTTTACGTATAAATCAAGAGGCGTAGCAATATTATTTCGTAAAGGTACTTTATTTAAGCATACATCAACTATAACTGATAAAGATGGTAGATACATTATTGTGATAGGAGAATTAAACACAGAAAAAATGATTTTTGTTAATATATATGGACCAAATTTTGATAGCCCATTGTTTTTTAAGAAAGTACTTAACAATATTCCGGAATTAACACAATATAATTTGATAATTGGAGGAGATTTTAATTGCACACTAGACCCCTACTTAGATAGATCTACAAAGCAAAGAAAAACTAAATCACACTCCAGTGACTTATTAAACGAATATATGCAAACAACTAACATTAAAGATGTTTGGAGAACAGAAAACCCTACTGGACGAGAATACTCTTTTTACTCGCCAGTACATAAAACCTATTCAAGAATAGATTATTTTTTGGTGGACGCAAAACTTATTTCACTTACTTATGAATCCAAATATCATAATATTATAATTTCAGATCATGCGCCATTAACATTTAAAATTAAAATAAATGGCAAAACAGAAAAATCAGGACAGTGGAAATTTAACCCACAAATATTAAAAAATAAAACTACTCAGGAATATATCACAACTCAAATTAAGATTTTTTTTTAAACAAATGATCAACCAGAAATATCTTGCTCCTTATTATGGGAAACATTCAAAGCATATCTCCGGGGAATCATGATCTCTTCACAAGCATTCCATAATAAAAAGATTCGGAAGGAACAACAAGATTTGGAAAGGGAGATTAAACAATTCGATATACAGAATGCAACAAAACCAGATATAATATTACACAATAAAATTGCAGCATTGAAATATAAATTAAATAAAATATATACAGATCAAGTTGTAAAATTTTATCAACATACCAAACAATTACAGTTTGAATTTGGAGATAAACCCCAAAAATTATTGGCTCGACAATTAAGGAAAATTGAAGCTGAAAAAATTATCCATAGGATTAAATCACATAATGGTGAATTATTAATACAACCCAAAGATATTAATGAAAGATTTATGCAATATTATAAAAACTTATACACTGCTAAAGCAACAGTAAATAAAACAGAAATAGAAGCATTTAAAAAAAAATGTAACCTGAAAGGACTGGATTTACAAAATAGAGAATTACTAAATGCTGATATCTCAATAAAAGAAATCCAAGAATCTATTAGATCATTAAAAAATGGTAAAACACCGGTACCAGATGGTATAGGTTCGGAATTTTATAAAATATTTCATGATCATATGGTTCCGCATCTGAAATCATTATATGAACAGATATACACACAACAGAAATTACCAGAAACGTTGAATGAATCTATTATAACACTTATACCCAAAATAAATAAAGACTTGGATGAACCAGGATCATATAGAGCAATAGCTCTATTAAATACTGATCAAAAGATATTAACAAAAATACTAGCACAAAGACTAAGTTCAGTCGTTAACGAATTAATACATCCCGATCAAACAGGATTTACACCAAAAAGATATTCCTCATACAATCTAAGACGGTTATTTAATATTATATATTCGAAAAGAAGTGATAAAAAAGATTTAGTAGTCATTTCCCTTGACGCAGAAAAAGCTTTTGATCAAGTGGAATGGCCCTACCTATTTTCGGTTATGGAAGCTTTCAAATTGGGAGAGAAGTTTACTACTTGGATTAAATTGTTATATACAAATCCAATAGCTAGAATAACAACAAACCGAATGTTATCAACTAAATTCAGTTTATCTCGAGGTTGTAGACAAGGTTGTCCTTTATCACCTTTATTGTTTGCACTCGCAATAGAACCTCTCGCCCAGAGGGTGAGATTACATCCGGAAATACAGGGATATGATACTAGAGACACTAAAAATAAAATCTCCTTATATGCGGATGATGTATTACTTTATATCACTGAACCAGAAACAAGTATCCGAAATTTGTTAAAACTAATAACGGAATTCGGATCTTTCTCAGGATACAGTATTAATTGGAATAAAAGTGAACTCATGCCAATAACGGTGAATAACTTACATATATTACAACAATTCCCTTTTAAGATAACAAACGAAAATATTAAATACCTTGGGATTTTCATTACAAAAAGATTTGACTCTTTATTTAAATTTAATTTCCCCCCATTATTGAATAAATTGAATAAGAATATTTTATACTGGAAAAGCTTACCTATTTCAATGTTAGGTAAAATTAATGCAATACAAATGATTTTTCTCCCACAATTACTATATCTATTTCAATTAATTCCGATATATCTCCCTAAAATTTTTTTCAAAAAAGTAGATTCTCTAATTACTAACTTTATCTGGGATTACAAGAGCCATAGAATAAATAAAAAACATTTATGTAAACCTAAAATAAATGGAGGATTAGCATTACCAAATCTTATGTTTTATTACTGGGCAGTCAATATTAAAAATATGAATTTTTGGCTAGAAGTAATAGATAATAAACCAAATTGGTTAAATATGGAAAAAGAAGATTGTTCTCCATTTGAAATTAGCTCCATAATATTTGCTAACACTAACGTAGCTAAGAAAATTTATAGTGAAAATCCGATAATAGAAAACGGAATCCGCATCTGGAAACAAATAAAGAAAACATTAAAACTAAAATCTATACCATTAGGTCTTACCATCGCCAATAATGTTACGTTCAAACCTTCAATGATGGATAAGGCTTTTTTACAATGGAAAAATAAAGGAATTTCTAAGATGGGTGATCTTTATAAGGAAAACTCTTTCCTTTCATTTCAAGAGTTACAACAAACTTATGGACTACACAATAAAGAATATTTTTAGATATTTACAAATCAGAAATTATGTTTCTGCAAATACACAAGAACTTAGAAATAGAAAGACAGAAATTTTAGATGAATGCTTGAATAAACATCCAAATACGGAAAAAATCATATCATATATATACAATATTTTATTGGAAAGTGATGTTCCATCAACAGAAATATATAGACAGTCTTGGGAAAATGAATTAGGCCAAATTATAAGACCAGAAATATGGGATGAAAGTTTACAACATATACATCATTGCTCGTTAAATGCTAAACATTCCCTTATACAGTTTAAAATACTACATAGATTACATTATTCCAAATCTAAATTACATAACATTTTTCCAAAAGTATCCTCTATATGTGATAAATGTCAAAACTCAGAAGCAAATTTGTCACACTCATTCACTAACTGTATAAAAATTGTAAAATACGGGAATGAAATATTTAAGATAATTTCGAATGTTGTCAATATAACTTTGACTCCTGATCCAAAGTTAATAATACTTGGAATACTAGAAACTGACCAACTAATAACAATGAACCAAAGAACTTTTATCGACTATGGTTTAATAATTGGGAAAAAATTAATATTAAAATTTTGGAAAGGCCCTACATCCCCAACAATCAAAATGTGGAACACAGAAATGTCGGAGACACTTCATCTGGAGAGATTGAGGCTTGTCCTAATGGACAGGTTAGATCTCTTCAGAGGGATTTGGTCTCCATATATTAAATATTTACAGGGTCATAATGGTTCGGCACGAGGGCTTGACTGAGGCCTGAATATTTGAATAGATGAAGAAATATATATAATAAATCATGAATATATCTCCAAGGACGGATTAATGATTAATACTCCATTCTCCATCAAACTTTTCACACTCTTTTTCTCTATTTTTTCATACTTTTATAAAAAATTAGAAAAATGTATAGAAACACATAATCTTAAATTTTTAATATCAATACGAATATAAATATCACTAATTTTATGAAAGTATTATTAGTATCATATATTTTCAATTATATAAAATATATAATTTTAAATTTTAAAATCAATGATAATACAAATATTATTAACAGTATGAAAATATAATGAATATCATGAACGTTTTACTAGTATCACGTATTTTTAATTATATAAAATTTGGTCCTACATTTCAAAATCAGTGACAATACAAATATTATCAACAGTACGAGTATATTACTAATATTATGAATGTATTACTAGTACCATGTATTCTCAATTATATAAAATATATAATCTTAAAATTTATAATCAATAATAATACAAATAATATTAACAGTACGAATATATCATTAATATCATGTATTTTCATCATTGCAAAATAATGTACTTTGTTATTATTTTGTTTCTATAATAAAAATATATTTTTTTAAAATTGTACTCCACCCCCGCAGCTGCTTTAAATTCCCCCTGCAAGTCTTCAACTTGCTACAGTGTAGAGAATCTTTATGTCCCTGTTAGGTTGAAAGGAAATAGTAAAAATTGGAAAGAGCCATGGTTTTCAAGGGAAATTGGACATGTTTCGAAAAAAGAGAGATATCTACAATAATTATAGGAGGCATGGAGTAAATGAGGTGCTAGAGGAGTATAAAGAATGTAAAAAGAATCTTAAGAAATAAATTAGGAAGGCTAAAAGAAGATATGAGGTTGCTTTGGCAAGAAAGGTGAAAGTAAACCCAAAGGGTTTCTACAGCTATATTAACCATATAACCATATAACAATTACAGCACAGAGACAGGCCCTCTCGGCCCTTCCAGTCCGTGCCGACCATTTGTTTTCCCCTAGTCCCATCTACCTGCACTCAGACCATACCCCTCCATTCCCTTCACGTCCATATACCTATCCACTTTACTTTTAAATGTTAAAATCGATCCTGCCTCCACCACCTCTGCTGGAAGCTCATTCCACACAGCCACCACCCTCTGAGTAAAGAAGTTCCCCCTCACGTTACTCCAAAACTTCTGTCCCTTAATTCTCATGTCATGCCCTCTTGTTTGAATCTTCCCTACCCTCAATGGGAAAAGCTTATCCACGTCAACTCTGTCTATCCCTTTCATCATTTTAAAGACCTCAATCAAGTCACCCCTTAACCTTCTGCGCTCCAAAGAATAAAGACCTAACTTGTTCAACCTGTCTACCAATATAGAAACGGGAATAGTGCCGGAGGATTGGCGTACTGCGCATGTTGTTCCATTGTTTAAAAAGGGTTCAAAGAATAAACCTAGCAATTATAGACCTATTAGTTTGACGTCAGTGGTGGGCAAATTAATGGAAAGGATACTTAGAGATAATATATATAAGCATCTGGATAAACAGGGTCTGATCAGGAACAGTCAACATGGATTTGTGCCTGGAAGGTCATGTTTGACAAACCTTCTTGAATTTTTTGAAGCGGTAACTAGGGAAATTGATGAGGGTAAAGCAGTGGATGTTGTCTATATGGATTTCAGTAAGGCCTTTGACAAGTTTCCCCATGGAAGGTTGGTTCAGAAGGTTCAATCTTTGGGTGTTAATGGCGGAGTAGCAAGATGGATTCAACAGTGGCTGAATGGGAGATGTCAGAGAGTAATGGTGGATGGCTGTTTGTCAGGTTGGAAGCCGGTGACCAGTGGGGTGCCTCAGGGATCTGTGTTGGGTCCACTGTTGTTTGTCATGTACATCAATGATCTGGATGATGGGGTGGAAAATTGGATAAGTAAGTATGCAGATGATACTAAGATAGGTGGTGTTGTGGATAATGAAGTAGATTTTCAAAGTCTACAGAGAGATTTGGGCCATTTGGAAAAGTGGGCTGAAAGATGGCAGATGGAGTTTAATGCTGTTAAGTGTGAAGTGCTACATCTTGGCAGGACAAATCAAAATAGGAAGTACATGGTAAATGGTAGGGAATTGAGGAATGCTGTGGAACAGAGGGATCTAGGAATAACTGTGCATAGTACCCTGAAGGTGGAATCGCATGTAGATAGGGTGGTAAAGAAAGCCTTTGGTGTGCTGGCCTTTATAAATCAGAGCATTGAATATAGGAGTAGGGAAGTAATGTTAAAATTGTACAAGGCATTGGTAAGACCAATTCTGGAGTATGGTGTACAATTTTTGGTCGCCTAGTTATAGGAAGGATGTCAACAAAATAGAGAGAGTACAGAGGAGATTTACTAGAATGTTGCCAGGGTTCCAGCAACTATGTTACAGAGAAAGGTTGAACAAGTTAGGTCTTTATTCTTTGGAGAGCAGAAGGTTAAGGGGGGACTTGACTGAGGTCTTTAAAATGATGAAAGGGATAGACAGAGTTGACGTGGATACGTTTTTCCCATTGAGGGTAGGGAAGATTCAAACAAGAGGGCATGACATGAGAATTAAGGGACAGAGGTTTCGGGGTGGTAACGTGAGGGGGAACTTCTTTACTCAGAGGGTGGTGGCTGTGTGGAATGAGCTTCCAGCAGAAGTGGTGGAGGCAGGATCGATTTTAACATTTAAGAGTAAAGTGGATAGGTATATGGACATGAAGGGAATGGAGGGGTATGGTCTGAGTGCAGGTAGATGGGACTAGGGGAAAACAAATGGTTGGCACGGACTGGAAGGGCCGAGAGGGCCTGTTTCCGTGCTGTAATTGTTATATGGTTATATATGGTTATATGGTTCCAGCAGCTATGCTATAGAGAAAGGTTGAACAAGTTAGGTCCTGTAATTGTTATATGGTTATATTATATGGTTAATTGGCCAAGATGGACTGGCAATTGATTCTTGAAGGGTTGACGGTGGATATGCAATGGAAGGCATTAAAAGACTGCATGGATGAACTACAACAATTGTTCATCCCAGTATGGCAAAAGAATAAATCAGGGAAGGTGGCGCATCCGTGGATAACGAGGGAAATCAGGGATAGTATCAAAGAAAAAGATAATGCGTTCAAATTAGCCAGAAAAAGCAGCCTACCAGGGGACTGGGAAAAATTCAGAGACCAACAGAGGAGGACAAAGGGCTTAATTAGGAAAGGGAAAATGGAGTATGAAAGAAAACTGGCAGGAAACATAAAAACTGACTGCTAAAGTTTTTATCGATATGTGAAGCGTAAAAGATTAGTTAAAACAAATGTAGGTCCCTTGCAGTCAGAAACGGGTGAATTGATCATGGGGAACAAGGACATGGCAGACCAATTGAATAACTACTTTGGTTCTGTCTTCACTAAGGAAGACATAAATAATTTGCCGGAAATAGCAGGGGTCAAATGAGATGGAGGAAATGAGTGAAATCCAGGTTAGCCAGAACGTGGTGTTGGGTAAATTGAATGGATTAAAGGCCGATAAATCCCCAGGGCCAGATATGCTGCATCCCAGGGTATTTAAGGAAGTAGCCCCAGAAATAGCAGATGCCTTAGTGATACTTTTTCAAAACTCTTTAGATTCTGGAGTAGTTCCTGAGGATTGGAGGGTAGATAATGTAACCCCACTTTTTAAAAAGGGAGGGAGAGAGAAAATGGGGAATTACAGACCAGTTAGTCTAACATCGGTAGTGGGGAAACTGCTAGAGTCAGTTATTAAAGATGGGATAGCAGCGCATCTGGAAAGTGGTGAAATCATTGGACAAAGTCAGCATGGATTTACGAAGGGTAAATCATGTCTGACGAATCTTATTGAATTTTTTGAGGATGTAACTAGTAGAGTGGATAAGGGAGAAGCAGTGGATGTGTTGTATCTGGACTTTCAGATGGCTTTCGACAAGGTCCCACACAAGAGATTGGTATACAAACTTAAAGCACATGGTATTGGTGGTTCAGTATTGATGTGGATAGAGAACTGGCTGGCAGACAGGAAGCAAAGTGTAGGAGTGAACGGGTCCTTTTCAGGATGGCAGACAGTGACTAGTGGGGTGCCGCAAGGCTCAGTGCTGGGACCCCAGCTATTTACAATATACATTAATCATTTGGACGAGGAAATTAAATGTAACATCTCGAAGTTTGCGGATGACACGAAGCTGGGGGGCAGTGTTAGCTGTGAGAAGGATGCTAGGAGGCTGCAGGATGACTTGGATAGACTGGGTGAGTGGGCAAATGCATGGCAGATGCAGTATAATGTGGATAAATGTGAGATTATCCACTTTGGTGGCAAAAACAGGAAGGTAGACTATTATTTGAATGGTGACCGATTAGGAAAAGCGGAGATGCAGCGAGACCTGGGTGTCATGGTACACCAGTCATTGAAAGTAGGCATGCAGGTGCAGCGGGCTGTGAAGAAAGCGAATGGTATGTTGGCATTCATAGCAAAAGGATTTGAGTACAAGAGCAGGGAGGTTCTACTGCAGTTGTACAGGGTCTTGGTGAGGCCACACCTGGAGTATTGCGTACAGTTTTGGTCTCCTAATCTGAGGAAAGACATTCTAGCCATAGAGGGAGTACAGAGAAGGTTCACCAGACTGATTCCTGGGATGGCACGACTTCCATATGAAGAAAGACTGGATAGACTTGGCTTGTACTCGCTGGAATTTATAAGATTGAGGGGTGATCTCATAGAGACTAACAAAATTCTTAAGGGTTGGACAGGCTAGATGCAGGAAGATTTTTCCCGTTGTTGGGAAAGTCCAGGACAAGGGGTCACAGTTTAAGGATAAGGGGGAAGTCTTTTAGGACCGAGATGAGAAAATCATTTTTCACACAGAGAGTGGTGAATCTGTGGAATTCTCTGCCACAGAAGGTAGTTGAGGCCAGTTCGTTGGCCATATTTGAGAGGGAGTTGGATGTGGCCCTTGTGGCTGAAGAGATCAGGGGGTATCGAGAGAAGGCAGGTACAGGATACTGAGTTGGATGATCAGCCATGATCATATTGAAAGGCGGTGCAGGCTCGAAGGGCCGAATGGCCTGCTCCTGCACCTAATTTCTATGTTTCTATGTTTCTATGACCCATCCTTTTCAAGCATGGGTCACAATGTTACAGTGCAGGATGCCACAGAAATATCAGAGTGGATGGGGCATTAAAATGGTGGGCAGCTGGTAGTGTAGGGTCACTCTTGTAGAATGAACATTGGTCCTCCACAAACAAATCACTAAATGTGCACTTTGTTTTCTCCATTATAAGGGAGATCATTTTTTTCAAGCCAAGATATGTAGTGCAACATTCGTAGTTGTTGACCACAATGACTATAGTTATTTGGTGTTGATTTGGGTTGGGTGCGGAACAGTTAAAGAGCCTGATGACATGTGGGAAGAAGCTCTTCTTTTTTTTAATTTATTTTTTATTTTTTATTTATTAGAAGTACATTACCTTTTAATGGTACCTTTTTACAGGTTCCCAGAATTATTAAAACATTATTTGTACAACTTTCTTTTTTTAAAAAACATTTTTTTAAGAAAGAATGAGAAAGAAAGAAGTAGTGAAGAGTGAAGAATAGACTAGAGAGTGTAGAGTGAAGAAAGAAATGTGAGAAAGTAAAGCAGAAAGGAGATTCTCGCACGCAACCAGTCGATGTTTTTTTAAAAATATTTTTACATATTTTTTTAATATTTTTACGTATCTTGGAGCAACAAGTGGGCACAGCAGTGGAAAAGCTTGAAAGGATGGGCAACACAATCTACAGCTATGGAGAAGAATGGTTTGGGGTGAGTAAAGGGAGAGGTGGAAAGACGTTACCAGCACCAATCAAGTCCAGGAGGCAGCAGGAGATTGAGAGGCTAATCAGACAGAGGAGACAGTTGAAAAAGCAATGGGAAAAAGCAACTGACGCAGAGAGAGAAGGTCTCATGCTACTCCAAGAGGACATCAAGAGCCGATTGGCAACCTTGCGAAAAGCAGAGAACGAGGAAACTTTGCAAGAATAAAGAACACACAAGAACACGGTTCTACAAAGACCCTTTCAAGTTCATCAAAGACCTCTTCGCAAAGGAAAAAAGTGGAACTTTCAAAACATCAAAACAAGAATTGGAGGAACACCTGGAAAAGGCCCACCAAGACACGAAAAGGCATGAGGAGTTAGTCATCCCACATGACATCCTGCCTATTCAACCACCTGAATTCAACCTGGACACCAGCCCTCCGAAATGGAAAGAGGTAGAGAACACTGTCCGGCGAGCAAGAGCAGCATCAGCTCCGGGACCAAACGGAGTACCATACAAGCTCTACAAGAATGCACCTGATGTGTTACGCTTTCTATGGAAGTTCATGAGGGTGGTGTGGAAGAAGCAAACAATACCTAAGGTGTGGCGAAGGGCCAGCGGCGTACTAATACCTAAAGAAAAGCATGCATCAGACATCAGCCAATTCCGGCCAATATGTCTCCTCAACGTCGAGGGAAAAATCTTTTTCAGCATTGTATCACAAAGGCTATCCACCTATCTGGTAACAAACAAGTACATTGATACATCTGTACAGAAAGCAGGAATTCCAGTTTTTTTGGGCTGCTTGGAGCATACAAGCATGATCTGGCACCAGATCCAAGCAGCTAAGAAGGACAAGAGAGACCTACATGTGATCTTCCTCGATCTGGCCAATGCATTTGGTTCAGTTCCACATGAACTCCTTTGGGAATCTTTTGCCTTTTTCCATGTACCAGAGCTCATCACCACACTGGTCAAGAACTATTTCCAAGACCTGCAGCTGTGCTTCACAACAGCTGAATTCAGTACAACATGGCAGCGCTTGGAAGTAGGCATCATGGCAGGCTGCACAGTCTCACCCTTGGACTTTACAATGGCCATGGAAGTCATCATCAGGGCCTCAAAATGGGTGGTGGGCGGTGAACGAACCAGTGCTGGCCTCCGTCTGCCACCCATCAGGGCATACATGGACGATATGACAACAATAACCACTACTGCAGCATGCACCAAGCGGCTACTTGGAAAGCTGCAGGAGAACATCAAGTGGGCCCGAATGAAAATCAAACCAAGTAAGTCTCGAAGCATCTCCATAGTTAAGGGGGTGCTTAGAGACACAAGGTTCTGCATCGGTGACGACCTAATACCAACAGTGTCTGAGCAGCCAGTAAAAAGCCTGGGCAGATGGTACAACACAAGTCTCAAGGACAAAGAGCAGGTGCAACAACTAAGGCAAGAAATTGTCAACGGCCTGGAGATCAATCAGACCCTACTGCCTGGGAAACTGAAGCTCTGGTGCCTACAGTTTGGACTCCTTCCTCGGACAATGTGGCCACTGACCGTTTATGAAGCTCCAATAACAACTGTGGAGAAGATGGAGCGAACCATAACTTCATACGCGAAGAAATGGCTCGGTGTCCCACGATGTCTAACTAACATCGGCCTCTATGGCAAAGGGGTCCTGGAACTACCTCTCACTAGTCTAACAGAGGAATACAAGTGTTCCAAAGTAAGACTCCGGATGACACTGAGGGACTCTAGAGACAAGACCATCAGTGCTGTTGCGCCGCCCCTAGTAACGGGCCAGAAGTGGACACCATCTGATGCAGTACAGCAAGCTTCATCAGCCCTGAGGCACAAAGACGTCATGGGGCAAGTGCAGCAGGGAAGAGGAGGCTTTGGCCTTATGACAAGTAAACCAACTTGGCGAAAGGCCACAACATCAGAGTGGAGGACATTGGTGGTTGAGGAGGTGCGGCGACAGGAGGAGTCAGCAAGAAGTGCAAAGGTGGTCTCTCTTGCCAAACAGGGGCAATGGATGCAGTGGGAAGGTGTGGAGGAAGATCAGCTGGAAAGAATTATGGGAAATGGAATCAAGCAAGATCAGCTTCATCATCAGAGCGACATACGACGTCCTTCCATCACCAAAGAACCTCCATCAGTGGTACGGCGAGGATCCAACCTGTGCCCTCTGCCCAACTCCAGCGACCCTCAAACACATCATGGTAGGCTGCAAGACCAGCCTCACGCAAGGGAGATACACGTGGCGGCATAATCAGGTATTAAAAAGCCTGGCAACAGCCCTTGAGAACAGGCTGTGTGCGACCAACTCCTTGCCTCCGAGAGCAAGCAACCCCTCCCACTTAAGGGCGACAACCTTTGTCCGAGGACAGAAAATACCTAAACATCCTTCCACTAGATCAGAAGAAGGAAACCTATGCAGGGCCCGTGACTGGAGGATGCTGGCGGACATCGGCCGACAACTAATCTTTCCACCTGAAATTGCTTCAACCAACCTCAGGCCAGATTTGGTGTTCTGGTCCCTTTCACAGAAGACTGCATACATCATAGAGCTCACAGTTCCATGGGAGAACTCTGTTGTGGAGGCCTATGAGCGTAAGAAGCTGCGCTACACAGAGCTTGCAGCAGAGGCAACGCAGCGTGGCTGGAACATCAACGTTTATCCAGTTGAAGTGGGATGCAGAGGATTTGTTGCGTCATCTATCATCAGACTGCTGAAGGAGCCCTGTCCATGGTCAGGCTCTGCGGAAGACCATAAGATCACTCTCGGACGCGGCTGAAAGAAGCAGCTGTTGGATTTGGCTCAAGCGGAAAGACCCATGCTGGGCCCCAAATACGTCATGGTGAATCTTTGAGGCAGTTTGACACGGGACACGCGCTGAGGGCTGATCATCCTGCAGCGGGCCGCCCTTGTGGAGGGTGTATAGTGTTAAAAGGCCGAAACACGCATTGATGCAAGGGTACACTACTGATGATGTGTCCTGAGCCCAACTGGCCTGAAGGTTACCCAGGCCAAGATATACGTATACGTACCCCCCCTCCCCCCCCTGATGTTGAGCGTCGACCACTCTCAGCAATCAATGAATGTCGTGAAATGCTCCCCACCTACTAGCACAAGGGACTTCTTAACATCTATTCCTGTGTATTTGATTTTACTTCGGAGTCACGTGAGTGACTACGTGAAGACCCCGCCAGGACGCATGCGCTACATATCGTCGAACGCATTGCGGAAGCGACAGTCGGGAGGAGCGCCGCTCCTCCAGCTCGAATTTTGAAAAATTACGGAAGGTAAGTCTTACCTTTTCTGGTGAGCGTGGCGACTCGGTGTGTTTCTTTTTCAGAATGGAGGAAGCACCATGGAGTCGCGTAAGGGAGAGCAGCAGCTGATACCGCTGCTGTGGAAGCAGCCAGCAGCGTGCCGTCTCTCCAGAGCTGCAGGTGCTGCCAGCAGCTGCCGGCTTCTCGCCGCTACAGACCGCAGGTGCGCCGCGGTCGGCGGCAAAACCACCCGGAAGTCGGACAGGTCCGTTGACTCGGCTGGGTCCGGACCTGAAGACACCCCGTTCACGGATAGCGACGGCGGGCGTCTTTCCCGCGGGAGCGGATGGGGAGCAGTGCTCCAGTGTGACCTGCTTATGCAGAGGCAGAGTCACGGTGGGTCTCGCAGACCCACGGCAGCATCCTTTCAAGGACTGCCAAATGTCTCACCCTCTTCGCAGGGGAGCATTAGGGGTCAGAGCTGGGCTGACCCTGAAGAAGGGGCAATGGCTGAACAGTCAACTGTGAGGGGTGCCAGAAGAGAGAGCAGCAGAAGATTTGTGGGAACACATGCTGTATCAACTCAAGAAGGACTGCCTATACAAAGCTGCAAGCCAGTACAAAATACATGGCTACAAACCAGCTACAGGAGCAAGCCATTAACTTTATGGCTGGGAAGTACATTGCTCCAGAGAACTCCATTTCTCTTAAAGTACCAGCAGTCTATGACCCCCATCTGGGGGAACAGGAGCCCATCTATAAGGAGCCAGGAGGGAAGCTCCAGAGGAAACTGCTGGCTGCTAAAATCACAGCAGTACCAGGACAACTGATGGGGTTGATTTGCCTGAAGAGTTACTAGATGCTCTAGCAGACTGTGTAATACTCAGTGGAGATTAACAGTTACAGGAAGAGCATCATCAAGAAGTGCGGAATTATGCAAGACAAGTAGCACACAGGCGCCAAAATTGCTGTTGGGGGACCTCCCGAAGCAGGTGAAAGACCTGCATGAGGAAGCCAAGGCTATAGGCCTGATCAAGGTGTCAAGCACCTCTAAAACCCACTATCAACAGCGGCAGCACCCCTACACACCCACCAGACATCGGTGCTATGGAAGACCATCTGATGGTGAAAGCTCGAAGGCCGGCCCACCTGCACAGCGGTCTTTCAGACCATGGCCCAGCCCGGCCTTCATGGAAAATGCGCCAACCCCACAACGCAGCAACACAATACCAGAAGAAACAACTGTGGAGACAACCCACACAACACCGGTAACCATGGAGGTAGGTGGGTCTGGTTGTCTTAAAAAACATTGCATGTCCGATTCATCAAAAGTTGGGGGACGGTTGCACTTGTTTCATCATGTGTGCTGCACTTTTACCTCTGAACTTTTACATACTCGGAAGTATTCAGAATTACAAAATTGAATTTGTATACGAACTACCGTCCCAGTTCAGCATATGCCTAGCAGGAAGTTCATACTTCACAAAAAGAGAGAACAGCAGGCCATGCTGAACTGTTAAGACTAAACACAAAAGGGATTGAGAAAACAATCAGAGAATTTCAAGAGTTCGTATCAAATATATTTATAAAAACTAAAAAGATGGTGGTTGCCGTATCATTACAGATTTGACCGAACTAAATACTTCCGTTCAGTATGCCCATTTCAAAATAGACACATTTATAACACACAGGGTCATCGTAAATACCTGAAATTTATCTGGATGGGACAGCTATGGCAGTATGCCTTATCCAATGGGTTTGTCATCAGCACCCAGACTATTACAAATTCATTAAAACCAGCTTTAGCATACTTAAAGAAACATAACCATATCGTCATGGCTTACCTTGATGATATTCTCATTGTAGGTGAAAATTGGAGCTGGCTACATTGGTGGTATCAGCCACAACACAGAGATTTAACGTACATCCAGATAAGTCAAAATTGGAACCCTCCACTACCATGGATTATTTGGGGTTCACTATTGACTCTGTTCATATGTCTATCACCTTGCCACCAAACAAAGTGACAGACTTGATGGGAGTATGCAAAAGCCTCACTGGCATCAGGGAACCATCCATTCGGCAAGGAGTAAGAGTGATTGGGAAATTGGTGGCTGCGTTCCCAGCAGCACAATTGGACCACTCCATTATTAAAACCTGGAAGAGGGAAATTTTAGCTCTCAAAAAATCATGCAGGCCATTTCAATAGGCCTATGCAACTACCAGGGAAAGTAAATCAGAATTAAACTGGTGGATAGAAATGTTCAATATTATCCTAACCCCATCACCCCATTCTATATCCCTAGGGTACATTACAGACTGATGCCAGTGCTAAAGGTTGGGGAGCAACTAATACCACCGCAAGTTGTGGTGGCAGATGAGTGCACAAAAATTATTCTGTTTAAAGCACTAGCAATTAATTATCTAGAAATGCTGAAAGCGTTTCATGGACTCAGGGCCTACTGCTCAGATGAGCACCAGTTGCATGTACGGTACAAATTGATACCACAGTGGGGGCCTATATATAATCATATGGGTGAAATAAAGTCGATATCATGTGATGAATTGCCTAATAATATCTGGCACTGGTGTCTGGGAGAGAGATTTGGATCTCAACCACTTACCTTCCAGGTAAGCTAAATACAGTGGCAGACACCAGGTCACGTAAATTCAACGACAACATTAAATGGATGTTGGATCGGAAAGTGTTTACAGATATTATAGACCGGTATGGGACACCAAATATCGACCTTTTTTCCATCCAGACTAATTCACCAACTACCAACATATTGGGAACCAGACCAGGGGCAGCAGCGATGGACGATTTCTCGCTGTATTGGGGGGGGGATTTGTTTTGCTATGCATTTTCCCCTTCTGCCTCATCAGGCGAGTCTTACAATAATTAAACAAGACGCCGCAACGGGTACCATGGTTCCCAACAGTACAAAGATGGTCTCAGAACCCTGCATCTGGATCAACAATGGCCAAGGAGGTTGGCACACCCCGTGCGGGAAAGTATCCGTGCCATGACTGTATGAATTTGTTGATTTGCAGTTTCTGAACAGGCCATTTCTGGGATACGGACTCTCCGACAGGACGATCAATGCCATCTCAGCGTCGTGCAGGGAGTCCACGAGAAGACAGTACCTGACATATGTCAGGAAATGGGAAGTGTTCAGCACCAGGACGAACACTACATATGACAGCCACCAACACTGAAGTGCTGGAGTTCTGGCCACCCTTCATTTCGATGAAGGATTGAGTTACAGTGCCATTATTGTGCAAGGAGTGCCCTATCTAATATCTGGGCAGAGGGAGTGATCACCTGGCTATAGGATCACACCCACTAGTACCTAAACGAATGCGGGGTATTTGTACTCTATTCCCCCCAGGCCCAGATACACCTATATATGGGACATAGGTAGTACACCATGTTACGAGGATGGACACCAATATCGGGCTCACTCTGGACAAACTAATATCCTAGATGGGAATGATTATGGCACTTGGATCAGCACAACGGGTCCAGTCCTTACACAAGCTAGAATAGGACGTCATGTCTGTCACAAATGGCAGATAACCTGCTACATACAGGGGTACTTAAACAAGACTGACCCGGTTCCTTTGGCCAATATTAGAGTTCTGGCCTATCCTGCAGATAGTCGGCCCTGCATAGTGACACATATTTTCCAATATATAGTCACCAAGACACTTACAAGAGAGAGCTTTCTCATTAGCCATAAATGCCCTCACCTAAGGTCACAGTGCAAACCATATCCAGATGGTTCGGGTGGTATTACGTGCAGTGGTGAATACTAATGTTTTCAAATCTCACTCCAACAGGGCTGCATCTACATCGGACGCTAGGATGATGGGAGTTCCTATGGACCACATCCTTACCACAGCGGGGTGGAGCAATGAACGCATTCAATGCTTTATAATAAACCCGTGGCCGATCCTGAGACGTTTGCAGGGAAAAATTAAGTTCTGTAAAATAAATTACCCAATGTGGGGCATATTATTTTAGGTATGAATAATACCTTTATTGTTTTTCAGCACAGTGTTGTGTGTGAAATACGTTCATCCTCCGTCCCAGAATGGCAGTGTGTGAGCATGGTCTCGTTCCAGGGCATGAAATCACAGAGCTTTGAAATCTTCACGTAGTCACTCACGTGACTCCGAAGTAAAATAGTAAGATTAAATGAGAACTTACCAGTTTGAAGTTTGATCTTTATTTTATGAGGAGTTACGATGAGGGATTACGTGCCCTCCGCTCCCAAAACCCTCTATTATAAAGTTCAACTGGTATGGAAGTTCTCTCTTATCTTACTATATTAGTCTACTCTGGTATCTGTGATTTCACACCACTGCTTTGAAGAATGTCGCGCATGCGTCCTGGCGGTAATCCCTCATCGTAACTCCTCATAAAATAAAGATCAAACTTCAAACTGGTAAGCTCATTTAATCTTACTATTCTTCTTAATCAATTTTCAGTCAAACCCAGAATTTTTAATTTTGTGATGATATTACACCGCATGATTCCACAAGGTCAATAAATGGAGACCAACTCGTTAAGAATTGGTCTTTTTTTTCTATTAGGAGGAGCCGTTTCCAACATATTACCAATCCACATTTTGAGTGTTGGTATAGTAGCCGTTTTCCAAAATTTAAGTATGAGTTTTTTCACTATTATTAAACCATAATTAAAAAATGAGCTTTGGGATATATTTAATTTATTTACATCTCCAAAGATAATCATTTCCATGCTAGGTTCCATTTTTATCTTAAATAAACTAGTGAATATATCAAATATATCACACCAAAAACTGAAGTTTTATGCAAGAAACGAAAGAGTGTGTAAGATTGGCATTTTGAGAAAGACATTTATCACAAATTGGTGAGATATTTGAATAAAATTTATTCAACCTAACTTTTGAATAATATAGTCTGTGTAATATTTTAAATTGAATTAAATTATGTCTAGAGTTAATCGAACATTTATGTATATATATCAAATACCTCTCCCATGTTTCTCTAGAAATTTTTATCATTCAATCTTTTTCCCAGTCTTCTCTATTTGCCTCTGTTGAAGGCAATTCTCTATTAAGAATACTGTTATATAGATATGATATTAATTTTTGTGAGTCCACCTTAATATTCATTGCTTCTTCCAGTGGGTCTATCGTTATATTCTGTATTCTTGGTATATTTTTTTTTATAAAGTCACATATCTGTAAATATTTAAAGTATTGGTTATTATTCAAATTAAATTTTGATTTTAATTGTTGAAATGATAATAAATTTCCCATTTCATACATGTCACCCAACTTTTGAATTCCCAGTCTTTCCCATTGTCCATATGTTTTATCCATAATAAATGGTTTAAATACCGGGTTATTCACTATTGGTGTTAATGAAGATAATGAAGAAGCTCTTCTTGAAGCTGGAGGTCACAATTCTCAAATTCTTGCACCACCTTCCCAATAATATCATAGAGCAGGTCATGGTGGTGTGGGTCTTTGATGATGGTCGTCTTCTTCTAGAGGAATCTAAACATCTGTACCAATATGTGACAAGATGTGTATATAAAACTGCAGATGATGTTTAACCTGGATGGTTACACCTTTGGCAATACTTCACCACCCTTCAATTCTATGTTTTAAAAAACAAAATCTCTGTATTTGGTTTGGTTTCATGACATTAATATGAATCATTATATTTGGCGATTTGTGGGCGTGTAGTTCCCCGCGTACACCATTTAGTCATGTACTGTTGAACTATTTAATTATTTAAACTATTGAGATGTCTGCAGAGCGGCCGGGAATTCCACCCGGTTCTCAACAATATGGAGAACATCACTTTCAGTCATGTTTGGTTTAGAGATACACTGCGGACACAGGTCCTTCGACCCACCGACCAGCGATCCCCGCACATTAACACAAGCCCACACACGAGGAACAATATTACACTTATATCAAGTATACAAACCCAAGCCAATTAACTTACAAACCTGTACATGTTTGGCGTGTGGGAGGAAACTGAAGATCTTGGAGAAAACCCACGCAGGTCATGGGGAGAACGTACAGACAGCACCCGCAGTCGGGATTGAGCCCCGGTCTCTGGCTCTGCAAGTGCTGTAAGCGCTGTAAGGGAGCAACTCTACCGCTGTGCCACCGTACCGCCCTTTTGAAATCCAAACATGTGGTATAGATATCGCTGGAAAGCCTCTCTCTCTCAACACACTCCAGGAGCAATAGAGTCAACCACATCAGTAGAGTCTGAAAACATTTAAGAAACTGTTAGACAGGTACATGGATAGGACAGGTATGGAGGGATATGGAACAAAAGCAGGCAGGTGGGACTAGTGTAGCTGGAACAAGTTGGGCTGAAGGGCCCGTTTCCACACTAACACTCTTTTGTGGATTCGGCAATGGACTTGAATGAATACGCCACAGTCATTACAGACTTCATTAAGAAATGTGTCGAGGACTGCATCCCTACAAAAACCTTCCGAGTGTTTCTCAATCAGAAATCTTGGATGAACTTTGAGATCCACACTCTTCTGAAGACGAGACACCGGGCATTCATGTCTGCCGATACAGTGGTCTACAAGAAGTCCAGATACGACCTTGGTAAGGCCATCAAAAAGGCCAAAAGAGACTTCTGCTCCAAACTGGAGGATGAGACAGATGTTCGGCAGCTGTGGCAGGGCCTGAATGCAATCACCTCCTACAAGGCGAAATCAGGAGGCAGCTCGAATGTCGGCAAAACATCACTCCCCGAACACCGATGAGCCTTCCCGAGCCACCATTCGCTCTGATGGTATTTCAGTCTCAGTCACAGAGGCCGACGTCAGGAAATCCTTCAGAGGGGTGAACCCTCGAAAAGCGCCTGCACTTGGTCGTGTTCTGAAAACCTGTGCGGACCAACTGGCCGGAGTTCTTACGGACATTTTCAACCTCTCACTTCTGAGGTCTGAGGTCCCCACCTGCTTTAAAAGGGCATCAACATTACCAGTGCCCAAGAGGAGCAAGGTGACGTGCCTCAATGACTATCGACCTGTGGCACTAACGTCTGTAGTGATGAAGTGCTTTGAGAGGTTTATCATGGCGCAAATCAACTCGTAGCTCGGCAAAAACCTGGACCCACTGCAGTTCGCTTACCGTCACAACAGATCAACAGTGGATGCGATCTTGCTGGCCCTCCACTCTGCTCTGGGACCACTTGGACAACAAAAACTCATATGTCAGGCTGTTAGTCATCGTTCATTCTTTCTTTCTTTGGAGCGCAGAAGGTTAAGGGGGGACTTGATTGAGGTCTTTAAAATGATGAAGGGGATAGACAGAGTTGACGTGGATACGTTTTTCCCATTGAGGGTAGGGAAGATTCAAACAAGAGGGTATGACATGAGAATTAAGGGACAGAGGTTTCGGGGTAACGTGAGGGGGAACTTCTTTACTCAGAGGGTGGTGGCTGTGTAGAATGAGCTTCCAGCAGAAGTGGTGGAGGCAGGATCGATTTTAACATTTAAGAGTAAAGTGGATAGGTATATGGACGTGAAGGGAATGGAGGGGTATGGTCTGAGTGCAGGTAGATGGGACTAGGTGAAAACAAATGGTCGGCACGGACTGGAATTTAGGAGATTGAGAGGGGATCTTATAGAAACTTACAAAATTCTTAAGGGGTTGGACAGGCTAGATGCAGGAAGATTGTTCCCGATGTTGGGGAAGTCCAGGACAAGGGGTCACAGCTTAAGGATAAGGGGGAAATCCTTTAAGACCGAGATGAGAAAGACTTTTTTCACACAGAGAGTGGTGAGTCTCTGGAACTCTCTGCCACAGAGGGTAGTTGAGGCCAGTTCATTGGCTATATTTAAGAGTGAGTTGGATGTGGCCCTTGTGGCTAAGGGGATCAGAGGGTATGGAGAGAAGGCAGGTACGGGATACTGAGTTGGATGATCAGCCATGATCATATTGAATGGCGGTGCAGGCTCGAAGGGCTGAATGGCCTACTCCTGCACCTAATTTCTATGTTTCATATGTTTCTATGGAAGGGCCGAGAGGGCCTGTTTCCGTGCTGTAATTGTTATATGGTTATATGGTTATATGATCACAGCTCGGCATTTAATACAATCATCCCGTCCAAGCTGGTTACCAAACTCGCAGAACTGGGTATCTGCGCATCCCTCTGCAATTGGATCATCAACTTCCTCATTCTCAGTCCACAGTCTGTTCATATTGGTGGAAATGTGTCAGACTCGATAACAATCAGCTCGGGAGCACCTCAAGGCTGCGTGCTCAGCCCCTGCTGTACTCACGCTATACTCATGACTGCGTAGCCGGTCATAGTGCGAACTCCATCATCATGTTCGCTGCCGACACCACTGTTGTGGGACGTATCACTGATGGGGATGAGTCAGAGTATAGAAGAGAGATTGAGCAACTGTCCATATGGTGCCAGCACAATAAACCTCAACACCAGCAAAACCAAGGAACTGATTGTGGACTTTGGAAGGAGTAGGATGGGGACCCACAGTCCCGTTTATATCAAAGGGTCAATGGTTGAAAGGGTCAAGAGCTTCAAATTCCTGGGCGTGCACATCTCTGAAGATCTTTCCTGGTCCGAGAACACTGATGCTACTATTAAGAAAGCACATTAGTGCCTCTACGTCCTGAGAAGATTACAGAGAGTCGGTTTGTCGAGGTGGATTCTCTCTAACTTCTACAGGTGCACAGTAGAGAGCATGCTGACCGTTTGCATCATGGCTTGGTTCGGCAACTTGAACACCCTCGAGAGGAAAAGACTACAAAGGGTAGTAAACACTGCCCAGTCCATCATCGGTTCTGACCTTCCATCGAGGGGATCTATCGCAGTCACTGCCTCAAAAAGGCTGGCAGTATCATCAAGGACCCACACCACCCTGGCCACACACTCATCTCCCTGCTACCTTCAGGTAGAAGGTACAGGAGCCTGAAGACTGCAGCGACCAGGTTCAGGAATAGTTACTTCCCCACAGCCATCAGGCTATTAAACTTGGCTCGGACAAAACTCTGAACATTAATAGCCCATTATCTGTTATTTTCACTTTATCAGTTTATTTATTCGTGTGTGTATATATTTATATAATGATATATAGACACACTGATCTGTTTTGTAGTCTATGTTCTGTTATGTCGAAGCAAAGCAAGAATTTCATTGTCCTATCAGGGACACATGACAATAAACTCACTTGTTCTTCACATCGACCTGACAATTTACTGGTTAGTTCCTGAATTACTTTTTAATTTTGTTTTCCCAAATTGTTTTATTTAATTAATTTAATTTCTCCAGGCACCATTTGCACACTTGGGAAGTCTAACATGGGCAAGACCTACACCATGATTGGTCGGGTTCTGGAGAGTTTTGTGGAGCAGAGGGATTAATAAGTGCAGGTGCATGATCCTTGAAGGCGGTCGCACGTAGACAGGGTGGTCAAAAGGCTTTTGGCACATCAGTCAGTGTTGAGTATACAAGTTAGGAGGTCATGTTGCAGATTTATAAGACGTTGGTGAAGCAGAATTTTGAGTATTGTCTTCCGTTCTGGGCACCATGTATTAGGAGAGATGTTGTCAAGCTGGAAAGGGTACAGAAAAGATGTACGAGGATGTTGCCAGGGCTATAGGGTATGAGCTATAGGGAGAGGTTTAGTAGACTGGGACCCTATTCCTTGGATCACAGGAGAATGAAGGGTGATCTTATAGAGGTTCATAAAATCATTAGAGTAATTGATCAGGTAAATGCAGTGTTTCTTGTGCAGAGTAGGCAAATTAAGCACAAGAGGACATAGCTTTGAGATGAATGGGAAAAGATTTAATGAGAATCTGGGGTATCTTTTCCAAACAAAGAGTGGTGGGGGTATCGAGTAAGCTTCTAGAGGAGGTAGTTGAGGCAGGGCCCATTCCAACATTTAAGAAACCGTTAGACAAGTACATGGATAGGACAGGTTTGGAGGAATACGGGCCAAACGTGGGCAGGTGGGACTACAGTAGCTGGGACATTTTGGCCGACATGGGGAAGTTGGGCCAAAAGGCCTGTTTCCACACTGTATCATTCTATGACTATGACCAGGGTGAAAATTGAATATGTGTCCCTAGATCAATGGTGTATAACTTAGTCTGCTGCTCTAATGCCGTAACAGTTATACCAACACACTTCCACAACTCATTAATTATACCATGAAGGGGAAAACAAATGGTCGGCACGGACTGGAAGGGCCGAGAGGGTCTGTTTCCGTGCTGTAATTGTTATATGGTTATTATGACCATCCTCCTAGTGCCACCTAGTGTAATGCCAACTCCCGAAGTATGTCTCTAACCCTGTAGACCCTGCAGAACACAATCCTCACGTTCATTAAGCATTTTCTGCGTGGCAAAGTGTTGCAATTATCAGAGCTGCTGCTTCACAGTGCCAAAGACCCGCCTTTGATCCTAAGCTCAAATGCTGTCTGTGTGGAGTTTGTTCGTTCTTCCTCTAACCGCAAGTGATTCCTTCGGCTGATCCCGATTTCTTCCAAATCACAAAGACGTGCTTTTTTTGTGGATTAATTGATCACTGTAAATTGCCCCTAGATTATAGGGAGTGGGTTTATTAAATGCTTCCCACTCACTACCTTAGAATGTGGTTGCACAAACTAGGTTTGCTCTGCTGACTGCTATTACCACCTAGCCACGCTCTCTTCTCTGATACTATCGAGAAAATGGAACAAGAACCTGAGGATTTTGAACTCCAGCTTCAAGAACAGCTTCTTCCCACCAGGCTCGAACCATCCTGCACACAACCTGCTCAGCATCAAACATCTGTGGTCAGTACACTACTACATACTGAATGTACCAATATGTTCTCCCCTATATTGGAGATAACAAAGTGCAGATTAAATGATCAGTATGTGGAGTACCTATGCTCATTCTACAAGTGACCCTGAGCGTCCAGCTGCCCACCATTTTAAGACCCTACCCACTCTTATCCTGTGGCCTGCACTGTAATATTGACTCTCATGCTTGAAATAATCTGGTCATATTCCATCTCAGCATGATGCAGTCATTGGACTCAGTATTTAACTGTACAATAAAAGGTCAATCATAGTCTTCGCCTTCACCTGTACTAGCCATTTCTGCTGTCAGACATCCAGCTGCAATTTTTACTGTCCGTTAGGGCAGGCTGAGCTGCTGCCATTCTCCATTGCCCTATTTTTGCGCTTTTACATGTTCATTGTCATTGTCACTCTTCTACTGTCCTCATCTCACACCATTTGTTCCATTTTTGTTATCTTAATTGCCACGTTAAGATCATTGACCAGTTTTTCCGCTAACTGGATATCAAGTAAAAAAGCTTTGTACTGTACCTCAGGACAACTAAACAGTTCTGGCCACCGCTGTGCATCGTGACTGCAGCAACATCATTTAAAGTGAGTGCAAGTATGTAAAGAATGTTATGGGAGATCAATGATTCTTGAAATGATAAACATTGGATGTAATAATCGGAAATGTGTGACGTGGAGTATTTATGTCCAGCAACAACTGTGTACGGACAGATATTTATCATATCAATCAATGATCTTTCACAAGTCCATGGACAAAAACTGAAATTAAAGCAAAACACTTCAAATGGGCAGCAGTTCCAACATTCAGTGTTTACCTTTGATTTGCTGAATCTTTATTATCGTCTGCTTTTGAACCACTTTGAGGCATTCCATATAAGAAACCATTTGTTTCTTTTGACACTTTAATTCTCCTTTGCATTCCTACTCAGACCTTTCTGTCCCTGTCATTGGAGACCCTTGGACTACCTTTAATCGATTTTACTGGATTTTATCTTGTACTTAACGTTAGTCATGTTATTCCCTTTATAATGTATCTGTACATTGTGGATGGTTCGATTGCAATCATGTATTGTCTTTCCACTGACATCTAGGTAAGCACGTAACAAAAGCTTTTCACTGTACCTCGGTACACGTGACAATAAACTAAACTTAACTGAACTCAGATCAATGGTTGGCATTAACTCGATTGGCCATACGGTCTGTTTCCACTGTATATCTAAACTAAACCACTGTCAATGGGTGATCGATGGTTGGCGCAGACTCAATGGGCCAAAGGGCCTGTCTTCGTGCTGCATCTCTGAACTCAACTAGTGTGAATGGGTGATTGATGGTCCACATGCACTTGGTGGGCCGAAGGGCCTGTTTCTGTGCTATGGCTCTAAACTAGTGTGAAACGGGTGATCGATAGTCGACATTGACTCAGTGGGCAGAAAAGGCCTATTTCCACGCAGTATCTGTAAATGGAACTGTTAATCCTGTCTAAATTGGACCAGCTCAAAATGGGGTTAAGTTTCAGGGTTGCTGGGAGATTTGGTCAAAATGGAATTACTCTCTGCAGAGCTGGGACAAGCTGCGAAGAGGTGCCAGAATGTCTGGAGCTTAGATACAATTTGCAAGCAAAGAATGGGAAGATCTGAAAACCCTGTCAATATGGTGCAAAATGTATAGAATGGATTGGATGGCTGCAAACCAGACATACACCTTGTAAATAGTTGTAAATAATGTTGCAGAGTTTGACTTTGCCAAGTGTTGACTGGATGAGGTATCGAGCCTTGTATTGGTTTTCTGTAAATCAGGGTAAATGTTGACTTCATCTCAAACTCCACTTCGTATACAATGTAATGCGCAGTTGTATCATTGGGTTAGGGCAATGCCTGTTATGTATGGGGGTAATCGATATCTGTAATTGGGTTATTGAGAGCCCACCCCAATGTGGTTCAGCCCCTCGAGGTCCGCGATCATGAGGCTAAGCGTTGACATTTGGAAGAGCGCTCGGGACAGCGTGAACTTCTGGAGAATCTCTGAGTGAGGCCTAGAGGGCTTGAACAGGCAGACATAGGGATCGAACCTGTGGTGGGATATGTACAGTGTTTGATTTGTGATGCGCGTTTGGTAAAATAAAATTTAGTTGTTTCAAGTCCTTGATTCAGTGTTTTTACTGAAACGAGATTGGAGGGAGCTTAGAAACGAGCAATTATCAGAATCACAATGAACGGGTGATCGATGGTTGGTGCGGACTTGGTGGGCCAAACACCCTGTTTCCATGTAGTAAATCTGAACTAATCAAACTTGAACGGATGAGTTTGAAAAGAGTGGGAGAGGTTGAGTAGAGTGCAATTGTCTAGGTCAGTAGAAGGCAGAAGTGTTGAGTAGCGGCACTTAAGCAGCAGTGCTTAAAAGGAGGGAACCTTAGACCTCAGTAACGAGTGGTAAAGATGGCCGCAAATTCTCCTGCTGGGAGCCCCGGGAGGGACACAAATAGGGCTGGGCAAGGAGTGGGACGTCGGTTCGCGGGCAGATTTGGTCGAAGGCGAAGGGGGAAGGCCCTGCAGGAGCCTGGGACTGATCTGGATGGGGAATCGCTCCACATACTGTCCAGACTTTGAACTTGTGTAAATGGCGCCAAAACATGGTGACACCTACATGTGTAAATATGCAAAAACAATTTCATTGTGGACTTACACATTTGACAAATAAAGCCGCATTGAACCGTTGATTGATGGTTGGTGTGTAGTTGGTGGGCCGAATGGTCTGTTTCCATGCTGCATCGCAAAACTAAACTAGTGTGAAAGGTAATCAATGGTCAGCGTAGTACTGGTGGGTCGAAGAGCCTGTTTCCGTGATGTATAACCATATAATAATTACAGCACGGACACAGGCCCTCTCGGCCCTTCCCGTCCGTGCTGACCATTTGTTTTCCCCTAGTCCCATCTACCTGCACTCAGACCATACCCCTCCATTCCCTTTCCGTCCATATACCTATCCACTTTACTTTTAAATGTTAAAATCGATCCTGCCTCCACCACTTCTGCTGGAAGCTCATTCCACACAGCCACCACCCTCTGAGTAAAGAAGTTCCCCCTCATGTTACCCCTAAACTTCTGTCCCTTAATTCTCATGTCATGCCCTCTTGTTTGAATCTTCCCTACCGTCAATGGGAAAAGTTTATCCACGTCAACTCTGTCTATCCCTTTCATCATTTTAAAGACCTCAATCAAGTCCCCCCTTAACCTTATGCGCTCCAAAGAATAAAGACCTAACTTGTTCAACCTTTCTGTGTAACATAGTTGCTGGAACCCAGGGAACATTCTAGTAAATCTCCTAGTACTCTCTCTATTTTTTTGACATCCTTCCTATAATTAGGCGACCAAAATTGTACACCATACTCCAGAATTGGTCTTACCAATGCCTTGTACAATTTTAACATTACTTCCCTACTCCTATATTCAATGCTCTGATTTATAAAGGCCAGCACACCAAAGGCTTTCTTTACCACCCTATCTACATGCGATTCCACCTTCATGGAACTATGCACAGTTATTCCTAGATCCCTCTGTTCCACAGCATTCCTCAATTCCCTACCATTTACCATGTACGTCCTATTTTGATTTGTCCTGCCAAGATGTAGCACTTCACACTTATCAGCATTAAACTCCATCTGCCATCTTTCAGCCCACTTTTCCAAATGGCCCAAATCTCTCTGTAGACTTTGAAAATCTACTTCATTAACCACAACACCACCTATCTTAGTATCATCTGCATACTTACTTATCCAATTTTCCACCCCATCATCCAGATCATTGATGTACATGACAAACAACAGTGGGCCCAACACAGATCCCTGAGGCACCCCACTGGTCACCGGCTTCCAACCTCCTTTTCAGCCACTGTTGAATCCATCTTGCTACTCCACCATTAACACCCAAAGATTTAACCTTCTTAACCAACCTTCCATGGGGAACCTTGTCAAAGGCCTTACTGAAATCCATATAGACAACGTCCACTGCTTTACCCTCATCAATTTCCCTAGTAACCCTAGTATCTCGAAAGTAAACCAGTATGAACAGGTCATCGATGCTGGCCGTGGACTTGCTGGGCCGAAGGGCCAATATCCATGGTGTATCTCCACACTAAACTAATGTGAATGGGTGATCGATGGTCGGCATGTACTCAATGGGCCAAAGTGTCTGTTTCCACACTGTATCTCTAAACTAACCTTGAGCAAATGGATGATCGATGGTCGGCAGGGACTCAGTTGGTGGAAGGGCCTGTTTCCACGCTGTTTGTCTAAACTCAAGATGTGATCATGAGTCAGCGTGGACTAGTTGGGCCGATTGCTGTGATGTATCTCTCAGCTAAACTCGTGTGAATAGGTGATTAGTGGTTGGATGTCTCGGTAGTCTCAATGTCCTGTTTCTGCACTGTATCACTAAACTAAACTGGTGTGATCGATGGTTGGTGTGGGCTCCGTGTGCCAGAAGAAGGGAGGGGAGACGAGTGAAAGGGGGAAATCTACCTTTAATGACCTGGGGTGTGGAGGTGAGGGGTCAGTGGTGGTGGGGGTTGGGAGGGGATGGGTTGAGGTGCCGAGTGAGGAGGAAGGTTAGGTGTGGGGTGGGGATGGGTGGGTTTGGGAAGGTGAGGGTTGGGAAGGTGAGGGATGTGGAAAGGTGGAGTGGGGAGGTGAGGTGTAGGGAGGTGAGGTGTAGGGAGGTGAGGGGTGGGGAGGTGATGGGTGGGGAGGTGAGGGGAGAAGGGCTGAGGGTGGGGAGGTGAGGGGTGGGGGTGGGAGGTGTGGGGAGGTGAGGGGAGGTGAGGGTGGGGATGTGAGGGGTAGGTGAGGTGAGGGTGTGGTGGTGAGAGGTGGGGAGGTGAGGGGTGGGAGGTGAGGGTGGGGAGGTGAGGGTGGGTGGGGAGGTGAGGGGGGAAGTGAGGGGTGGGGAGGTGAGGAGTGGGGAGGTGAGGGGTGGGGAAGCGAGGGTGGGGAAGTGAGTGTAGGGTGAGGGGTGGGAGTGAGGTGTTGAGGGGAGGGGTGAGGAGGCGAGGTGTGGGGAGGCGAGGGGTGGGAAAGCGAGGGGTTGGGAGGTGAGGGTGGGAGGTGAGGGTGGGGAGGTGAGGGTGGGTGGGTGGGGAGGTGAGGGTGGTTTGAGGATGTGAGGGATGGGAAGTGAGGGGGTGACGGGTGAGGGGTGTGGAGGGGTGGGTTTGGAAGGTGAGGGTTGGGAAGGTGAAGGATGTGGAAACGTGGGGAGGTGAGCTGTAGGGAGATGAGGTGTAGGGAGGTGAGGTGTAGGGAGGTGAAGGGGCGGGAAGAAGAGCTGAGGGTGGGGAGGTGAGGGGTGGGGAGCTGAGGGTGGGGGGTGGGGGTGGGGTGGGGATGTGAGGGGGGAGGCGAGGGTGGGTGGGGAGGCGAGGGATGGGGAGGTGAGGGGTGGGTGGGGAGGCGAGGGGTGGGGAGGCGAGGGGTGGGGAGGTGAGGGTGGGTGGGTGGGGAGGTGAGGGGGTGGGGAGGCGAGGGGAGGTGTGGGGAGTTGAGGGGTGGGGAGGTGAGGGTGGGTGGGGGAGGTGAGGAATGGGGAGGTGAGGGTGGGTGGGGAGGTGAGGGGTGGGGGAGGATGTGAGGGATGGGAAGTGAGGGGGTGACGGGTGAGGGGTGGGGGTGGGGAGGGGGAGAGGTGACGGGTGAGGAAGTGGGGGGTGGAGCTTGACTGCTGGCCTCAGCGATGTCCGCACCCTGCTTCCAGATCCTTCTATCCCTCCTCCTTCGCCTTTTGACTTCCACGCGATTTCCCTGCTCCGATATCTGGGGCTTCCTAATGCTGTGGGGAGTGAAAAGGGTTATTAGGAGGAGAGATGGTGATGGGGAGATGGGGGGGGGAGGGAGAGGAGGGTGGGGGAAGTGAGGTGGAGAGGGTGGGAGGTGAGGGTAGTGGGAGGATGATGGGGGATAGGGGAGAGGGGGGAAGAGGGGATGGAGGGGAGTGAGGGAGAGGGTGAGAGCTGACTTTGGATGGGGGCCTCTCCACCCTCCCCCTCCACTTCCCCCACTTGCCTCTCCTCCACTCCCCTCTTCCCCTCACCTCCCTCCCCCCCCCTCCTCTTCGCCC
This sequence comes from Okamejei kenojei, assembly GCA_035221665.1. NCBI lineage: Eukaryota > Metazoa > Chordata > Chondrichthyes > Rajiformes > Rajidae > Okamejei > Okamejei kenojei. The sequence goes on from CM069156.1 coordinate 40,982,532, forward strand.
CACCTTCACATATCCCTCTGTCCCCACCTCCCTCCCTCAGCCCCTCACCCCTTCCGCCCATCTCTCTCCCCTCCCTCTCCCTCGCCTGCATCTTTCATCCGCTCATTTTACCTCACTCAATCCATCCCCCTCTCCCCTCCAACCTTCCCATCTCTTGCCGGCTCCTCCTCTTACCCCTCTTTCTATCCATCCCTCTCTCCTCCCCTCTAACCTCCGTACTCCCCCACCTCTTGCTTGCTCCTCCTTACACTTCTCTACCCTGCCCGTTCCTCACTCCCCTCTCCCTCACCTCCTCCGTGACGGTCTCCAGCTCGGGCTCTCCCTCCCAGCCGGGCGGCACTAGACTCGACGTGCTCTCCTTCGCCGCTGACCCCTGAGTGTGGACAGAGCGCCGGGAGAGGGAGAGAGGGAGGGTGAGAGTGGGAAGTACGGAGAGGGGCAGCGGAGGTGAGGGAGGGGGCAGATTGGGAACGGGAGCGGAAGGTGAGAGGTGGGGAGGGCGCGAGAGAGCAGGGCACGAAGAGGGGAGTGTGAGGGAAGAGAAGGCGAGGGAAGTGAAGGTAAGAGAGGGCATGTAAGGGGAGGGTGAGAGAGGGGGACAGGGCAAGAGGTAGGGTGAGAGATGGGGAAGGCGAGGTTGGGAGGGTGAGAGGGGTGGTGTGAGTGGGCAGGAAGGAGAGAGGAAGACAGAGGGCCAGAGGGAGGTGGGGCGAGAGTGAGGGAGAGGGGGAAGAGGGAGGGAAAGAGGTGGAGAGGGAGGGAGGGTGAGAGTGAGCGAGAAGGGGAGGACAAGAGAGGGGGAAGGCTAGAGAGAGGGATGGCGAGAGATAGAGGGTGAGAGAGGGGGAGGGTTAGGAGAGGAGGGGGTGGAGAGGGTTAACCCCGCTCCCCCTTTCACTCACTCACCTGAGACATCCATTCAGTGCCCGCAATATCTTTGGGAGTAGACGGCATGGAGTTGGACCGCACCTCGGCAGCGGCCTCCTCCATCAGCTAGAGAATGGAGCGAAGGAGGGTGGGAGGGAGGGAATGAGGGAATAAGGGAGGAAGGAGGGAATGAATGAGGGAGGGCGGGAGGGAGAGGGAGTGAAGGAGGGAGGGAGGAGAAAGAGAGAGATGGAACTGTCAGTTCATGGAGTGATGGGACGTTGGGGTTGGGGAGGGGGAACGATGGTCCCTGGGAGGATAAGGAGCCCCACAAGATATCCTGTCAGTGGGTCTTGCCTGGTTTGTGGAGACCACGTTTACTGATCGCTGGTTGAATGATGTACAGCGACGTTGCAAATTGGGGGACAACTTTAGAGACAATTCACCCACAAGTCCTATAATGCTGTTGTGAATTGGGAACAGTTTTAGAGGTTGGAAAGGGTTCCGAGAAAATTTACGCGGCAGTTGCCAGGGATCGAGGGCCTGAGCTACTGGGAGAGGTTGAGTAGGCTGGTACACTATTCATGGATCACAGGAGACGAAGTGTTCCCACAGAGGTGTACAAAATCATGAAAGGAATAGATCAGGTACCTGTAAATGCACAGAGTCTCTTGCCCAGAGTAGTGAAATTAAGAACTAGAGGACACAGCTTCCAGGTGAGGGGAGAAAGATTTAATAGGAACCTGAGGGGCAACGATTTTTTTCACAAAGGGTGGTGGGTGTATAGAACAAGCTGCTGGAGGATGTAGTTGTGGCAGGTAGAAGGGCAATGATTAAGAAACATTAGATAAGTACATGGAAAGGACGGATTTAGAAACATAGAAAATAGGTGCAGGAATAGGCCATTCGGCCCTTCGAGCCTGCACCGCCATTCAATATGATCATGGTTGATCATCCAACTCGGTATCCTGTACCTGCCTTCTCTCCATACCCACTGATCCCTTTAGCCACAAGGGCCACATCTAACTCCCTCTTAAATATAGCCAATGAACTGGCCTCAACTACCTTCTGTGGCAGAGAATTCCAGAGACTCACCACTCTCTGTGTGAAAAATGTTTTCCTCATCTCGGTCCTAAAGGAATTCCGCGTTATCCTTAGACTGTAACCCCTTGTTCTGGACCTCCCCAACATCGGAAACAATCTTCCTGCATCTAGCCTATCCAACCCCTTAAGAATTTTGTAAGTTTCTCTAAGATCCCCCCTCAGTCTTCTAAGTTCTAGTGAGTACAAGCCAAGTCTATCCAGTCTTTCCTCATATGAAAGTCCTGACATCCCAGGAATCAGTCTGGTGAACCTTCTCTGTCTATGGCAAGAATGTCTTTCCTCAGATTTGGAGACCAAAACTGTACGCAATACTCCAGGTGTGGTCTCACCAAAACCCTGTACAACTGAAGTAGAACCTCCCTGCTCCTATACTCAAATCCTTTCGCTATGAATGCTAACATACCATTTGCATTCTTCACTGCCTGCTGCACCTGCATGCCTACTTTCAATGACTGGTGTACCATGACACCCAGGTCTCGTTGCATGTCCCCTTTTCCTAATGTGCCACCATTCAGATAATAGTCTGCCATCCTGTTTTTGCCACCAAAGTGGATAACCTCACATTTATCCACATTATACTGCATTTGCCATGCATTTGCACACTCACCCAGCCTATCCAAGTCACCTTGCAGCATCCTAGCATCCTCCTCACACGTAACACTACCCCCCAGCTTAGTGTCATCCGCAAACTGGGAGATGTTGCATTCAATTCCCTCGACCAAATCATTAATAAATATTGTAAATAGCTGGGTCCCAGCACTGAGCCTTGCAGTACCCCACTAGTCACTGCCTGCCATTCTGAAAGGAACCCGTTTACTCCTACCCTTTGCTTCCTGTCTGCCAGCCACATCAATACTGAACCCCAATACCGTAAGTTTGTATACCAATTTCTTATGTGGGACCTTGTCGAAAGCCTTCTGAAAATCTAGATATAACACATCCAGTGGTTCTCCCTTATCCACTCTACTAGTTATATCCTCGAAAAATTCTACAAGATTTGTCAGACATGATTTACCTTTCGTAAATCCATGCTGACTGTGTCCAATGATTTCACTACTTTCCAAATGTGCTGCTATCCCATCTTTAATAACTGACTCTAGCAGTTTCCCCACTACCGATGTTAGACTAACTGGTCTATAATTCCCTGTTTTCTCTCTCCCTCCTTTTTTTTTAAAGTGGGGTTACATTAGCTACCCTCCAAGCCTCAGGAACTACTCCAGAACCTAAGGAGTTTTAACCATATAACCATATAACAATTACAGCACGGAAACAGGCCCTCTCGGCCCTTCCAGTCCGTGCCGACCATTTGTTTTCCCCTAGTCCCATCTACCTGCACTCAGACCATACCCCTCCATTCCCTTCACGTCCATATACCTATCCACTTTAGTCTTAAATGTTAAAAGAGTTTTGAAAAATTATCACTAATGCATCCACTATTTCTGTGGCTACTTCCTTGATTACTCTGGGATGCAGACTATCTGGCCCTGGGGATTTATCGGCCTTTAATCCATTCAATTTACCCAACACCACTTCCTGGCTAACCTGGATTTCATTCCGTTCCTCCACCTTATTTGACCCCCGAATCTATTTCCAGCAGATTATTTATGTCTTCCTTAGTGAAGACAAAACCAAAGTAGTTATTCAATTGGTCTGCCATGTCCTTGTTCCCCATGATCAATTCACCTGTTTCTGACTGCAAGGGACCTACATTTGTTTTAACTAATCTCTTTCTCTTCGCATATCTATGAAAACTTTTGCAGTCAGTTTTTATGTTCCCTGCCAGTTTTCTTTCATAATCTATTTTCCCTTTCCTAATTAAGTCCTTTGTCCTCCTCTGCTGGATTCCGAATTTCTCCCAGTCCTCTGGTAGGCTGCTTTTTCAGGCAATTTAGGAGGATATGGACCAAATACGGGCGTGGAACCTTAAGATGGGACATTTTGGGCAATTTTACGTTGGAAAGGGTGCAGCAAAGATATACAAGGATGTTGCAGGACTCGAGTCCCTGAGCTACCTTTTCCACAGAGGGTTGTGGCTGTATGAAACAAGTCAAGTCAAGTTTATACGAGATGTGCAGTGAAATGAAAAGTGGCAATGCTCACAGATTGTGCAAAAAAAAGCAAACAAACTACAAACAGAATGGAACAGAATCACATATTCACATATTACATATTTGTGGGAGGAAAGAAAAAGGAAAAAATCAGCAATTAAAAAAAACAATAAAATGGTACAGTAACCATATAACCATATAACAATTACAGCACGGGGACAGGCCCTCTCGGCCCTTCCAGTCCGTGCCGACCATTTGTTTTCCCCTAGTCCCATCTACCTGCACTCAGACCATACCCCTCCATTCCCTTCACGTCCATATACCTATCCACTTTACTTTTAAATGTTAAAATCGATCCTGCCTCCACCACCTCTGCTGGAAGCTCATTCCACACAGCCACCACCCTCTGAGTAAAGAAGTTCCCCCTCACGTTACCCCTAAACTTCTGTCCCTTAATTCTCATGTCATGCCCTCTTGTTTGAATCTTCCCTACCCTCAATGGGAAAAGCTTATCCACGTTAACTCTGTCTATCCCTTTCATCATTTTAAAGACCTCAATCAAGTCACCCCTTAACCTTCTGCGCTCCAAAGAATAAAGACCTAACTTGTTCAACCTTTCTCTGTAACATAGTTGCTGGAACCCTGGCAACATTCTAGTAAACCTCCTCCGTACTCTCTCCATTTTGTTGACAGTAAAGTTAGTCCCTGGGGAGATCGGAGTTTACAGTCCTAATGGCCTCTGGGAAGAAACTCCTTCTCATCCTCTCCGTTCTCACAGCATGGCAGCAGAGGCGTTGCCTGACCGTAGCAGCTGGAACAGTCCAATACTGGGGTGGAAGGGGTCTCCCATGATCTTGTTGGCTCTGGAGTTGCACCTTCTGATGTATAGTTCCTGCAGGGGGGCGAGTGAAATTCCCATAGTTCATTCGGCCGAACGCACTACTCTCTGCAGAGCATTGTCCTGGGCAGAGCAGTTCCCAAACCAAATCATGATATTTCCGGACAAGATGCTTTCCACAGCCGCTGAATAGAAGCACTGGAGGATCCTCAGAGACACTCTGAATTTTCCAAATTGCCTAAGGTGGTAAAGGCGCTGCCTAGCCTTACTCAGGAGTGCTGCAGCATGTGGTGTCCATGTCATATCCTCAGAGATGTGGACTCCCAGGTATTTAAAACAGCTCACCCTATCCACAGTATCCCCATTTATCTTCAATGGTGTGCACGTTCTCGGATGATGTGCCCTCCTAAAGTCCACGATCAGCTCTTTAGGTTTTTGACATTCAAGAGGAGGCCGTTGTCCTGACACCAGAGTGCCAGATCAGTCACCTCCTCCCGGTAGGCATTCTCATCGTTATCTGAGATCAGGCCCACCACCACAGTGTCATCAGCAAACTTGATTATCGAGTTGGAGCTGAACTTAGCCACATAGTCATGTGTGTACAGAGAGTACAGTAGGGGGCTGAGGACGCAACCCTGGGGGGATCCTGTGCTCAGTGTGAGGGACTTCGATGCATTTCCCCCCATGTTGACTACCTGGGGCCTGGTGGTGAGAAAGTTCAGGACCCAGGCACACAATGGGGTGTTGAGCCCCAATTCCAGCAGCTTCTCCGCCAGTCTGGTGGGGAATATTGTGTTGAAGGTTGAACTGAAGTCTATGAACAGCATCCTCACGTAGCCCCCCTTCTGGCTGTCAAGATGAGAGAGAGCGGTGTGCAGAACCTGGGAGACCGCATCATCCGTGGATCTGTTTGGACGGTATGCGACTGTTGCGAGGGAGGAAGGCGCAGATGTGTTTCTTGACCAGCCTCTCGAAGCATTTCATGACTACTGAGGTGAGGGCCACCGGACGGTAGTCATTCAGACAGGCTGGGGAGGCATTTTTAGGTACTGTTACAAGGATGGATCTTTTGAAGCAGGCAGGGACCACGGACATGGCCAGGGAGAGGTTGAATATTGTAGTGAGCATCGGAGCTCACTGGAGGAGGTATTTGAGGCAGGTACTATTGCAGTGCTTAAGTATTGGAAAGTTACATGGATAAGATATGTTTGGAAGGATATGGGCCAAAGAGACAGGTGGGACTCGTGTGCAAAGGACATGTTGGTTGTTGTGGATAATTTGGGCTGAAAGGCCCAATTCCACGCTGTATGACTGTGACAATTCACCCACACGTCTTACATTGAGGTTGTAGATTTGAGGACTACTTTAGACAATTTGACACATGTCTCACAGTGGCAAAATTCTGGAACAGACAATTTTAGGCTCAACATGAAAGGGGGAAGATTTGATAGGAACCTGAGGGCTTATGTATTTTTACACCAAGCATGGTGTTTATATATGGAATGAGCTGTCAGAGGGGGTAGTTGAGGCAGGTACTATCGCAACATTTAAGAGACATTTAGACAGGTACACTAGATTAAGTGCGACCCGTTGGGTCCCAGTCACAGGAGAGGCCTGCTCCCTTAATACAACCCATTACCCAATGCAATATTTCACCACTCACCTGTTCCCTCAACTCAACGGCGGGAGCGTTCCGTAGCCGGGGCACGGGGACGGCTTCAGGCGGGAAGCGTTCTGGGGTTTAGTGTAGGCGAGGGAGTGTGTGTGGGGGAGGGGGGGGTGTGGGGGAGGGGTGTGTGTGTGGGGGAGGGGGTGTGTGTGGGGGAGGGGGTGTGTTTGGGGGAGGGGGATGTTTGGGGAAAGGGGTGTTTGGGGGAGGGGGGTGTTTGGGGGAGGGGGTGTGTGGGGGAGGAGGGGTGTGGGAGGGGGGGGAAGTTGTGGGGGAGGGGGTGTAGGGGAGGGGGGTTGTAAGGGAGGGGGAGGGGGTGTAGGTGGGGGGGGGGGGAGGGGGTGTGGGAGAAGGGGGTGTAGGGGAGGGGGTTTGTGGGGGAGGGTGGTGTGGGGGGGAGTGGGGCGCGGGGGGGGGTGGGGGGGAGGGGGGTGTGGAGGACGGGGGTGTGGGAAAGGAAGGGGTGGGGGGTGTGGGGGAGGAGGTGGAGATGTGTGGGGGAGGGTGTGTGTGTGTGTGGGAAGGCGTGTGTGTGGGGGATGGTGGGGTGTGGTGTGGGGTAGGGTGGGGTGTTGGGGAGGAAGGTGTGAGGGAGGGAGTGTGTGGTGGAGGGGGGTGGGGAATGGTGTGTGGGGGAGCGGGGTGGGGGAGGTGATATGTGGGGAAGGGGGTATGGAGGAAGGGGGATTGAAGAGGGGGGATGTGGGCGGGGATGGGTGTGGGGAGGCGGGTTAGGTGAGGTGGTGTGTGGGGGAGGGGGGGGCGTGGGGGAGGGGGGGGGGGGCGTGGGTGAGGGGGGTTGTAGGGGAAGGGGGTTGTAGGGGTAGGGGGATTGTGGAAGGGGGTGTAGGCGAGGAGGGATGTAGGGGAGGGGGATGTAGGGGAGGGGGGATGTAGGGGAGGGGGGATGTAGGGGAGGGGGGATGTAGAGGAGGGAGGATGGGTGTAGGGGAGGGGGGTGTGTGGGCTCACCGGTTCCCAAACCCGGCCCCGACCACACTCCTGGCTCCGGACTCACTCAGCTGCTCATGTCCCCAGCGCCCGCGGAACACTTCTCGCCCCCGCCCGCAGAACGCAGCCCGCCCCCGTCCGCGGAACACAGCCCACACTGCTGCTTCAGCTTTATTCTTTGCAGCTTCTGGATGGGCGGCTTCTCAACGGGCAGCTTCTGAACAAACTCATGGACTCACCGGGGCTTTATTCTCCAGCGGGAGCCAGATGGGGCATTACCTTCATGGTGACGGACAGGCGAGAAGACCAATCTGCTGATCTCACAATTTTTTAAACCTTCATAACATTTGTAATCTTCCACCGATCAGAATAAAACTTGGTGCGCTTGGAGCAGAGGAGAACGGTGAGTAAGGTGGCGAAAAACCCTAGCGATATAGTGTATCGTTTATGCGCAAATTTAAAAACAACAGACTAGAAGTGGTCAAGATGAGAGTTTTAGTAATAGTATAGTTAAATAGATAGATGGATTGGGTAGGTTTAGCGGGATGTGGGAAAATGCAGGCAGGTGGGACTAGTATAGATGAGGCATGTAGAGCCGAAGGGCCTGTTTTCACGCTGAATGACTCTATGAATCCTACCCATGTACCTGTCTAAATGCTTCTTAAATGATGGTTGAGTCCTGGAAATATCCTCGTAAATCTTCTGCTTCCTTTCCAGTTTATCTACCAGCACGCTATATAACTGCAACATGACCTCCCAACTTCTAAACTCAATATTTTGACTGATGAAGACAAATGTGCCAAAAGTATTTTAGATCACCCAATCTACCCTCTCTCCTACCAACCTTGCCCACACAATTTACACACAATTCACCACCGCACCCACATTGTCTCAGAGGAACATTATAAATATGGGGACAATTTTGCAGACAATTATAGGTTTAAGGGCCTGTCCCACTTTTACGACCTAATTCACGACCTCTGCCGAGTTTGGCCTTGACTCATACTCACAGCATGGTCTTCACGAGGTCATAGGAGGTCGTAGGTAGGTCATATGTAGGTCGTGATGCTAGTCATGGCATCAAGTAGGTTGGATCGTTTTTCTAGCCAGATGAAAAATGTTGCGTAAAAAAGGTCGTGAATTCGGTCGTGAAAGTGGGACAGGCCCTTCAAGGTGAGGGGGTGCAAGATTTAATAGGAAATTATATTAATGGTTTGGAAGAGGGAATTAGGAGAAACACTAGCAAGTTTGCGGATGACACAAAGCTGGGTGGCAGTGTGAACTATGAAGAGGATATTAGGAGGTTGCAGGGTGACCTGGACAGGTTGAGTGAGTGGGCAGATGCGTGGCAGATGCAGTATAATATAGATAAATGTGAGGTTATCCACTTTGGTGGCAAAAACAAGGGGGCACATTATTATCTCAATGGGGTTAGGTTAGGTAAGGGGGAGGTGCAGCAAGACCTGGGCGTCCTTGTACACCGGTCACTGAAAGTTGGCTTGCAGGTACAGCAGGCAGTGAAGAAAGCTAATGGAATGTTGGACTTCATAACAAGAGAATTTCAGTATATGAGTAAAGAGGTTCTTCTGCAGTTGTATAGGGCTCTGGTGAGACCACATCTGGAGTAGTGTGTACAGTTTTGGACTCCTATGAGGGACTGTCATATAAGGAAAGATTGAAAAGACTAGGCTTGTATTCACATGGGGTTTAGAAGGATGAAGGGGATCTTATAGAAACATAAAATTATAAAAGGACTGGACAAGCTAGATGCAGGAAAAATGTTCCCAATGTTGGGCGAGTCCAGAACCAGGGGCCACAGTCTTAGAATAAAAGGGAGGTAATTTAAGACTGAGGTGAGAAAAAAACTTTTCCACCCAGAGAGTTGTGAATTTATGGAATTCCCTGCCACAGAGGGCAGTGGAGGCAAATTCCTGGATGGATTTAAGAGAGTTAGAAACATAGAAAATACGTGCAGAAGTAGGCCATTCGGCCCTTCGAGCTGCAGCGCCATTCAATATGATAACGGCTGATCATCCAATTCAGTTTCCTGTACCTGCCTTCTCTCCATACCCCGTGATCCCTTTAGCCACAAGGGCCACATCTAACTCCCTTGACTCTATATAACTATATTTAATAGCCAATGAACTGGCCTCAACTACCTTCTGTGGCAGAGAATTCCACAGATTCACCACTCTCTGTGTGAAAAATGTTGTTCTCATCTCGGTCCGAAAAGACTTCCCCATAGATAGAGCTCTAGGGGCTAGTGGAGTCAAGGGATATGGGGAGAAGGCAGGCACGGGTTATTGATAGGGGATGATCAGCCATGATCACAATGAATGGCGGTGCTGGCGCAAAGGGCTGAATGGCCTGCTACTGAACCTATTTTCTATGTTTCTATGAATCACCAATTCATCAGAATCACCAGTTCACCAGAAATCACCAGAAATGTGACCACCAGGGGCGCCGGTGAGATGGCCAGCCCTGCCGGCAGTCTGTTCGTTTTTTTTCTTCATCTTTTTGTTATTTTTAGTGTTGTTAAAATTTGATTTAATGTACTTTGGTTCATTTTATGTGGTTTGCTTTGTTTTATGTGGGGGCTGGGTGAAATCGGGGGGGGTGGAACTTTTTTTTCATGGTCTTACCTTCCCAGAGATGTGATCATTTTTCGGATGACATTCTCCGGGCTCTGCGGCCTACCTTCGCTTGAGCTGGAAGCCGCCTCGGACTGTCGTGAACCCCACCGCGGGATGCATACTTAACATCGGAGTGGATCCCTTGCCTGGGATGGCTCCCACTGCGACCACTGTGGACTTACCATCAAGGGCTCGCAGTCTCGGGAGAGGCTAGTCGGGAGCTCCAACGCCGCAGAAGGTTCGACCAGCCCCGACGCAAGGTTTGATCGCCCGGCGCGGGGAGCTGACAACCCCCCGATGCAGGAGCTGAATGCCTCGACGCAGAGGGCCTGAATGCCAACGGCTATGGGAGTCAAGATCGGCCCGTTGAGGCCCCCGACCAAAGGAAGAACATAAGGGAAGGACTTGAACTTTATTTTGCTTTCCAGCACAGTGAGGAATGTGTGGGAGTCACTGTGGTGGATGTTCATGTTAAAATGTGTATTTGAGTCTGTTGCTTTTAATTGTATGACTGACCTGGCCAGTGAAATTCCTCGTATGTTGCAAAACATACTTGGCAAATAAAATCTGATTCTGAATCTGAATCTGAGAGGTAATGTTTTTTTTTTACACAAAGGTTGGTAGGTATATGAAACGTGCTGCCAGAGAAGAGGCAGGTACTTTGCAACATTTGGTCATGTACGTGGATAGATTCCGTTTAAGAGCATAGGAACAAGCCATTCGGCCCAACTTGCCTAGCCATCCAACATATTGCATTAGTCCCACCTACCCGATTGGCCCATATCCCTCTAAACCTATCCGATCCATGTACCTGTCCAAATGTTCATGACTCGAGGGCCTGAGCTATTGGGAGAGGTTGAGCAGACTGGGACTCTATTCCTTGGCATGCAAGAGGATGAATACAATTATAGAGGAATACAAAATCATGAGAGCTACAGTAGACGCACAGAGTCTCTTGCCTCTTTAGTCAAGAATCAAGAACCAGAGGAGATAGGTTTAAGGTGAATGGGGAAAGATTTCATAGGAATCGAGAACATTCACACAAAGGGATGTGGGTGTATCGAACAACCTGCTAGACGAGGTCGTTGTGGCAGGTACCATTGCAACATTTAAGAAACATTTAAACAGGTGCATGGGTAGGACAGCTTTAGATGGATCAGGGCCAAACGCAGGCAGGTGGGAAGAGTGTAGATGGGACATGTTCGTTGTAGTGGGTGATTTGGGTTGAAGGGCTGTTTCCACACATTAAGACTCTATGACTATATGATCCTTTGACAATTCAGCCACACGTCAATTATAGACCTATTAGTTTGACGTCAGTGGTGGGTAAATTAATGGAAAGGATTCTTAGAGATAATATAAATAAGCATCTGGATAAACAGGGTCTGATCAGGAACAGTCAACATGGATTTGTGCCTGGAAGGTCATGTTTGACAAACCTTCTTGAATTTGTTGAAGCAGTAACTAGGGAAATTGTTGAGGGTAAAGCAGTGGATGTTGTCCATATGGATTTCAGTAAGGCCTTTGACAAGGTTCCCCATGGAAGGTTGGTTAAGAAGGTTCAATCTTTGGGTGTTAATGGCGGAGTAGCAAGATGGATTCAACAGTGGCTGAATGGGAGATGTCAGAGAGTAATGGTGGATGGCTGTTTGTCAGGTTGGAAGCCGGTGACCAGTGGGGTGCCTCAGGGATCTGTGTTGGGTCCACTGTTGTTTGTCATGTACATCAATGATCTGGATGATGGGGTGGAAAATTGGATAAGTAAGTATGCAGATGATACTAAGGTAGGTGGTGTTGTGGATAATGAAGTAGATTTTCAAAGTCTACAGAGAGATTTGGGCCATTTTGAAAAGTGGGCTGAAAGATGGCAGATGGAGTTTAATGCTGTTAAGTGTGAAGTGCTACATCTTGGCAGGACAAATCAAAATAGGGAGTACATGGTAAATGGTAGGGAAATGAGGAATGCTGTGGAACAGAGGGATCTAGGAATAACTGTGCATAGTTCCCTGAAGGTGGAATCGCATGTAGATAGGGTGGTAAAGAAAGCCTTTGGTGTGCTGGCCTTTATAAATCAGAGCATTGAATATAGGAGTAGGGAAGTAATGTTAAAATTGTACAACCATATAACAATTACAGCACGGAAACAGGCCCTCGCGGCCCTTCCAGTCCGTGCCGATATAAAGGCATTGGTAAGACCAATTCTGGAGTATGGTGTACAATTTTGGTCGCCTAGTTATAGGAAGGATGTCAACAAAATAGAGAGAGTACAGAGGAGATTTACTAGAATGTTGCCAGGGTTCCAGCAACTATGTTACAGAGAAAGGTTGAACAAGTTAGGTCTTTATTCTTTGGAGCGCAGAAGGTTAAGGGGGGACTTGATTGAGGTCTTTAAAATGATGAAAGGGATAGACAGAGTTGACGTGGATAAGTTTTTCCCATTGAGGGTAGGGAAGATTCAAACAAGAGGGCATGACATGAAAATTAAGGGACAGAAGTTTTGGGGTAACGTGAGGGGGAACTTCTTTACTCAGAGGGTGGTGGCTGTGTGGAATGAGCTTCCAGCAGAAGTGGTGGAGGCAGGATCAATTTTAACATTTAAGACTAAAGTGGATAGGTATACGGACGTGAAGGGAATGGAGGGGTATGGTCTGAGTGCAGGTAGATGGGACTAGGGGAAAACAAATGGTCGGCACGGACTGGAAGGGCCGAGAGGGCCTGTTTCCGTGCTGTAATTGTTATATGGTTAACAGATAGAAAATAGTAAAGAAAAATAATAAAAAGAAATAAAATAGAAGTAGAAAATCGATAAAATGAGTGGAATACAAAGCAAGATATTCTTCATTGGAGATATATGCGTGGTCTATTGAATATAGTTCTTCATCCATTCCTTCATTCAGGCTTCAGTTAGGCCCTCGAACCGGACCTCCTTGACCCTTTAAGTATTCAATAAATGGAGACCATATTCCTCTGAATTGATCTAGCTTGTCCAAAAGGACAAGTCTTAGTCTTTCCAGATGAAGTGTCTCCGACATTTCTGTAATCCACATTTTGATTGTGGGGGGTGTAGGACCTTTCCAAAATCTTAGTATTAGTTTTTTACCAATTATTAAACTATAACCAATAAAAATTATTTGCTGTGTTGTTAGTAGATGATCCGTTTCTATTATTCCTAATATGATTAATTTTGAGTCTGGAGTCAGATTTGCATGAACTACTTTTGAGATTATGTTAAAAATGTCTATCCAAAAATTAGTAATTTTTATACATTTTGTGAATGAATGCGTTAGATTAGCTTCTAAATGCTGACATTTATCACATATAGCAGAAACATTTGAAAAAATTCTGTTTAATTTGGATTTCGAAAAGTGTAATCTATGTAAAACTTTGAATTGTATCAGGGAGTGTCTGGCATTTAATGAGCAATGGTGTATAAGTTGTAAACTTTCATTCCATACTTCTACACTAATTGTTTGTCCTAATTCGTTTTCCCATGCTTGCCTATATATTTCCGAGTTTGGTAAATCATTTTTCAGTAAAATATTATAAATATATATTAATTTTTCTGTATTTGGATATTTATTTAGACATTCATCTAAAATTTCTGTCTTTCTATTTCTATAATCCTGTGTGTTTGATTTAACATAGTTTCTAATTTGTAAATATCTAAAGTACTCTTTTGAGTGTAATCCATAATTTTGTTGTAATTCCTGAAATGAAAGGAATAAACTTTCCCTGTAGAGATCACCCATCTTATTTATTCCATAGTTCTTCCATTTTAAAAAACCTTTATCCATCATTGAAGGTTGAAAAGTGATGTCATTTGCAATGGGAAGAGCCAGTGGTATACTTTCTAATTTTAGGTTTTCTTTAATTGTTTCCAAATACATATGCCACTAGTCTCAAGTCTTTTGCAGACTCTAACAGGTTTCCTTCCAAGATTGCCCTGTATTTGGCTCCATCCATCTTCCCATCAACTCTGACCAGCTTCCCTGTCCCTGCTGAAGAAAAGCATCCCCACAGCATGATGCTGCCACCACCTTGTTTCACAGTGGGGATGGTGTGTTCAGGGTGATGTGCAGTGTTAGTTTTCCGCCACACATTGCATTTTGCATTCAGGCCAAAAACGTCAATTTTGGTCTCATCAGACCAGAGCACCTTCCTCCACATGTTTGCTGTGTCCCCCACATGGCTTGTGGGAAACTGCAAACAGGACTTCTTATTGCTTTGTTTCAACAATGGCTTTCTTCTTGCCACTATTCCATAAAGGCCCGATTTGTGGGGTGCACGACTAATAGTTGTCCTGTGGACAGATTCTCCCACCTGAGCTGTGGATCTCTGCAGCTCCTCCTGAGTTACCATGGGCCTCTTGGCTGCTTCTCTAATCAATGCTCTCCTTGCCCATCCTGTCAGTTCAGGTGGACGGCCATGTCTTGGTAGGTTTGCAGTTGTGCCATACTCTTTTCATTTTCGGATGGTGGATCGAACAGTGCTCCGTGAGATGTTCAAAGCTTGGGATATTTGTTTATAACCTAACCCTGCTTTAATCTTCTTCACAACATTATCCCTGACCTGTCTGGTGTGTTCCTTGGGCTTCATGATGCTGTTTGTTCACTAATGCTCTCTAACAAACCTCTGAGGCCTTCACAGAACAACTGTATTTATACTGAGATTAGATTACACACAAATGGACTCTATGTACTAATTAGATGACTTTTGAAGGCAATTGGTTGCACTGGATTTTATTTAGGGGTATCAGAGTAAAGGGGACTGAATACTTTTGGACGCCACACTTTTCAGTTTTTTATTTGTAAAAAAATTTGAAAACCATGTATCATTTTCCTTCCACTTCACAATTATGCGCCACTTTGTGTTGGTCTATCACATAAAATCCCAATAAAATGCATTTACGTTTGTGGTTGTAATGTGACAAAATGTGGAAACGTTCAAGGGGTATGAAAGCGTTTGCAAGCCACTGTACATCGTTATTGATTCTTTAAGAGGGGGGGATGTAGAATAGTAGCTCATGCTATGAGTCACGCATTTGTAGTTACGCCCACTAGCTTGTTAGCGTTGGGGTCTGCTGCATTCCGTTGGTCTTAAAGTGAACTCTTAAGTGAGTAGTTGTGTTGCTTGTACCTAATGAACTCTATATAACCTGACATGGTGTGAGGCCACTGTTATTATAAGGACTACATATCGACACCGACCTATTCCTTTCACGATTTTGTACACCTCTATAGGGTCACGCGTCATAAGGCAACTGAACCATTCTACCAACAACTAGAGAACAGTCCTGAGCTACTATCTACCTCATTGGAGGCCCTTGGACAATCTTTGATTACTGGACTTTATCTTGCACTACACTTTATTCACATTCCCTTTATCCTGTATCTCTTTCGGCTGACTGGTTAGCATGCAACAAAAAACTTTTCACTGTGACAATAAACTAAACTGAAAACTTACTCAAACTCATGCTTCTGAGTTCCAAGGAATAAATACCAAGATTTCCCTACCCCAGAGGTTAAAGACTCTGTGCCTACCCGATCTATTAATCTCATGATTTAGTACACCTCAATCAGTCTGATGAAAGTCCTCGACACGAAACGTTACCCATTCTTTCTCTCCAGAGATGCTGCCTGTCCTGCTGAGTTACTCCAGCATTTTGTACAAGTACAATGACAACCTGGAGATGCGGGGACACGTGCACCACTCCCCCACCTACCACCGTCCTCCCTCCATAGCCCACTCCCCCTTCCCTGCCCCTTCCTTTCTCTCCCCTTGTTCCCCATCTCTCTCCCTCACCTTCCCCCATCTCCTCTCCCCCCTTCCCTCACTGGCACCATCTCCCCCCCCCCCCCCCTTAGTTAACCCTTCTCTGATTGTCCCCCTATCTCACCTTCCACCCACCTCCCCTGACTGAAATAACCCTGTGCTACCCCCCCCCCCCCCCGGCTCCAGCATCCTGGCAACATCCTTGTAAATCTTCTCTGCACCCTTTCCAGCTTGACAATATCTTTCCTATAACATGGAGCCCAGAACTGAAAACAAAGCTCTAGATGTGGACTCACCAATGGTTTATATAACTGCAATATGACCTTCCAACTTCAAAATACTCTGACTGATGAAGCCCAATGTGCTGAAAGCCTGTTTTAACACACTATCTACCTTGAAGGCTCTATCACGGAACTATGTACCTGCACTCTTAGATCCCTCTGCTCTACAACACTGCCCAGAGCCCAACCATTCACTTTGTAGTTCTTGTGCAATTTATACTGCTCAAAATACAACACCTCACATTTCACTGTATTCCATCAAACATTCCTCAGCCCACCTGTCCAACCGACTGAGATCCAAAAGGTAGTAGAGTGAGAAAGGCCGAGAGGTGCGGATGGGACACAAAGCCTGGCAAGTGATAGGTGGTTACAGGTTGGGAAGGGGCGTAGTTTGCTTGGCAGATGGGTGTATAACAGCCAAAGTTTAATTCAGTTTAGTTTATTATTGTCACGTGTACCGAGGTATGGTGAAAAGCTTATAGTTTATTGATTGCTATCCAGTCAGCGGAAGAACTATACACGATTAAAATCAAGCCATCCACACTTTATAGATTCAGGATAAAGGGTATAACGTTTAGTGCATGATAAAGGCCGGTTAAAGATAGTTTAAAGGACTGCAATGGCGTCTAGCCTGCACAACATTCTTGTATGTCCAGACACCACCCTCGGGTTGGTGCGGAGGGGATGGAGGGAGAGGGCAGTGTAGGGGAGGGGCTGCCGAGCGAGGATCATAACTGATAGGAACGGAATTAGGCCATTCGCCCATCATCTACTCTGCAATTCAATAATGGCTGATCTATCTCACTCTCCTAACTGCATTCTCCTGCCTTCTTCCCATAACACCTGCACTAATCAAAGATGGGGAAGGAAAGACCACATACCAGCTTGGCTGCGTACAGCTGTTCGATCTGCTCCAGTTCCCCCTCGAGCTGCTCCTGGATGACCCGCTCCTTCAGGTAGGCATCTATCTCCATGCCCAGCTGAGCCTCTGCCTCCTTGTCCTGGACGGGGGGAGCACAGGGTTAGTTCAATGATGGGAGGGGGGAGGTAAGATCGGGGGACAACCAGAGATGGCGTCAGTGAGGGGGGGGGGCGATGGGGGAAGGTGAGGGAGAGAGGTGGGGAACAAGGGGAGAGGAAGGAAGGGGTGGGGAAGGGGGAGTGGGCTAGGGAGGGAGGGAGGACTGTGGGAATAGGAGGGGGAGTGGTGCACCTGTCTCTGCATCTCCAGATTGTCATTGTACTTGTACAGCCAGTGGGCCAGGTAGTCGATGGGGTCCAGGGGCCGACGCTCAGCCACCTCCGCCAGTCCCTCCGTCAGCCCCGAGCCCAGCACATCCCGCAGGTAGTTGGAGTCCATGCTGGTCCCTGGTGGGGAGGGGAAGACGGAGAGAGAGGGGTTAGAGGGGGGGGGGGGGTAGAGAGAGAGTGTGAAAGGGAGATAGAAAAAGAGAGAAAGGAAGTGGTGGAGGGAGAAAGAAGGAAGAAAGAGAGGGTGAGAAAGAGAGGGAAATAGAGAGAGGGACTGAAAACATGGAGAGGAGACAGGGAGGGAAGTGGGAAAGGAGATAGATGTTGAGGGGGTGAGCGTGTGGGAGGAGAGGGTGAGGTGACGGTAGGGGTTGTGTGGAGGGGGGGGGGGGGCAGGACACTCACTCCCTCTGGTCACCGGTTGCTATGGGGAACTCGACCGCAGTGCCAGAAGTGGCGGTAACTAGGGGTGGGGAGAAGTACGTCATCGCGTGCGCATGACGCTCCTCCAGACGCGTCATCACATGTCGGTCACATCTTCCAGGCCGCTATGGGTTCGTCCCCCACGTCACAGGCCCCACCCCCGACGCGGCCCCCGCCCCCGACGCTGGTTCCGCCCCCGACGCTGCCCCCGCCCCCGACGCTGCCCCCGCCCCCGACGCTGCCCCCGCCCCCGACGCTGCCCCCGCCCCCAACGTGGCCCCACCCCCGACGCGGCCCCGCGCCGGACGCTGGCCCCGCCCCCGACGCTGGCCCCGCCCCATGTAACTACCAACAGGTCATGCCCCCCCACCTGTTGCAGCGTCACTCGACGCCAGCCACGCTCCCAGCTGCATGTCGCACATCACCATATCAACCATTATCTATCTATCTATCCATCAACACGGCTGGGAGTTGGGAGTGAGAAATTGTGAGAGACCAAGCCCGAGGGAGCGTAGCAACCGGTGGGGGGGGGGGGGGTGTGGGAGGGGGTGCACCACTCCCATTGGTACTGCGCTTTCGCATATTTCAGCTTGAAATTGTGCAATCTGGTGCATACTGTAGCGAGTTTTAACCTACACTTGAATGCAATATTTATGCTTTAAATTGGATTAGCTATGAATAAGGTTGGGCTAAATGACAAAATTACATTCCTAATGACATTCCACAGTACAGCCAGGCTATGATCAACAGGTGCAGCACATGAATGATCTTAGTGTATTCATGTATGGAAATCAGATTATAATCAAGCACTTGGCCCATGTTGACCAACCTGGGTCACACTGCACACCTGCTACTACTCATGACCCTGACTCCAGTTGCATAACTTCTCTCATTCCTGACCCTGAGTCCTTACAAGTGGCACCCTATTCTACCCTGATCATAGCTGCTTACCTGCTTAGGTTCCCAGTGTTGAACACTCCCAGTGTCCCTGCTTTGACTGCATTCCTAGTGACATTCGAGACCATGACTGGATGCACACTTGGCCTTGCTCCCAGCCCCTCTGCACTGACAATATATCTGGCCCACACCTAAAGCCCCATATCTGACCCCCTGGACATAACCTATTACGTTCAAGTCCACAGGTGCTTATCTAATGTGGTAATCTTTTATGGGGCACTTCACGGACCAAATTTTGTATAACAAAATTTTGTATAACAAAATTTGCTACATCCATTGGCTTCCTTATCATCTAACATGCTAGTTATTTTGTCAAAGAAGTCATCAATTGGTTGAACACAATTTCTCACCCATAAACTTATACTCACTCAGCTGAATGTATTCCATTACCTTCATTTTATTAACAAACTGTCCTGAAGTCATTTTAACCCCCAATTTTTTCAGTATTTTGCTGTCTTCCTCTCAGCTGGGACTTTTCCGAAATGCCAAGTCCAATAACAATATATATTTAAGCAATATTATTCTATTAAATGTGATATTGAGAGTACATAATATTTTCTGTCGACAAATGATCTTTGGTTTGATTGCACCTACCAACATGCTTACATTATTATATTACAGTTAATATGTACCAAGGGCAAATTGTTGTTCCAATGCTCCCCGTTCCCAATTACTTTTACATTGAAGTGATTGAAATCCAAGTGAAGTTCAAATGGCATCAGAAAAATAAAACCTTCAGAATGGATGACATTCATTATGTGGTTGGTTGGAGTCAGTATCAGCACAATTACTGTATTAAACTTTGAACGTTCAGATGTCCTGGTTCAAGCTAAAACTAAAGACAAATAATAACCTCCTCACATGTTCCCCTGCAAGTATCTCTGTCACTCCTTTAAAATATGCCCCTTCTCTGAACAACCTCTTAAACATCGCATCTGAATCAGTTTCCATCTGATTACACTCCTTGAGGATGTTCATCTACGTGTTCAATTAATAAAATAACGAGATTGGGGACATTTCTATTCAACCTGTCAAAGGAATTTGGGGGGGACGTACGGGAGGGGGGTTTAGTGAGGTAAACAAACATAATCGTTCAGTGGCAAATGACAATAGTGCTACCTTCCCAATATCGGGGATGTTGTGACAGAAAGCCTGAACCTTGCATGTCATTGAAATATTATACTTATCCCATCCCCCTGGATAGTCCGGATTAATAAAGTAAGGTTTTGTCAACTAATTACAAATCAGGCTAATTACAAATCAATAACATTAGCCAACTCCAAAACACAAAGCGTTGAGCATTGGGATCGAGACATCATGGACAACTGGCCTCAGTTCCCCGCTCACATCTGGCAGTGCTTTCCATCTGAACCAGGGGCCGCGGAGCATTTTTGAAAGTGTGGGGGCTGAGTGATCACTGATCACTGGCCTTGGGGGTACCCAGCGAGGCAGTGGAGCGACCGAGTGGGGGGAGGGTGTGGAACGGGGGTTGCTTTTTGAAATTTGATGTATTAAAATCATGTTTTAGTGCATTGTAGAAGTCTAATTTTAATATTTTTTGTTTAAAGTATTTTTAAGAGGTAACTTTTTAAGGGGTAACTTTTCCCACACAAAGGGTGGTGGGTGTATTGAACAAGCTGCCAGAGTAGATAGTTAAGGCAGGGACTATCCCAACATTTAAGAGACAGTTAGACTGATACATGGATAGGACAGGTTTGGAGGGATGTGGACCAAAAGCAGGTAGTGTTACTGGGACATGTTGTCGGGTGTGGGCAAGTTGCGCCGAAGGGCCTGTTTTCACACTGTATCACTCTATGACTACATTATACCTCCACTATGCATGAATGCTTCAAAATCAAGTGGTCGAGTTTTATTGCCATATACTCAAGCATAGAAACATAGAAAATAGGTGCAGGAATATGCCACTCGGCCCTTCGAGCCAGCAGTGCCATTCAATATGATCATGGCTGTTCATCTAAAATCATCACCTCTTTACAGTTTTTTCCCCATATCCCTTGATTTCGTTAGCCCCAAGAACTAAATGTAACTCTGTCTTGAAAATATCCAGCAAATTGGACTCCACTGCCTTCTGTGGCAGAGAATTCCACAGATTCACAACTCTCTGGGTGCAGAAAGTTTGTCCTCATCTCAGTCCTAAATGGTCGACCCCTTATTCTTAAACTGTGTGTGTCCCCCTGGTTCTGGGACTCCCCCCAACATCAGGAACATTTTTTCCCCGCAGTTACAGTAAGTGAAAATCTAGTAGGCAAGCAGGATGCTTTCTCCATCCACCCCAATTTGAAGGCCACTACCTTCTATCGCTTCTACCCAGTGCTTGGTAACTACTTCCAGCAGCCACTGGTTCTACTCCAGGATGCACTGAGCCGCAGCCTGCTCCATGCAGGTCACCAGTGCAAATTCGACCCAGAGACTTTCCCAGCAGCGGAGCAACGCTTCCGATGCCTCCGATGGCCCGGGACTCTTGAACTGAGGCTGCTCCATGGCCGAAGCTGCAGTGAGCGACTCGTCAGCTTGGCAAACACTCGCCCACCGCTGTTTCTTCCATCCCTCCCTCAGCCCCGGCTCTCCAACACCCGCGGGCCATGCAGTTGATTAGTTTTGACATTTTTGTTGATCACAGAATTTCTCACGACAGAGCGTGAGAGATTTGTGATCAGCATGAGAGCGTGAGAATTTCTCGAAATGCGTTATTCTCACGCTCAATGTGTGGGAGATGGCAGCCATCTATCTATCTATCTATCTATCTATCTATCTATCAATCTATCAATCTATCTATCTATCTATCAATCTATCGTATTACTAAAACTCTCATCTTGACCAATTCCAGTTTGCTTTTTTAAAAATGTGCTTATCACTAGGATTTTTGGCCACCTTAATCGCTGTTCTCCTCCACTCCATGCACACCTAGTTTTATTCCGATCAGTGGAATTATACAAAAGTTATTTAAGCTTTAAAAAATCGTGAGATCAGCAATTGGTATTCTCGCCTGTCAGTCACCATGAAGGTAATGCCCCTTCCGGCACCCACTGGGGATAAATCCTCGGAGGCGGGGCTGAGTACGCAAGTAGTGCTGATTGAGTGTGTAAGAATGGTGTCTGGAAAGCCACTGTGTGGAGTCGGGAAAGCCACTGTGTAGAGTTGGGAAAGCCGTAATGTGGTCAGGAAAGCCGATGTGTGGAGTCGGGAGGTGCTGTGTGGTGCATTGGCTGGTGGCCGTTGAATGGAGACCCTCCACCCCCCACCGCCACACACACCCCTTTCTCCCTTCCCCAACTCCCCACACACACCGCCCCTCCCCCCTCCCCCTCCTCCCCACACTCCCCACATACCACCCCCCCCCCCCCATACCACCCCAACCCCCCACCCCACCCCACACCACCCCACCACCTACATTCACCCCACCCCACCTACACCACAGGGCACTCACATAACCTTTTTTCCCTGTTGCCAGCCGGACAACCCAGGCAGCTTTTCAGATTACAAATGACAGTTTAGGTGGTCATGACGCATGCGGTAATGTGCTCGGATGAAGTGCATAGTTACCAGTCGGAATTATGCTCAATGAAGCAGTCACATATTATTTCTGCTTCAAATAAAGTCACAAACTAAACATATTCACCAATCAAGACATGATATATACCACAATGACATGCAGCAAAATTATAATAAGGGGTTAGAGGGGGGGGGGGGGGGGGGGGGTAGAGAGAGAGTGTGAAAGGGAGATAGAAAAAGAGAGAAAGGAAGTGGTGGAGGGAGAAAGAAGTTAGAAAGAGAGGGTGAGAAAGAGAGGGAAATAAAGAGAGAGAGGGACGGAAAACATGGAGAGGAGACAGGGAGGGAAGTGAGGGGAAAGGAGATAGATGTTGAGGGGGTGAGCGTGAGGGAGGAGAGGGTGAGGTGACGGTAGGGGTAGTGTGGAGGGGGGGGGGGGGGCAGGACACTACTCTGGTCACCGGTTGCTATGGGGAACTCGACCGCAGTGCCAGAAGTGGCGGTAACTAGGGGTGGGGAGAAGTACGTCATCGCGTGCGCAAGACGCTACTCCAGATGCGTCATCACATGTCGGTCACATCATCCAGGCCGCTATGGGTTCCTCCCCCACGTCTCAGGCCCCGCCCCCGACGCGGCCCCGCCCCCGACGCTGCCCCAGCCCCCGACGCTGCCCCCCGCCCCCAACGTGGCCCGCCCCCCGACGCGCCCCCGCACCCGACGCTGGCCCCGCCCCGACGCTGGCCCCGCCCCATGTGACTACAAGTTGCATAACTTCTCTCATTCCTGACCCTGAGTCCTTACAAGTGGTACCCTATTCTACCTTGATCATAGCTGCTTACCTGCTTAGGTTCCCAGTGTTGAACACTCCCAGTGTCCCTGCTTTGACTGCATTCCTAGTGCCATTCGAGACCATGACTGGATGCACACTTGGCCTTGCTCCCAGCCCCTCTGCACTGACAATATATCTGGCCCACACCTAAAGCCCCATATCTGACCCCCTGGACTTAACCTATTACGTTCAAGTCCACAGGTGCTTATCTAATGTGGTAATCTTTTATGGGGCACTTCACGGACCAAATTTTGTATAACAAAATTTTGTATAACAAAATTTGCTACATCCATTGGCTTCCTTATCATCTAACATGCTAGTTATTTTGTCAAAGAAGTCATCAATTGGTTGAACACAATTTCTCACCCATAAACTTATACTCACTCAGCTGAATGTATTCCATTACCTTCATTTCCTTCATTTTATTAACAAACTGTCCTGAAGTCATTTTAACCCCCAATTTTTTCAGTATTTTGCTGTCTTCCTCTCAGCTGGGACTTTTCCGAAATGCCAAGTCCAATAACAATATATATTTAAGCAATATTATTCTATTAAATGTGATATTGAGAGTACATAATATTTTCTGTCGACAAATGATCTTTGGTTTGATTGCACCTACCAACATGCTTACATTATTATATTACAGTTAATATGTACCAAGGGCAAATTGTTGTTCCAATGCTCCCCGTTCCCAATTACTTTTACATTGAAGTGATTGAAATCCAAGTGAAGTTCAAATGGCATCAGAAAAATAAAACCTTCAGAATGGATGACATTCATTATGTGGTTGGTTGGAGTCAGTATCAGCACAATTACTGTATTAAACTTTGAACGTTCAGATGTCCTGGTTCAAGCTAAAACTAAAGACAAATAATAACCTCCTCACATGTTCCCCTGCAAGTATCTCTGTCACTCCTTTAAAATATGCCCTTCTCTGAACAACCTCTTAAACATCGCATCTGAATCAGTTTCCATCTGATTACACTCCTTGAGGATGTTCATTACGTGTTCAATTAATAAAATAACGAGATTGGGGACATTTCTATTCAACTGTCAAAGGAATTTGGGGGGGACGTACGGGAGGGGGGTTTAGTGAGGTAACAAACATAATCGTTCAGTGGCAAATGACAATAGTGCTACCTTCCCAATATCGGGGATGTTGTGACAGAAAGCTGAACCTTTGCATGTCATTGAAATATTATACTTATCCCATCCCCCTGGATAGTCCGGATTAATAAAGTAAGGTTTTGTCAACTAATTACAAATCAGGCTAATTACAAATCAATAACATTAGCCAACTCCAAAACACAAAGCGTTGAGCATTGGGATCGAGACATCATGGACAACTGGCCTCAGTTCCCCGCTCACATTGGCAGTGCTTTCCATCTGAACCAGGGGCCGCGGAGCATTTTTGAAAGTGTGGGGCTGAGTGATCACTGATCACTGGCCTTGGGGGTACCCAGCGAGGCAGTGGAGCGACCGAGTGGGGGGAGGGTGTGGAACGGGGGTTGCTTTTTGAAATTTGATGTATTAAAATCATGTTTTAGTGCATTGTAGAAGTCTAATTTTCATATTTTTTGTTTAAAGTATTTTTAAGAGGTAACTTTTTAAGGGGTAACTTTTCCCACACAAAGGGTGGTGGGTGTATTGAACAAGCTGCCAGAGTAGATAGTTAAGGCAGGGACTATCCCAACATTTAAGAGACAGTTAGACTGATACATGGATAGGACAGGTTTGGAGGGATGTGGACCAAAAGCAGGTAGTGTTACTGGGACATGTTGTCGGGTGTGGGCAAGTTGCGCCGAAGGGCCTGTTTTCACACTGTATCACTCTATGACTACATTATACCTCCACTATGCATGAATGCTTCAAAATCAAGTGGTCGAGTTTTATTGCCATATACTCAAGCATAGAAACATAGAAAATAGGTGCAGGAGACACTTCCGGTGGCGCTATGGAGCAGTAAGCCACAGCACCAGCCAGCTCCGCAAAAATTCTGCAAAAAACGGGGATTTAAACAGATTTAAAAACAGTTACCGATCGACTGCTTTCACTGTCTGCCGCCTCAACACCGACGGTACCGGCTGACGTCATCAGCCCTGCGACGAATCATGACGGCACGGAGCCCTACCGAGAAAACGAAGGGTAAAAAAACCCGGGGCGAGAGCGGAGAAGGCCTGGGAGAAGCCTCGGACTCGAGTAGGGCCCAGCTCCGTGGAAGACGTTTCCAGGAAAGCAGACACAGGAGGTGAGGACTTGAGAATTTTTATTTCTCATCAGATGGCTGATTTAAAACGTGAGTTCAAGGCAGAAATGAAAGATATAAAGAAAGAAATGAAAGTAATACAGGAAGATATAAAGGAAGAAATATCTCAAATTAATAATCAGATGGACTTGATGAAAAATCAATGGTGTGAATTTCAAAAAGATACAAAGACGCAAATTGATAATAAGTTCAAGAAAGAATCAGAAATATTGAAGAATGAAATCATTGATATGATTAATAACTTGGAACGCAAGATGGAGGGTAAACTTGAAAATGTTAAAAAAGACTTTAAACATAAGATTGACCCTATTGCAAAAGTGGTCGAACAACAAGTTGACGGCATTAAAAACCTTGAAAAGATAGCGGAGGCTAGTACTGTGTCTACAGCAAAGCTGATAACAGAACAAGAACGTCTACTGGAGTTGTTATCCAAAGTAACAGATAAATGCACGCAGCTGGAAGGCTATCAAAGAAGGCAGAACTTGAGGATTGCAGGGATTCCTGAAGGTTTAGAGAAACACGAAGACACTCGAGAATTCACTGCTAAATTACTGCAAGCTGTTTTTATCTTTGGATGATATGCCTGTTTTAGCTCGTGCACACCGAGTCGGCAGAAGACAGACCAGTACAAAAACGCCCCCCCAAGACAAATCATTGTCAAGTTACAATATGATTTCACCCTCGAGGACATTATGCGAAGAGCCTCGAGAACAAAGAATCTGATGTTTCAAGGACAAAGAATCAGTATCTATCGAGACTATCCCCCAGAGGTTGCCAGAAAACGAAAAGCGTTTAACGAAGCCAAAAACCTTATGAGGGGTGTAGAAAACTTGAGATACGGTCTGAATTACCCCGCCATCTTAAGAGTTACTTATAACAACGTGGAACACTTTTTCAAGACTCCAACAGAAGCAATGGAATTTGCAAAGCAGTTTGACACTTGAAAACCATCTACAAGCAAATATACTGCCTTTTTCTATTTTTAAAGAACCTAGCACGGTCTCTTGACATTTTATGAAACTTTATACGACAACATGGAATTAGAAGAAATCAGAAGGATTGGGACAATGTCGTATGGAACGAAATGTTTTCCCGGATTGGAAGAAGCTCACCGAACATTGACAATTATTCATAATATACAACTAACATAAACAAATAACACACCTACTAAAATTATAACGCGGTTTTTTATTACTATGACTGTTATTAACCAAGACTCTGCACCATCGCTAAATAATACTACTAATAATTAATATCTTATGTCCTGTTACATATGGGGATATCCCTTCCTCAATATATTTCTCCCTTTTTTAATAATGACTTCTATTTTTTGTATTTTAAAAAAAAAAAAAAAAAATTTCTTTAACTGTGGCTTTATAATTGGATTTTTTTTTAAAACTAACCTTAGATATATATACTTTTATGATGTTTAATATCACTCTTTTCATTTCTTTAATACTATATTCCCGTTAAAATATTACTATGGAATAATAATTCCTTAAAATTAGGAGCTGGCTAAATTAATAACATCAATGCCGGAAGCCTTTAGATTAATGGCCAACACAACTTGGCTTTCACAAACTACAAAATATTTTATTTGTAGTTCTTCTATTCTTTATACACCTTTCTAAGCTTTTTATTCACTTCTCATTATGTTTTTATGTTTACTATATCTTTCAGTTTGAATGGAGCTATATACTGGAACAATGGAGATACACTCGTGAAGCACATAAGAGAGATCTAAAATTCATCTACTCGGTGTTCGGGTGTAAGGTTAAGTCTACTGCGCGGACCCTTGGACCCTATTCTAGATTCCCACAAATCTAAAATGCAGGATTTAAAAAGAAATATGGGGAACGAGGGATTAACCTTTTGCAGTTGGAATGTTAAAGGTATCAATGAACCAATAAAAAGAGGAAAAATATTGACACACTTAAAGGCAATGAAAGCTGATGTAATTTACATCCAAGAAACTCACCTAAAGAAAGACGCTGAAAAATAGGCTGAAAGCTAAATGGATAGATAAAATATACCACTCTTCCTTTACACACAAATCAAGAGGCGTAGCAATATTATTTCGTAAAGGTACTTTATTTAAGCATATATCTACTATATCTGATAAAGATGGCAGATACATTATTGTAATAGGAGAAATAAATAGGGAAAAAATGATTTTTTGTTAACATCTATGGTCCAAATTTTGATAGTCCTTTATTTCTTTAAGAAAGTACTTAATAATATTCCAGAATTAACACACTACAATTTGATAATTGGAGGAGATTTTAATTGTACATTAGACCCTTATTTAGATAGATCTTCAAAACAAAGGAAAACTAAATCGCACTCTAGTGATTTATTAAACGCATACATTCAAACGTCTAACATTAAAGATGCTTGGAGAACAGAAAATCCTACTGGTCGAGAATATTCCTTCTACTCGCCAGTACATAAAACCTATTCAAGAATAGATTACTTCCTAGTAGATGCAAAGCTTATTTCACTTACTTACGAATCCAAATATCATAATATTATAATTTCAGATCACGCACCATTAACATTTAAAATTAAAATAAATGGTAAAACAGGAAATCTAGGACAATGGAAACTTAATCCACAAATTTTAAAAAATAAAACAACTCAGGAATACATCATAACCCAGATTAAGATGTTTTTTGAAATAAATGATCAACCAGAAATATCTCGCTCTTTATTATGGGAAACATTTAAAGCATATCTTCGAGGAATTATGATTTCTTCACAAGCATTCCATAATAAGAAGATTCGGAAGGAACAACATGACTTAGAAAGGGAGATCAAACAATTAGATATACAGAATGCAACAAAATCAGATATAATAATACATAATAAAATTGTAACATTGAAGTATAAATTAAATAAAATATATACTGATCAAGTTTTAAAATACTACCAACATACTAAACAATTGTTGTTTGAATTTGGAGACAAACCACAAAAACTATTGGCTCGACAATTAAGGAAAATTGAAGCGGAAAAAATTATACATAGGATTAAATCACAAAACGGTGAGTTATTAATACAACCCAAGGATATTAATGAAAGATTTATGCAATATTATAAAAATTTGTATACTGGTAACACAACAGTAAATAAAACAGAAATAGATGCCTTTTTAAATGTATGTAACTTAAAAGAATTAGATTTACAAAATAGAGAATTTTTAAATGCCGATATTTCAATAAAAGAAATCCAAGAATCTATTAAATCTTTAAAAAATGGTAAAACTCCAGGACCAGATGGTATAGGCTCGGAATTTTATAAAATTTTTCATGCCCAAATGGTCCCATATTTAAAATCATTATATGAACAGATATATATACAAGAGAAATTACCAGACACATTGAACGAATCTATTATAACACTTATACCCAAAATAAATAAAGATTTGGATGATCCAGGATCGTATAGAGCAATTGCTTTATTAAATACCGATCAAAAAATTTTAACAAAAATTCTTGCACAAAGACCTAAGCAAAATTGTTAATGAATTAATTCATCCTGATCAAACAGGATTTATACCTAAAAGATATTCTTCATATAATTTAAGACGGTTATTTAATATTATATACTCGAAAAGAAGTGATAAAAAAGACTTAGTAGTCATCTCGTTGGATGCAGAAAAAGCTTTTGACCAGGTGGAATGGCCTTATCTATTTTCGGTGATGGAAGCCTTTAAGCTTGGTGATAAGTTTACTACTTGGATTAAATTATTATACGCAAATCCAACAGCTAGAATAATAACAAATTATATGTTATCAACTAAGTTTAGTTTATCTCGAGGTTGTAGACAAGGCTGTCCTTTATCACCATTACTGTTTGCGTTAGCAATCGAACCCCTTGCTCAAAGGGTAAGACTACATCCAGAAATATATGGATACGATACTAAAGATACTAAGAATAAAATCTCGTTATATGCGGACGATATACTACTTTATATTACAAAACCGGAAATAAAGTATCTGTAATTTGTTAAAACTAATAACGGAATTTGGTTTAATTTCAGGATATAGCATCAATTGGAATAAAAGTGAACTTATATGCCAATAACCATGAATAATTTACAGATATTACAACAATTTCCTTTCAAGATAACAAATGAAAATATTAAATATCTTGGTATTTTTGTTACAAAAAGATTTGACTCTTTATTTAAATCTAATTTCCCGTTATTATTGAATAAATTAAATAAAAAATATCTTATATTGGAAAAGCTTACCTATCTCAATGTTAGGTAAAATAAACGCAATAAAAATGATTTTCCTCCCACAATTATTATATTTATTTCAATCAATCCCGATATATCTTTCTAAAAATTTTCTTTAAAAAAGTAGACTCAATAGTCACTAACTTTATTTGGGACTACAAAAATCATAGAATAAATAAAAAACATTTATGTAAAGCTAAAATAAACGGGGGTTTAGCTTTACCAAATTTTATGTTCTATTATTGGGCAGTTAATATTAGAAATATGAATTTTTGGTTAGGAGAAATAGATAATAAACCAAATTGGTTAAAAATGGAAAGAGAAGACTGTTTTCCATTTGAAATTAGCTCTATAATATTTGCTAATATTAATGTACCTAAGAAAACTTATAGCGAAAATCTGATAATAGAAAGTGGAATACGTATTTGGAAACAAATAAAGAAAACACTAAAACTAAAATTTATACCGCTAGCTCTTACAATTGCCAATAATTTTACGTTTAAACCGTCAATGATGGATAAAGCTTTTATACAATGGAAAAATAAAGGAATTCTAAACATAGGGGATCTCTATAAGGATAATTCATTTCTTTCATTTCAAGATTTACAACAAACTTACGGGCTTCATAATAATGAATATTTCAGATATTTACAAATCAGAAACTATATTTCCGCAAATACACAAGAACTTAGAAATAGAAAGAGTGAAATTTTAGATGAATGCTTGAATAAACACCCAAATACAGAAAAAATGATATCATACATTTATAACATTTTGTTGGAAAGTGATATCCCATCATCGGAAATACATAGACAGCGCTGGGAAAATGAACTAAGTCAAATAATAAGTCCAGAAATATGGGAAGAAAGCCTACAACATATACATTATTGCTCTTTAAACGCTAAACATGCACTTATACAGTTTAAAATCTTACATAGATTACATTATTCTAAATCTAAACTACATAATATATTTCCAAAACTATCACCTATATGTGATAAATGTCAAATCATGGAAGCAACTCTGTCACACTCATTTACTAATTGTACGAAGATTTTAACAATATTGGAATGAAATATTCAAAACAATCTCGAAAGTTATTAATATTACTATGATTTATGACCCAAAGTTAATCATACTTGGAATACCGGAAATGGAACAAATAATTACAAGGAATCATAGAACTTTTATCGACTATTCTTTAATAATTGGGAAAAAATTAATATTAAAATTTTGGAAAGGCCCTGTATCCCCAACAATTAAAATGTGGAATACAGAAATGACGGAGACACTTCACTTGGAGAGATTGAGACTTGTCCTCATGGACAGGTTAGATCTCTTCAAGGAGATATGGTCTCCCTATATTAAATATCTACAGGGTCACAACGGTTCGGCGCAGGGACTTGACTGAGGCCTGAATATCTGAGTGGATGAAGAAATACACATAACAAATCATGAATGTATCTCCAAGATTGGATTACTTAGTAATACTTTAATCTCCATCAAACTTTTCATACCTTCTTTTCTATTTTCTATTCCTTTTTTCTATCTCTCTATCTTTAATTAAGGAAAAAATTATAGAAACATACTATATACATTTTTAATATGTACACACTTATCTCTGTTTGTATGAAAAAGATTATAGATGTCTTAAACTTGTAATTATATAAAACTATGTACTTTCAATTATACAATAACTATGAAATATAAAATTAACAATAATACAAACATTATTAATATTTTGATAACATTATGAATATTAAAAAAAATGTTGTTTAAGATTGGGTACTACGTAGTTAAATTAGCGGGGATTTCTATTTGGTAATTAGAAGAATATCTATGATTTGAGAAATCTAAGTGTATTACTTATATTAGGAATATACTACATATACTCCCAATTATATAAAATAAATAATAACGGAATGTATAATGGATAATACTACAATTATCATAAATAGTACTAATTAATAATCAATACGTTATAATTTTACACATTGTATAAATCTCAATGTCGTATAAGAGTGTACTTGGTATATACTGTTTCTACAATAAAAAAATATTAAAAAAAAAAAAAAAAAGAAAAAGAAAATAGGTGCAGGAATATGCCACTCGGCCCTTCGAGCCAGCAGTGCCATTCAATATGATCATGGCTGTTCATCTAAAATCATCACCTCTTTACAGTTTTTTCCCCATATCCCTTGATTTCGTTAGCCCCAAGAACTAAATGTAACTCTGTCTTGAAAATATCCAGCAAATTGGACTCCACTGCCTTCTGTGGCAGAGAATTCCACAGATTCACAACTCTCTGGGTGCAGAAAGTTTGTCCTCATCTCAGTCCTAAATGGTCGACCCCTTATTCTTAAACTGTGTGTGTCCCCTGGTTCTGGACTCCCCCAACATCAGGAACATTTTTCCCGCAGTTACAGTAAGTGAAAATCTAGTAGGCAAGCAGGATGCTTTCTCCATCCACCCCAATTTGAAGGCCACTACCTTCTATCGCTTCTACCCAGTGCTTGGTAACTACTTCCAGC
Source organism: Okamejei kenojei (assembly GCA_035221665.1). Classification (NCBI taxonomy): domain Eukaryota; kingdom Metazoa; phylum Chordata; class Chondrichthyes; order Rajiformes; family Rajidae; genus Okamejei; species Okamejei kenojei. The sequence goes on from CM069156.1 coordinate 41,014,708, forward strand.
AGCCACTGGTTCTACTCCAGGATGCACTGAGCCGCAGCCTGCTCCATGCAGGTCACCAGTGCAAATTCGACCCAGAGACTTTCCCAGCAGCGGAGCAACGCTTCCGATGCCTCCGATGGCCCGGGACTCTTGAACTGAGGCTGCTCCATGGCCGAAGCTGCAGTGAGCGACTCGTCAGCTTGGCAAACACTCGCCCACCGCTGTTTCTTCCATCCCTCCCTCAGCCCCGGCTCTCCAACACCCGCGGGCCATGCAGTTGATTAGTTTTGACATTTTTGTTGATCACAGAATTTCTCACGACAGAGCGTGAGAGATTTGTGATCAGCATGAGAGCGTGAGAATTTCTCGAAATGCGTTATTCTCACGCTCAATGTGTGGGAGATGGCAGCCATCTATCTATCTATCTATCTATCTATCTATCTATCTATCAATCTATCAATCTATCTATCTATCTATCAATCTATCGTATTACTAAAACTCTCATCTTGACCAATTCCAGTTTGCTTTTTTAAAAATGTGCTTATCACTAGGATTTTTGGCCACCTTAATCGCTGTTCTCCTCCACTCCATGCACACCTAGTTTTATTCCGATCAGTGGAATTATACAAAAGTTATTAAGCTTTAAAAAATCGTGAGATCAGCAATTGGTATTCTCGCCTGTCAGTCACCATGAAGGTAATGCCCCTTCCGGCACCCACTGGGGGATAAATCCTCGGAGGCGGGGCTGAGTACGCAAGTAGTGCTGATTGAGTGTGTAAGAATGGTGTCTGGAAAGCCACTGTGTGGAGTCGGGAAAGCCACTGTGTAGAGTTGGGAAAGCCGTAATGTGGTCAGGAAAGCCGATGTGTGGAGTCGGGAGGTGCTGTGTGGTGCATTGGCTGGTGGCCGTTGAATGGAGACCCTCCACCCCCCACCACCACACACACCCCTTTCTCCCTTCCCCAACTCCCCACACACCGCCCCTCCCCCCTCCCCCTCCTCCCCACACTCCCCCACATACCACCCCCCCCCACCCCCCCCATACCACCCCAACCCCCCACCCCACCCCACACCACCCCACCACCTACATCACCCCACCCCACCTACACCACAGGGCACTCACATAACCTTTTTTCCCTGTTGCCAGCCGGACAACCCAGGCAGCTTTTCAGATTACCAAATGACAGTTTAGGTGGTCATGACGCATGCGGTAATGTGCTCGGATGAAGTGCATAGTTACCAGTCGGAATTATGCTCAATGAAGCAGTCACATATTATTTCTGCTTCAAATAAAGTCACAAACTAAACATATTCACCAATCAAGACATGATATATACCACAATGACATGCAGCTAAATTATAATACAGTATCTCAATTCTTTTTGCACATTGCAATTAATACAATTTCAATTAGTTCTTTCCACTTCCAAACAAAAAAGTGATTGGATTATGCAAGCATGTTTGCTGTAAAGGACCGAAAATTATCATGATATGGCCATAGCATGGGTTGTTATTGCTATTGGCACAGAAACACTCTTGCGTCCCACAATTTATCCATAACAAAATATACAGGTTGCAAGGAAATCTCTAAAGGCATTTTATGATAATAGCTGTTAAAACCGACTATACCCATCTGACAGGTTAAACATTACACTAACAGTGGAGTTGGGGATGGCATAAAACAGGAAATTAGAAATGCGTGCAACGAAGGTAAAACCGTTATAATGGGTGACTTCAATCTACATTTAGATTGGGTGAATCAAATTGGCAGGGGTGCTGAGGAAGAGGATTTCTTGGAATGTATGCGGGATAGTTTTCTAAGCCAACATGTGGAGGAACCAACGAGAGAGCAGGCTATTCTAGACTGGATATTGAGTAATGAGGAAGGGTTAGTTAGCAGCCTTGTTGTACGTGGCCCCTTGGGCAAGAGTGACCATAATATGGTTGATTTCTTCATTAGGATGGAGAGCGACATTGTTAATTCAGAAACACGGGTCCTGAACTTAAAGAAAGGTAACTTTGAGGGTATGAGACGTGAATTAGCCAAGATGGACTGGCAATTGATTCTTGAAGGGTTGACGGTGGATAGGCAATGGAAGGCATTTAAAGACGGCATGGATGAACTACAACAATTGTTCATCCCAGTATGGCAAAAGAATAAATCAGGGAAGGTGGCGCATCCGTGGACAACGAGGGAAATCAGGGATAGTATCAAAGAAAAAGATGAAGCGTACAAATTAGCCAGAAAAAGCAGCCTACCAGGGGACTGGGAGAAATTCAGAGACCAACAGAGGAGAACAAAGGGCTTAATTAGGAAAGGGAAAATGAAGTATGAAAGAAAACTGGCAGGAAACATAAAAACTGACTGCAAAAGTTTTTATCGATATGTGAAGCGCAAAAGATTAGTTAAAACAAATGTAGGTCCCTTGCAGTCAGAAACGGGTGAATTGATCATGGGGAACAAGGACATGGCAGACCAATTGAATAACTATTTTGGTTCTGTCTTCACTAAGGAAGACATAAATAATTTGCCGGAAATAGCAAGGGATCGCATGTCAAATGAGATGGAGGAAATGAGTGAAATCCAGGTTAGCCGGAAAGTGGTGTTGGGTAAATTGAATGGATTAAAGGCCGATAAATCCCCAGGGCCAGATAGGCTGCATCCCAGGGTACTTAAGGAAGTAGCCCCAGAAATAGCAGATGCCTTAGTGATAATTTTTCAAAACTCTTTAGATTCTGGAGTAGTTCCTGAGGATTGGAGGGTAGCTAATGTAACCCCACTTTTTAAAAAGGGAGGGAGAGAGAAAACGGGGAATTACAGACCAGTTAGTCTAACATTGGTAGTGGGGAAACTGCTAGAGTCAATTATTAAAGATGGGATAGCAGCGCATTTGGAAAGTGGTGAAATCATTGGACAAAGTCAGCATGGATTTACGAAGGGTAAATCATGTCTGACGAATCTTATTGAATTTTTTGAGGATGTAACTAGTAGAGTGGATAAGGGGGAAGATGTGGATGTGTTATATCTGGACTTTCAGAAGGCTTTCGACAAGGTCCCACACAAGAGATTGGTATACAAACTTAAAGCACACGGTATTGGTGTTTCAGTGTTGATGTGGATAGAGAACTGGTTGGCAGACAGGAAGCAAAGAGTAGGAGTGAATGGGTCCTTTTCAGGATGGCAGACAGTGACTAGTGGGGTGCCGCAAGGCTCAGTGCTGGGACCCCAGCTATTTACAATATACATTAATGATTTGGACGAGGGAATTAAATGTAACAGCTCGAAGTTTGCGGATGACACGAAGCTGGGGGGCAGTGTTAGCTGTGAGGAGGATGCTAGGAGGCTGCAGGATGACTTGGATAGACTGGGTGAGTGGGCAAATGCATTGCAGATGCAGTATAATGTGGATAAATGTGAGTTAATCCACTTTGGTGGCAAAAACAGGAAGGTAGACTATTATTTGAATGGTGACCGATTAGGAAAAGGGAGGATGCAGCGAGACCTGGGTGTCATGGTACACCAGTCATTGAAAGTAGGCATGCAGGTGCAGTGGGCTGTGAAGAAAGCGAATGGTATGTTGGCATTCATAGCAAAATGATTTGAGTACAAGAGCAGGGAGTTTCTACTGCAGTTGTACAGGGTCTTGGTGAGGCCACACCTGGAGTATTGCGTACAGTTTTGGTCTCCTAATCTGAGGAAAGACATCCTAGCCATAGAGGGAGTACAGAGAAGGTTCACCAGACTGATTCCTGGGATGGCACGACTTCCATATGAAGAAAGACTGGATAGACTTGGCTTGTACTCGCTGGAATTTAGAAGATTGAGGGGTGATCTCATAGAGACTTACAAAATTGTTAAGGGGTTGGACAGGCTAGATGCAGGAAGATTGTTCCCGATGTTGGGGAAGTCCAGGACAAGGGGTCACAGTTTAAGGATAAGGGGGACGTCTTTTAGGACCGAGATGAGAATATCATTTTTCACACAGAGAGTGGTGAATCTGTGGAATTCTCTGCCACGGAAGGTAGTTGAGGCCAGTTCGTTGGCCATATTTAAGAAGGAGTTGGATGTGGCCCTTGTGGCTGAAGGGATCAGGGGGTATGGAGAGAAGGCAGGTACAGGATACTGAGTTGGATAATCAGCCATGATCATATTGAATGGCGGTGCAGGCTCGAAGGGCCGAATGGCCTGCTCCTGCACCTAATTTCTATGTTTCTATGTTTCTATAAGAAATGGCCAAAGGACATAACTGCGGCAAATGCTCTTTTGGTAATATGTTTAAAGGTGTCAAAACGCCACATTACCAGACATTCAGATTAGATGTACATGTTGTGAACAGCAATGAAGATACACAGTTTGTATGCACCAGATTAAAAAAAAATATTGATAAACGCTGTTTCCAACATTCCCACTTCAGAATTAACATTAAAATTGCAACTGAAATATCTCCTGACAAAATGTGTGATGTATATGACCGACTGTAGAAGTAAAAGCTGGATAAATCCAATGTATAGTTGTGAATGTTGCTCATTAAATAACTAGTACTGATACTGCATATTAAAAGCATTGATTTGCCGTTAAAATGAATTCTGTAATAACGTGTCAATGGTAGCAGTGACAATCAAACACTGCGGTTTTAATGTTTCACGTGTTCACAATTTAATTAAACCATCTTTATGGACTAAAACAAGTACTAACATTTGAAATTAAAACACATTTGATTGCATTCCGTTATCAAACATAGTCAATGTTCACTCTGAAGACATTTGCAGCACAATAGGGTCGGGGGGGGGGGATGTGAATCAGTACGGGGTGGATAGATGGTGGGGGGGGTGGGGGGGTGGGGGGTGGTTTAGAAGGCAATCGGTGCGGAATGGATGGATTGAGGCAGGTGAATTAGTACATGTTGGTTGGAGTATTTAAAATTGTGAGGGGAGAGCACGGGGATGTCAGTGGTGTTGAATGGGGGAGGCCAGTATGGGATGAATGTGGGAGTCAGTGCAGTGTGGATCGGAGGGTCTGTGCAGGATGAATGGAGAATCACTAAAGGATGAATGTGGAGATCAGTACAGGATGAATCGGGAGTACAGTACAGGATGAATGGGGAGTTCAGTAAAAGATGAATGGGGGATCAGTACAGGATGAATGAGGGGATGAGTATAGGTTGAATGGGGGATCAGCACAGGATGAATTAGGAGATCAGTACAAGATGAATGTGGGGCTCAGTACAGGATGAATGGATAAGTGCAGTATGGATGGGAAGGGGGGTAACTACAGGATGAATTGGGGGGACCAGTGTAGGATGGATGGGGGGTTGCAGGAGAATCGGTTCGAAGTGGATTGGGTGATCAGCGCAGAATGAATAGATGGGGGGGGAGGGGTGGGTAGATGGGTAGGGGAGCACAGGGATGTCAGTGAGAACTGAATAGAGGAATGGGGATCAGTGCAGGATGGAGAGGACGGGTCTCAGGATAAGGTGGGGTGGAGGAGGGCATACAAAAGAGAGAGAGAGAGAGAGGTGGGGAGGAAGGAAGGTCAGCGCTCCTCGGGCAACATCGCCCTGCTGCCTTGGCCATCCCTGTCCACCGCCAAATACCGCCACCAAAGGGGGAGGCGGTTGAGATCTCCTCGCCACCGCCTCCCCTCCTCCGCCAGCCAACAGCAAGGCACGGGGCCGAGCGTGCAGTTGAAAGATCCTATAGCTATAGGATCTTTGGTGCAGCTGCTTCAGACGGCGGAAGGAGGCCTCCTCCTCCCTCCTACATCCCTCTCCAGGCAGACGCCCGTCTGGCACTGGAGGTGCTGCCCGCCGTGTTCAACAAACACCAGACGGCTTACCCCGAGGCGTTTACCACCATAGCCGGGGACTTCAACAAAGCCAACCTTAAGAAATCGCTCCCTAACTTACACCAACATGTCTCCTGCTGCACCAGGGGACCAAACACCCTTGACCACTGCTACACCACCATCAAGGATGCCTATCGCTCTATCCCTTGCCCTCACTTCGGTAAATCCGACCATGCCATGGTGATGCTTCTTCCTGCCTACAGGCAGCAATTGAAGAACACACTCCCAGATGTCAGGTCTGTACAGAGCTGGTCGTGGGGTGGGGGACAGAGGAACAACTCCAGGACCATTTGGAGTCTCGGCTACGGACCCGAATGATTATGTCAGTCGCTATAGACTTCATAAAGAAATGTGTGGAGGACTGCATCCCAACAAACACCTTCCAAGTGTTTCCTAATCAGAAGCCTTGGATGAACCATGAGATCCGCATTCTTCTGCAGACCAGATCCCGGTCATCCAGGTCTGGAGATACTGAGGTAGAAACATAGAAACATAGAAAATAGGTGCAGGATGAGGCCATTCAGCCCTTCAAGCCAGCTCATTGTGATCATGGCTGATCGTCCCCAATCAATAACCCGTGCCTGCCTTCTCCCCATATCCCTTGATTCCACTAGCCCCTAGAGCTCTAACTAACTCTCTCTTAAATCCATCCAGTGATTTGGCTTCCGCTGCCCTCAGTGGCAGGGAATTCCAGGAATTCACAACTCTCTGGGTGAAAACTTTTTTTCTCACCTCAGTCTTCAATGGCCTCCCCTTTATTCTAAGACTGTGGCCCCTGATTCTGGACTCGCCCAACATTGGGAACATTTTTCCTGCATCTAGCTTGTCCAGTCCTTTTATAATTTTATATGTTTTTGTAAGATAACATCCTTCTAAACTCCAGTGAATACAAGCCTAGTCTTTTCAATCTTTCCTCATATGACAGTCCCGCCATCCCAGGGATCAAACTCGTGAACCTACGCTGCACTGCCTCAATCACAAGGATGTCCTTCCTCAAATTAGGAGAGCAAAACTGTATGTGTAAGCTTGTGAAGCTTATACGTAAATCCGGCCCTGATTAGTCCAAGTCAGCATGGATTTATGAAAGGGATATCGTGCTTGACTAATCTTCTGGAATTTTTTGAGGATGTGACAAGTAAAATGGATGAAGGGGTGCCAGTGGATGTAGTGTATATAGACTTTCAGAAAGCCTTTTATAAGGTCCCACACGGGAGACTGGTGATTAAAATTAGAGCACATGGTATTGGGGGTAGGGTGTTGACATGGTTGGCAGACCAGATGCAAAGGGTAGGAGTGAATGAGTCCTTTTCAGAATGGCAGGCAGTGGCGAGTGGAGTGCCACAAGGCTCGGTGTTGGGGCCGCAACTGTTTACCATATATATGAATGATTTGGAAGAGGGAATCAGGAGCAACACTAGCAAGTTTGCGGATGGCACAAAGCTGGGTGTGGGAGTGTGAACTGTGAAGAGGATGTTAGGAGGTTGCAGGGTGACCTGGACAGGTTGAGTGAATGGGCAGATGTGTGGCAGATGCAGTATAATATAGATAAATGTGAGATTATCCACTTTGGCGGCCAAAACAAGGGGGCAGATTATTATCTCAATGAGGTTAGGTTAGGTAAGGGGGAGGTACAGCGAGACCTGGGTGTCCTTGTACTGCGGTCACTGAAAGTTGTGTGCAGGTACAGCAGGCAGTGAAGAAAGCTAATGGAATGTTGGCCATCATAACAAGAGAATTTCAGTATAGGAGTAGAGAGGACTGTCATATGAGGAAAGATTGAAAACACTAGGCTTGTATTCACTGGAGTTTAGAAGGATGAGGGGTGTTCTTATAGAAACATATAAAATTATAAAAGGACTGGACAAGCTGGATGCAGGAAAAATGTTCCCAATGTTGGGCGAGTCCAGAACCAGCGGCCACAGTCTTAGAGTAAAGGGGAGGTCATTTAATACTGAAGGGAGAAAAAACTTTTTCTCCCAGAGTTGTGAATTTATGGAATTCCCTACCACAGAGGGCAGTGGAGACCAAATCACTGGATGGATTTAAGAGAGAGTTAGATAGAGCACTAGGGGATAGTGAAGTCAAGGGATATAGGGAGTAGGCAGGCACGGGTTATTGATCAGCCATGATCAAAATGAATGGCGGTGCTGCCTCGAAGGGCCGAATGGCCTCCTTCTGCATCTATTTACTATGTATCTATGTTTCTATGACAAAAGAAAAATATTACGTTTTGGGTTGGGTCTGAAATAGGTTCCTGCACACCTTTGGAATGTGGAAGGAAACAAGAGCACCCGGAGAAAACCCATACGATCAAAGGGAAAAGGAGCAAACTCCATACAGACAGCACCCATATTCATGATAAATTCCGAGTCTCTGGCACTTTTAGGCAGCAACTATGGCCAATGTCCTGCCCCATAGTCTTGAACTGAATGAAAACATGTAAATGAAAACAGCTGTAAAGGGGGACATAGCGTCACTTGGAGATTTAAAACTGAAAATTGATATTTTCATGTTTTTAGTAACCAAAGTTATCAACGTAAAATATTTTGTGTGTTGGAAAACAAAATATAGTGGCACAGCTGGTAAACTTGCTGCCTCACATGCCAGAGATCTGTGTTCGATCCTGTCCTCGGGCACTGTCTGTGTTGAATTTGCACATTCTCCCTGCAAGTGTGTGGGTTTCCTCCCACATCCCAAAGACGCATTAGCTTTGTAGGTTAACTTGTCTCTGTAAAATTGCCCCTAATGTGTAGGGAGTGGGTGAGGAGAGTGGGATAACAGAACTTGTGTGAATGGGTAGACAAAAGTGCTGGAGAAACTCAGCGGGTGAGGCAGCATCTATGGAGCGAAGGAAATAGGCGACGGTTCAGGTCAAGACCCTTCTTCAGACTGATGTGAGGGTGGGGAGGAACAGGAAGAAGAAAGGAAGAGGCGGAGACAGTGGGTTGAGGGAGATCTGGGAAGAGGAGGAGAAAGCAGGGATTACCAGAAATTGAAGAAGTCAATGTTCATATAGCTGGGGTGTAAACTGCCCAAGCGAAATATCAGGTGCTGCTCCTCCAATTTACAGTGGGCCTTACTCTGGCCATGGAAGAGGTCCAGGACAGAACGGTCAGATTCGGAATGGGAGGGGGAGTTGAAGTGCTGAGCCACCGGGGGATCAGGTTGGTTATTATGGACCGAGCGGAGGTGTTGGGCGAAGCGATCGCCAAGCCTACGCTTGGTCTCACCGATGTAGAGCAGCTGAAACTTAGAGCAGCGGATGCAATAGATGAAGTTGGAGGAGGTGCAGGTGAACCTCTGCCACACCTGGAAAGACTGCGTGGGTCCTTGAATGGAGTCAGGGTGGCGGTAAAGCGATAAGAGATGCATTTCCTGCGGTTGGAAGGGAAAGTTCCAGGAGAGGGTGTGGTTTGCGTGGGAAGGGACGAATTGACCAGGGAGTTACGGAGGGAACGGTCTCTGCGGAAAGCCAACAGGGGAGGAGATGGGAAGATGTGACCAGTGGTGGAATCCCATTGGTAGACAAAAAAGCTGGAGAAAATCAGCGGGTAAGGCAGCATCCATGAAGCGAAGGAATAGACGATGTTTAGGGTCTAGACCCTTCTTCAGATTGATGTCCGGTGGGGGTTACACGAAAAAGAAAGTAAGAGGCAGAGACATTAGGCTGTGGGAGAGCTGGGAATGGGAGGGGAAGGAGGGAGAAAGCAGGGACTACCTGAAATTGGAGAAGCCAATGTTCATACTGCTGGGGTGTAAACTACCCAAGCAAATATGAGGTTCTGCTCCTCCAATATGCAGTGGGTCTCACTCTGGCCATGGAGGTGGCCCAGGACAGAGAGGTCGGATTCAGAATGGGAAGGAGAGTTGAAGTGTTGAACCACTGGGAGATCAGTTTGGTTATTGCGAACTGAATGGAGGTGTTGTGCGAAGCGATCGCCAAGCCTACGCTTGGTCTCACCGAGGTTGATCATACGCTGAATAATCGAACCACATTTTTGTTTGGAAGTGGAAAGAAATAATATAAATTGCATTCATTGCAAAATTTAAAAAGAGTTGAGATATTGTATTATAATTTTGCTGCATGTTATTGTGGTATATATCATGTCTTGATTGGTGAATATGTTTAATTTGTGACTTTATTTGAAGCAGAAATAATATGTGAATGCTTCATTGAGCATAATTCCGACTGGTAACTACGCACTTCGTCCGAGCACGTTATCGCACGCGTCATGCAATCCGTCTTAAATGACCACCTAAACTGTCATTTGGCAACTTAAAAAGCTGCCAAGGTTGCCCGGCTGACAACAGAGAAAAAAAAAATGAGAGCCCTGCAAGGTGTATAATATTCTTGACACTGTCATAGGCCTTTCTTACATATGCTGTCACAACGCACTGTAGTCTCTAAACAACACTTCAGTAATTTTCCTTGCCCTCCATTTCAGAATAATAGTGTTTTAAGCCAATAACTCGATACTAGCACTGGCAATAAATAAATAAATAAATAAGCGCAGCTTTCCAGCCCCTTATCTCATTGGCCACACTCGGTTGCAAATCGGTGTCAATCTGGTGGACCATCTTCCTCTAGTCGTGGGGGTATGGGATTGGGAGGGGCCTCACAAGTGGAACAGCTTAGGGCCTCTCTTCATATAAATTTGACCCTGGGACTAATCCTTTTACTGCTATCCAAATGCCCCATTATTACCTCTTTAATAATTGACTCCAGCATCTGTCCCACCACCGAAGTCAGGCTAACTGGTCTGTAATTCCCCATTTTCTCTCTCGCTCCTTTCTGAAAAGTGGGATAACATTAGCTATCCTCCAATCCACACGAACTGATCCTGAATCTATTGAACATTGGAAAATGATCACCAATGAGTCCACTATTTCTAGAGCCACTTCCCTGAGGACCCTGGGATGCAAACCATCAGGCCCAGGGGATTTATCATCCTTCAGTCCTATTAGCCTACCCAATATTATTTCTCGCCTAACAAAATTTTCTTTCAGTTCCTCTACCCCCTTAGATCCTCTGCCCGCCAGTACTTCTGGGAGAAGTCCAGAAACGACCTTGGTAAGGCCATCAAAAAGGCCACCAATAGGGACTTCTGCTCCAAGCTGGAGGATGAGACAGATGTTCAGCAACTCTGGCGGGGATTGATGCAATCACTTCCTACAAGGCGAAGTCGGGAGGCAGCTCAAATGTCAGCGATGCATCATTCCCTGATGAGTTCAATGCGTTTTACGCATGCTTTGATAGGGAGAACACTGATGTACCTTCCCGAGCCCCCATTCGCTGTGATGGCATTACGGTCACAGTCACAGAGGCCGACGTCAGAAGATCCTTCAGAGGGGTGAAGCCTCGGAAAGTGCTTGGACCTGATGGTATACCCGGGCATGTCTTATAAACCCGTGCGGACCAACTGCCTGGAGTTTTTACGGACATTTTCAACCTCTCACTTCTGAGGTCTGAGGTTCCTACCTGCTTTAAAAGGGCATCAATAATACCGGTGCCCAAGAAGAGCAAGGTGACGTGCCTCAATGACTATCGACCAGTGGCACTAACGTCTGTGGTGATGAAGTGCTTTGAGAGGTTGATCATGGCGCAAATCAACTCGTACCTCGACAAAAACCTGGACCCACTGCAGTTCGCTTACCGCCACGACAGATCAATGGTGGATGTGATCTTACTGGCTCTCCACTCCGCTCTGGACCACTTGGACAACAAAAACTTATATGTCAGGCTGTTATTGATTGACTTCATCGGCATTTAATACCACCATCCCCTCCAAGCTGGTTACCAAGCTCTCAGAACTGGGTCTCTGTGCATCCCTTTGCAATTGGATCCTCGACTTCCTCATTCACAGACGACAGTCTGTCCGTATTGGTGGAAATGTGTCGCCCTCGATAGCAATCAGCACAGGAGCACCCCAAGGCTGCGTGCTCAGCCCCCTGCTGTATTCAGTCTATACTCATGGCTATAGGACATAGTGCGAAATCCATCATCAAGTTCGCCAACGATGCCACTGTTGTGGGAAGTATCACTGATGGGGGTGAGTCAGAGTATAGAAGTGAGATCGACTGATTGACCAAATGGTGCCAGCACAATAACCTGTCTCTCAACACCAGCAAAACCAAGGAACTGATTGTGGACTTCGGAAGGGGTAGGATGGGGACCCACAGTCCCATTTATATCAATGGGTCGATGGTGGAAAAGGTCAAGAACTTCAAATTCCTGGGCGTGCATATTTCCGAAGATTGCTCCTGGTCCCAGAACACTGATGCAATCATAAAGAAAGCACATCAGCCCCTCTACTTCCTGAGAAGATTACGGAGAGTCGGTATGTCAAGGAGGACTCTCTCGAACTTCTACAGATGCACAGTAGAGAGCATGCTGACTGGTTGCATCATGGCTTGGTACGGCAACCTGATCGTCCAGGAGCAGAAAAGGCTGCCAGCATCATCAAGGACCCACACCATCCTGGCCACACAATCATCTCTCCGCTGCTATCAGGTAGAAGGTACAGGAGCCTGAAATCTGCAACATTCAGGATCAGGAACAGCTGCTTCCCCACAGCCATTAGACTATTAAACACAACTTCAAACAAACATCTGCAGGTGCACAGTGGAGAGCATGCTGACCGGTTGCATTGTGGCTTGGTTCGGCAACTTGAGCGCCCAAGAGCGGAAAAGACTACAAAAAGTAATAAACACTGCCCAGTCCATCATCGGCTCTGTCCTCCTACCATCGAGGGGATCTATCGCAGTCACTGCCTCAAAAAGGCTGTCAGCATCATCAAGGACCCACACCATCCTGGCCAGACACCTATCTCCCCGCAACCTTCATGTAGAAGGTACAAGAGCCTGAAGACTGCAACGTCCAGGTTCAGAAACAGCTCCTTCCCCACAGCCATCAGGCTATTGAACTCAACTCAAACACAAACTCTGAACAGCTCATTATCTGTTTATTTGCACATTATCTGTTTTATTTATTCATGTGTGTATATATTTATATAATGGTATATGGACACACTGATCTGTTATGTATTCATGCCTTCTATATTCTATTGTGCTGAAGCATAATTAATGATTTGGATGAGGGAATTGAATGCAACATCTCCATGTTTGCAGATGACACAAAGCTGAGGGGCAGTGTTAGCTGTGAGGAGGATACTAGGAGGCTGCAAGGTGACTTGGATGGGTTGGGTGAGCGGGCAAATGCATGGCAGATGCAGTATAATGTGGATAAATGTGAGGTTATCCACTTTGGTGGCAAAAACAGGAAAGTAGACTATTATCTGAATGGTGGCCGAAAAGGGGAGATGCAACGAGACCTGGGTGTCATGGTACACCAGTCATTGAAAGTAGGCATGCAGGTGCAGCAGGCTGTGAAGAAAGCAAATGTTATGTTAGCATTCATAGCAAAAGGATTTGAGTATAGGAGCAGGGAGGTTCTAATGCAGTTGTACAGGGTCTTGGTGAGACCGCACCTGGAGTATTGCATACAGTTTTGGGCTCCTAATCTGAGGAAAGACATTCTTGCCATAGAGGGAGTACAGAGAAGATTCACTAGACTGATTCCTTGGATGTCAGGACTTTCATATGAAGAAAGACTGGATAGACTTGGCTTGTACTCGCTAGAATTTTGAAGATTGAGGGGGGATCTTATAGAAACTTTAAAAATTCTTAAGGGGTTGGACAGGCTGGATGCAGGAAGATTATTCCCGATGTTGGGGAAGTCCAGAACAAGGGGTCACGGTATAAGGATAAGGGGGAAGTCTTTAGGACCGAGATGAGAAAAACATTTTTCACACAGAGTGTGGTGAGTCTCTGGAATTCTCTGCCACAGAAGGTAGTTGAGGCCAGTTCATTGGCTATATTTAAGAGGGAGATAGATGTGGCCCTTGTGGCTGAAGGGATCAGGGGGTATGGAGAGAAGGCAGGTACAGGATACTGAGTTGGATGATCAGCCATGATCATATTGAATGGCCGAATGGCCTACTCCTGCACCTATTTTCTATGTTTCTATAGCAAGAATTTAATTGTCCTATCTGGGACACATGACAATAAACTCTCTTGAATCTTGAATCTGCCACACATCTGCCCACTCATTCAACCTGTCTAGGTCACCCTGCAACCTCCTAACATCCTCTTCACAGTTCACACTGCTGCCCAGCTATGTGTCATCCGGAATTTCTAGTGTTGCTCCTAATTCCCTCTTCTAAATCATTAATATATATGGTAAACAGTTGCGGCACCAATACCAAGCCTTGCGGTACTCCACTCACCGCTGCCTGCCATTCTGAAAAGGACCCGTTAACTCCTACTTCCTGTCTGCCAACAAATTTTTTATCCATGTCAACACCCTACCCCCAATACCATGTGCTCTTATAACAGACCCACTGATCTGATCTGTATTTATGAATACAATATCCTGTTGTGCTACAGCAATGCAAGAATTTCATTGTCCTATTTGGAACACATGACAATAAACTCTCTTGACACTCGACTTGACTTGGGAACATTTTTCCTGCCTCTAGCATGTCCAATCATTAAATAATCTTATATGTCTCAATAAGATAATGTGAGGATATCCACTTTGGTGGCAAAAACAGGAAGGCAGATTATTGTCTAAACTAGACTAAGTGGGACCCATTGGGAGGCCTGATCCCCCAATGCAACACTTTCCCCAACGCAATATTCCACCACTCACCCGTTCCCCCAATGCAATTTGTTCCCTCAACGCAATATTCCACAACTCATCCTTGGCCCCTAATCCGTATTCCACCACTCATCCATAGCCCCACAGCAGGAATGGATCATTTCCCCTCATCCCCCAGGACTCCTTCCCCCTCCTCTTCATAACCATATAACCATATAACAATTACAGCATGGAAACAGGCCCTCTCGGCCCTTCCAGTCCGTGCCGACCATTTGTTTTCCCCTAGTCCCATCTACCTGCACTCAGCCCATACCCCTCCATTCCCTTCACGTCCATATACCTATCCACTTTACTCTTAAATGTTAAAATCGATCCTGCCTCCACCACTTCTGCTGGAAGCTCATTCCACACAGCCACCACCCTCTGAGTAAAGAAGTTCCCCCTCACATTACCCCGAAACCTCTGTCCCTTAATTCTCATGTCATGCCCTCTTGTTTGAATCTTCCCTACCCTCAATGGGAAAAACGTATCCACGTCAACTCTGTCTATCCCATGTGTGGGAGGGGAGGGGGGGAGGGAAGTGGGGTGTGGTGGAATCCCATTGGAGGTGGCGAAAATGTATGGGAACATTTCGCCAGTGGTGGGAGAGAGAGAAAGGGTGGAGGGAGAGAGGAAGGAATAAATGGAGAGAGGGAGGGAGAGGAAGGGAGGAAGAGAGGGAGAAATGTGGGAAATAGAGAGAGACGGAGGGAAAAAAGGGAGAGCGAGAGAAGGCAGACAGGGAGGGGAGTGAGGGGAAAGGAGAGGGTGAGGGTGAGGGAGAGAGGCGGAGATGGGGACAAAGGGGGGTGAGGAAGTGTGGGGGAAGGGGAGGGGTGAGCGTGAGGGAGGAGAGAGTGAGGAGGTGGTGGGGAAGGGTTGTGCGTGACGGGGAGGGGTCGAGCAAGGCGCCAACTCCCTCTGGTCACCGGCGGAGCTCAGCCGTGCCACCGGAAGTGGCAGTAAGTAGGGGTGGGGGAGAAGTACATCATCACGAGAGCATGACGCTGCACCAGACGCGTCATCACATGTCGGTCACTCTCAGGCCTCTCTCATCACGCGTCAGCAGGTGCGGCTCCTCCCCATGCCTCAGACTCTGCCTCGACGCGGACTCCGCCCCTGACAGGACTCCGCCCCTGGATGGTGACTCTGCCCCCCGACACCACCTCCACCTCGATGTTGGCTCAGTCCCCCGATTTTGGCTCCGCCCCCAGCGCCGGTTCCACCCCCGCTGCATGACCTCAACAGGTAAAGTCCCCACCACATGTGTTCGTGTCACAGTAACCAGGTCATGCCCCTCCCACCTGCTGCAGCATCACCTGATGCCAGCCCTGCTCCCAGCCTCATGTCGCACGTCACCAGATCCACCATCAATCTATCAAGAGGTCACTAAGATGTACCTAACACTAAGATGTACCTAACCAGAAGGAGCTTGGATGAATACTTCGACAATAAAGAAACTATTACCCAAGAGACTGTGTTTGGGAAGATTTATCTTTCTACAGCTTTGAAAGTCTCATGAGAGATCCCATGCATAAAACGACACTATCTCCTCACCCCGTGTTTTCTCCTAGTGGCTAGAGGGAGCAATTCCTTGAATGATATAATAATCTGCCACTATATCGAGTCGAATGCTACCTTACAGACATGAGGTGGTAGAATCAGTCCCAAAGAAGAGGGACAGAAGATTGGGCTGGATCTCTGGAGAGAGGTTCGGCCAGAAGAATTAGTTCCAGAAGAGGAACTGAAGAAAATAGATCTCAGCCAGCCAGGCTTCGAGATTTATTGCGACTTATCTAAGGGAGGAAGACTTTACCAGAGAATCGTGAGTAGAACGACTATCATACTAGGCTGAATTCAGAAGCTAGAACTCTTTAATTCGAACAGCTTCTGAAGAGTCTGGAGAAGTTTAAGTTCTGCTAAAGTTTGGAAAGAAACCAAGCAGCTTGTTTGCCTGTTCAGCCTGGATAAATCCAGATGCTTGTCCTTGAGTTTTTTTGAAGTCGATATAAGACACATTCTTTGTGAACTAAAGTCACTTCTAATCTTTGAAAATATTTTGGATGTTGTCTGATGTTTTTAGAACATTCAACTAATGTTTATCAACAGAGACGAAGCAAACTGAAGAAGCCTCTGTTTGTCGGAAATCCAGATTTGGCAATCTGCCAAGACCTATTTAAATCCATAGATGGATCAGGTGAGTCAGAGGAGCCACAAGGTGGCAATGAAAGGCCAAGATATGGGAAGAGACGTTAAAATCATCGAAAAGCCCCGAGTTGCATTTCTGAAAAAAAAACAGGAGAGAAACAAGTTATGGAGGAAGATGCTGAAGCTATTTGATGACCAGAAGCAACTAATGGAATCAGATGAGAATGTGAACAAAGTGGAATCTAATCTGAGCCAAATATTCAGCTTTGGTAAAGAGGTTGGAGATAAGCATAAAGCACTGCTAGGTTCACAGCCATCTCAGGAAGAACGCAAAAGATATACCCAGTGGTTCCAAGAAAAGGTGAAGTTATTTGATGATTCTATGGAAGATGCCAAGAGATGGTCAGCTGAAATTGAACAAAGGACTGCGTGTGTTATAGAAGGAGATGCTACTCATCAAGGCGTCAAAATCGGACAACTTACTTATGGTACAGTTGGAAGTGCGATGCAACAAGGTGCTGAAATGGAAGAGGAGATTACACCGCAAGATAGTATCTCGAATGTATCTACACGAACATCAAGACATAAATCTGGTTCTATAGGCAGTTCAGTTTCAAGGGTCTCTTCTCGAATGGAAGTTGAAGCTGATCTAGCCGCACTCTCAATAGAAGCAAATGCCTTGGATAAAAAACATGAGATTGAGCAACAAGAAGAACAGCTAAGAGAAGAGATGAGGCGACAAGAAGAAGAGATGAGGTGACGAAAAGAACACCTGGAACTAACCACAAAGTTGGTAGTTGGCAAATGAAAGAAAGAGCTAATGGAAAGTGAGGGTTCAAGTTGTGGTTCTAAAGCATCTGATGTGATGAACTCTGGTTTGAGAGGAAGAACTGCTCAAAGTGAGTCAGCAGTTGCATCAATTCCACAACCGAGAACCACCGGGTTTCATGGCTTTGAACACCTATTGGAAGAGTGGTGGGCTGGTAAAACTTAATCACAGCAACTGGGAGCTAGACCGAAGCAAAATTATAATTCAATATCTTAACTCTATTTACACATTGCAATTAATGCAATTTCTATGAGTTCTTTCCACTTCCAAACAAAAATGTGGTTGGATTATTCAGCGTATGATCAACTTGGGTCAATAAATCCTGGACCATGATAACATATATGCTTAACCATGCACACTACAGGTTGATGCAAGCATGTTTTCGGACCGAAGGACCGAAAAATATCATGACATGGGTCGTTATTGCTATTGGTACAGAAACGCTCTCGCTTCCCACATAATTTATCCACAACAAAATATACAGGTTGCAAGGAATTTTCTAAAGGCATTTTATGATAATAGCTGTTAAAACTGACTATACCTATCTGACAGGTTAAACATTACACTAACTAACAAGAGATGGCCAAAGGACATAAATGCAGCAAATGTTCTTTTGGTAATATGGTTAAAGGTGTCAAAACGCCACATTACCGGACATTCTAATTAGATGTATGTGTTGTGAACAGCAATGAAGATACCTAGTTTGTAAGCAATTTTTAAAAAAAAATTGTTGATAACCACTTTTTCCATCATTCCCACCAGAATTAAGTAAGTAAGTTTAAGTAAGTAAGTTTATTGGCCAAGTATTCACATACAAGGAATTTGTCTTGGTGCTCCGCCCACAAGTAACAACATGACATACAGTGACAGTTACGAATGACTCAGAAAACACTGAACATTAATAATAATAAAACATTAATGATAAAACACCATTGATCAAGCATGTGAACCAACAAAATACCAGATCAAAGGGAGGCTGCAGATTTTTGGCTGTTGAGTAGAGCAACTACTCGTGGATAAAAATTGTTTTTATGTCTGGCTGTGGCAGCTTTGACAGTCCGGAGTCGCCTTCCAGAGGGAAGTGATTCAAAGAGTTTGTGGCCAGGGTGAGAGGGGTCAGAGATGATCTTGCCCGCTCGCTTCCTGGCCCTTGCAGTGTACAGTTCTTCAATGGAGGGAAGGTTGCAGCCAATAATCTTCTCTGCTGATCGGATGATTCGCTGCAGCCTCCAGGTGTTGTGCTTGGTGGTTGAGCCAAACCAGACCATGATAGAGAAGGTGAGAACAGACTCTACGATGGCCATGTACAATTGGACCATCATTACCTATGGCAAATTGTGCTTCCTCAGCTGCCGCATGAAGTACATCCTCTGTTGTGCCTTTTTGACTGTGGAGTCGATGGTAGCCCCCCATTAAGGTCCTTGGAGATGATGGTTCCCAGGAACTTAAAAGACTCCACAGATGTGACTGTGGTGTTGTTGATGGTGAGTGCGGTGAGGGGAGGGGGAGCTCTTCTAAAGTCTACAATCAATTCCACTGTCTTAAGTGCATTGAGCTCTAGCTGTTGCTACGGCACCAGGACGCCAGCTGTGACATTTCCTGTCAGTAGGCAGATTCCTCCCCATCCTGGATCAGTCCAATCAGGGTTGTGTCGTCCGCAAACTTGAAAAGCTTGACAGAGGTGTCTGTGGAGGTGCAGTCGTTGGTGTAGAGAGAGAGTAGAGGAGAGGAGAGAGTACGCAGCTTTGCGGTGCTCCTATGCTGAGTTTGCGAGTCCGAGATGTACTTTCCCAGCCTCACATGCTGCTTCCTGTCTGTCAGGAAGTTGGTGATCCACTGACAGAGGGGTTCAGGCACAGTCAACTCGGAAAGTTTGGAGTGCAGTAGCTCTGGCACATTGGTGTTGAATGCAGAGCTAAAATCAAGAACAGGTTCCTCGCATAGGTCCCCTGGCGGTCTAGGTCCTGTAGGATCAAGTGCAGGCCCAGGTTGACAGCATCATCCACAGATCTATTGGCCCAATATGCAAATTGCAGAGGGTCCAGCAGGGAGTTTGTGATATTTTTCATCTTGGCCAGCACAAGCCTTTCGAATGTCTTCATGACTACAGAGGTCAGTGTGGCAGGCCTCTAGTCATTAAGCCAAGTAATCCTTGCCTTTTTGGGTACAGGGACAATTTTGTTGAACAAATAACGTTAAAATTTCAACTGAAATATCTCCTGACCAAATTTGTGATGTATATGACTAACTGTAATAGTAAAACCTGGATAAATCCAATGTATAGTTGTGAATGTTGCTCATTAAATAACTACAGTACTGATACTCCATATGAAGAGCATTGATTTGCTGTTAAAATTAATTCTGTAATAATGTGTCAATGGTAGCAGTGACAATCAAACACTGCAGTTTTAATGTTTCACGTGTTCACAATTTAATTAATCATTTATGGATTAAAACAAATAATAACATTGGGAATTAAAACATATTTGATTGCATTCCATTATCAAACATAGTCAATGT
Organism: Okamejei kenojei; assembly: GCA_035221665.1. NCBI lineage: Eukaryota > Metazoa > Chordata > Chondrichthyes > Rajiformes > Rajidae > Okamejei > Okamejei kenojei. The sequence goes on from CM069156.1 coordinate 41,034,727, forward strand.
TCACTCTGAAGACATTTCCAGCACAATAGGGTCGGTGGGTGGGGGGATCACACGGGATGCCAGTGAGGACTGAATAGAGGCAGGAATGGGGATCAGTGTGGGATGGAAAGGAGGGGGTCTCTGGAGAAGGGGGGTGGAGGTGGGCGTACAAGAGAGAGAGAGAGGGGATGGGGCAGAGGAGGTGGGAAGGAAGGTCAGCGCTCCTTGGACAACACAGGCATCATCGCTGCCTTGACCGTCCCTATCAGGCACGGAAATCACTATCAAAATATGGAGGGGACCAGGGAAGAGGACACACACTATATCTTGGCCCCCCACCCGCCCCTGGTCCCTGTCCATCACCAAGTGCCGCCATGAAAGGGGGAGACAGTTGGGATCATCTTGCCACCGCCACCCAACAGGAAGGTGTGGGGCCGAGTGGTGCGGACGCTTTAGATGGCAGAAGGGGGCCTCCCACTTCCTCCCTCTGTCCTCCCAGCCTCGGCCGGGCCGGAGGAAACACCCCCCACAATGGGAAGCGTCTGCGGGGCCTCTCCCAGATGCAGCACCTGTTGGAGATGTGCCTCCAGGCTGATCTGCTCCAGAGGAGGGAGCAGTATCAGGCCGGGTCTCCACGGGAGCTCGCGCTAGCAGCACATTACACAGGGCTGCGATGTGTCTCCCTCTCTGTAGGGGGTAGTACACGGTCAGCAGTATCCTGAGCAGAGAGGCACATCAGGGGAACACCTTGGGGAGCGAGGGGCCACAGTGCCTCTATTGGTGTCTACGTTCGCCATACCTACCGTAACTGGAGAGGCCTTGGATGAAGAGCTGGCCACCACCATAAACTACCTGGCCTCACATCAGCTAAAGGATCAGGTTATGGAGGAGACCACTGGGTGCTACAGCACACCTGTCAACTGTGCCTCCCTCAACCACGCCATCTGTGGCCATATTGGAGCAGGGGTAAGAGCCCAGGAGGTTAAACTCCAGAAAATTCTAAAAATACTGGCCTCAGGGGTAACGGCTTTTTCCAGGTCCATCGATGGCGGGCCACTGACGGAGACACAGCAGGACGCTGTGGGGCTCCTCTGTAGTGCCCCGTTCGAGATGTCTGCGCACTGTCTGCGCAAGAGCGCAATACGGCCGGCACTCAACCCGAAATTTGCGGTTCTGTGCAAGGCCAGCAATGTACAGCCGGCAACTACCTCTTTGTGGCAGACCTGCTGAAGGAGGTCCGAGAGCTGGATGATGAGGCCAAGACTCTCCGCCTCATGAGCCAAGCCTCAACTCCACCCAGAGGCCACCCCTATGCCTCCTTCCACACCAGGCGCAACCAGCCTAGGGTCTCATGGACAGGAGGCAGAGTCCAGCAGTCCCAAGGAGGGAGGCTGGAGACCAGGACCACACAGGCAGTAATGCCCAAGGTAGGACATTCTAGTCCCCTGTGGGACAATTTACGCACCTCAGCTTACAAGTAGGGGAGAGGCTAAAACATTTTTTGAATGAATGGATTTGGATTACAGCAGACCCATTCACACTGCACAGTGCACAGGGGTTTAAATTGAGTTCCTTCTTGGATTGTCACCAACCACTCAAAATTTATCAAATCGCACATATCTGTTTCCACACGAAGAAAGATTTGAGATACAGGCTGAAATTCAGGCTTTACATGCAAAAGGGGTGATTCAGAGGTCTCGCCAGGAACATTTTTCCCAAGCAAAAGAAGGATGGAGGAAGTCGTATTATCCTAGACTTGATGGAACTCCACACCCATGTGCAGTATAAACAGTATAAAATAGCTAACTTTGATACATCTATCCAGCTGTTTTCCAAAGGATGTTATATGTCTTGCATAGATCTAAAAGATGCTTACCACTCCGTACCAATACACAGGGAACACAGGAGATATTTGAAATTTAACTGGATGGGGCAGATGTGGCAATTCAAGGCATTGCCAAATGGGCTGACTTCAGCTCCCAGACTTTTTACAAAATTACTAAAACCGGTTCTGGGACTGCTACGAGCACAGAACCACATTGTGATGACTTACTTGGATGACATTCTAATAATTGGGAACACAAAGGAATCAGAAATAGCATCTGTTTCAGCTACCAAACACATGTTTGACAGGCTGGGATTTGTAATCCATCCAGTTAAGTCAAAATTGACTCCAATCAGGGTAATTGATTACCTAGGGTTTACAATCAAATCAATTCAAATGTAAGTGACTCTGCCAGGTGGCAAGCAGTGAGACTTGATGGAAGCCTGTAATAAGCTAATTGCCAACCAGCAGCCAACAATCAGACAAGTAGCAAGCATAATTGGCAAGCTTGTGGCAGCTTTTCCAGGTGTACGCTTCGAACCTTTGCACAAACAAAATATACAACATGCAAAGGAATGGGCCCTCAAATCTCACGCAGGCTAATTTGGGGAACAGATGCACTTACCACCAGATGCCATTGCGGAATTGCACTGGCGGGCTACCAATATACATCACTGTTCTAAGAAAATTCGAAATGACACACCATCGGTAATAATACAAACCGATGCGAGTGGCCTGGGCTGGGGGGCAACAGACACCAGCTCCAGCTGCGGGGGCGGATGGAATGTGCAGGAGTCCTTAATCCTACAGCAATATGGCATCAACTACTTAGAGCTGTTGGGAGCACTCTATGGCTTAAAGGCTTATTTCAGCAATATGCATCATGTACATGTTCAAGTACAGATTGACAACACCACGACAGTGGCGTATGTCAATCACATGGGTGGAATAAAATCTGTATCATGTGATAAATTGGCAAACCTCCTTTGGCATTGGTGTATTGCAAGTAATATTTGGGTCACGGCTATCTACCTGCCAAGTAGATATAATATGATGGCGGGCACTAGATCACGGAAATTCAATGATAACATGGAATGGATGTTGAATCATGTCGTGTTCACCGACATTGTTGCCTGATATGGCACGCTGGATATTGACTTGTTTGTCTCCAGGTTGTATCACCAGTTATCCAAATATGTCTCATGGGAGCAAGACCCAGGGGCAGTAGCAGTCGATGCGTTCACACTGCATTGGGGAGGAATGTTCTTGTATGTTTTCCCTCCTTTTTGCCTCATCAGCCGATGCTTAGTCAAAATAAAGCAAGACAATGCCACAGGCATTTTGGTAGTGCCAGATTGGCCTACGCAATCTTGGTTCCCACTTGTCCTGGGAATCATGACACAGCCTTTGATGGCTGTCCCCAACAGCAGGGGACCATCATCCGCTATATGACCGAATCAATTTGTTGGTTTGCAGATTCTGAGGAGACCTTTCCTGGGACTCGGACTGGCTGATCGAATGGTGGATGTAATTACAGCGGCCTGCAGGGACAGCACACAAAAGCAGTACGTCTCCCACATCAAGAAGAGGGAGACGTATTGCCGGGCATCTAACATTACATATGACATTGTGTGCATCACGGACATACTAGAATTTCTGTCTACCTTATATCATGACCAGAAATTAGGCTACAGTGCCATCAACAGTGCCAGGAGTGCACTGTCCTCATATATAGTACTGGGAGCAGGGGCCCTACCGGTGGGAAAGCATCCCCTTATTACCAGATTCATGAAGGGCATATACAACACTACACCCCTCAGGCCATGATATACCAACACATGGGATGTTAGCTTGGTGCTAACACTACTCCGTCAGTGGGCCCCAGCCACCACACTATCCTTACACAAGCTCACCCTCACGGTGGTCATGCTAATGGCGCTCATTACGGCGCAACAAGTCCAGACTCTGCACAAACAGCGACTCGACGACATGCACACCACTGCCAACACCATAACTTTCATCATTAATTATTTTGTCAAACAGAGCAGGACAGGGGTGCGAGGGCCCAGGCTGGAGTTCTTGGCATACCCCGAAGATCCTCGACTATGTGTGGTCGATCACTTGCACCAGTATATTACAGTCACCAGGAGCCTCAGAAGCTCAGAGTTAGTTGTCCTAATCACCCACAAAAAGCCACACCAGAGGGTGTCAACACAAACCATTTCCAGATGGCTAAAAGAGGTACTGGCAGTAGCAGGAGTAGATACTGACATTTACAAATCTCACTCCACCAGGGCTGCATCAACGTCGGCATCAAGGGCTATGGACGTGCCCCTCTACAGCATCCTAGTGGCGGCAGGATGGGCCAATGAAAGGATGTTCCGCCGGTTTTAGAATAAACCCATTGCCGGACCGCGATTGTTTCCACGTACCGTTTTGAATTCTGTTTATAGTTTCCCCCCCAGGTTGAGCGGGGTCACTATTGTTTTGTTTAGCATTAAAGCATCAGTTTTTGTTACCTAACTATGTTATGTCTAAATGCATTAATATTTTCTCACTCACCCATGGTCAATCCATTCAGTGTGTGATGCCTGGATTCGAACCGGCATGAAATCACAGAGCTTTGAAATCTTCACGTAGTCACTCACATGACTCCGAAGTAAAATAGTAAGATTAAATGAGAACTTACCAGTTTGAAGTTTGATCCTTATTTTATGAGGAGTTACGTTGAGGGATTGCGTGTCATACTTCAAAGCAGCGGCGTGAAAACACAGAAACAAATAGCTGAAGTAACATAGTAAGGCTTTTAGAAGACTAGAACTACCAGATGATCTCTTAGATTATGAGGGTGGGAGCGGAGGGCACGTAATCCCTCAACGTAATGCCTCATAAAATAAGGATCAAACTTTAAACTGGTAAGTTCTCGTTTAATCTTACTATTTTACTTCGGAGTCACGTGAGTGACTACGTGAAGATTTCAAAGCTCTGTATTTTCATGCTGTAGATGCACTCCATACGACAATCTGCTTCAGTTGACACAGTAGGGAATAAATAATATATTGAACATTGCTTCGAATTATTCAATAACTATTGTTAATAATAACAAAACCAGGAATAACCCCTCTGTCCCTGGGGGAATTACAAACAACGATAGAAAACAAAGCAAATGAACTCAATGGAACCCAAAACAGCATGCCCAAACCGTGGCACTGTCTGTACAGGTTTGTCATAAAATTGAGAAAATGTTGCTTCTCTAGACTATCCTGCGGCCGCGAGGATATGGTCTAGCGGCACGTCCTGAGCCTTCGCCGTGGAGGTTGATGCCGCCCTGGTGGAGTGAGAATTAAAGACATGAGTGTCGACTCCAGCATAATTGAGAACCTGTTTCAACCATCTAGAAATAGTTTGTGCTGACACTCTTTTATATGGCTTTTTGTGACTAATGAGCAGTCCTGTCTTAGAACCTCTGAGACTCCTTGTTACCTTAATATATTAGCTTAAGTGTTTAACTACATATAACATTTGGTCAACAGGATAGGCTTTAAACGTCACCTTGGTTCCTGCCATACCTGGCCTGCTTTGTTTGATTAAATCATAAACATAGAAGGTAATGTAATTTACAGACAAATGCATACAATCTATTAGTAACAATTGTAATGTTTGTACACGTTGTGCTGAACCAGCGCTATTAACATAACCACTTTAAGAGTTAATCTCTGCATAGATAATGAAGTAATTGGAGCCCAGTGCCGAAGCAGTGTGAGAACAAGACTGATATCCCAGATTTCTGTATATCAAGGTTTCGGAGGGTTTTTATTAAAAATTCTTCTCATAAATCGGAATACTAACGAATGAGACCCAATAGGAAGTTGTTCTGAAAACTGCCCTAAAGAAGAGGACAACGCATTCCGAGCACTGTTAATGGCACTATAACTCAGGTGCTGATCAAAATGCAACTTAGCAAGGAACTCCAACACATCACATATGCTTGCATTATGATAAGATATATTGGATTGTACACAGAACAGCTCCCATTTCTTTATGTAAACCATATATTGTTTTTGAGTGCTATTTCGCCAGCCTGCAGTGAGAACCTCCATGGCCCTGTTCGACAATCCAAGTCCTTGGAATGGTCTAGTCAGAACCTGCAGACCTCTTCCGGTGGCGCTATGGAGGGCTAGAGGATAACGCCAGCCAGCTCCGTGAAAAAAACGGGAAAAAACGGGGGACCTACCTGCTGCCTGCTGCTTGCTGCCTGCCGTTTCTGCACCTATTGTTGTGAGTGACGTCATCAGGCGCGCGACTAGTTATGTCTACAACACGCAGCCCACCCGAAAAATCGAAAACTCGACCAACCAGGCAGAGACCAGCAGAAGGCCTGACTGTTGCCTCGGACTCAAGTAGGACCTCATCCCAGGAAGATGTATCGAAAAGAACAGGGAAAAAAACTGAAAGTGAAGAATTGAAAACCTTTATTTCACGTGAGATTGCTGGTTTAAGGGAAGAAATAAACCAGATGAATAATCAAATGAAAGAATTTCAACAGGAAACAAATTCAAATATTAATAATAAGACCAAGAAAATATCGGAAGATCTGAAGAAAGAAATTACAGAAATGATGAACGAAATGACAAAGGAGATGAATAATAAAATTGAAAAGGTCAAAAATGACTTTGAAAAAAGGCTGAATCCTATGGAGAAGGTATTGGAACAACAGACAGTTGGTATAAAAAGCCTTGAAGAACTAGCTGATACAAGTGCTGTGACTACAGCAAAGCTGGTTAGAGAAAATGAACGTCTAACGGACTTACTGACTAAAATAACCGAGAAATGTACTGAGCTAGAAGGTCACCAGAGAAGACAAAACCTAAGAATCGCAGGTATTCCCGAAGGACGAGAGAAAGATGAAGATCCTCGAGAATTTACTGCGAACCTACTGCAACATGTTTTATCTCTGGAACAAAAGCCTTTATTAGCCCGTGCTCATAGTCAGGAGACGTCAGACAAGAGTAAACGCCCCTCCAAGACAAATGATTATAAAGCTACAATATGACTATGTCTTGGACGAGATAATGCGAAAATCCTCGAGAAACAGAAACCTGGAATTCGAGGAACAAAGGATCAGTATCTACCGAGCTTACCCAGCAGAAGTTTCCAGGAAACGGAAAGCATTTAATGAGGCTAAAAGTCTTATGAGGGGAGTGGAAAATTTGAGATACGGCTTGAATTATCCAGCTACTCTAAGAGTTACTTTCAACAACAAGGAATATTTCTTATACAACACCACCTATCTTAGTATCATCTGCATACTTACTACACACACTACCAAATTTTATGTTTTATTACTGGGCAGTCAACATTAAAAATATGAATTTTTGGTTAGAAGGAACAGATAACCAACCAACTTGGTTAAATATGAAAAAAGAAGATTGTTCTCCTTTTGAAATTAGTTCTATAATATTTGCTAATATTAATTTAGCTAAGAAAATTTATAGTGAAAACCTGATAATAGAAAGTGGAATATGTATTTGGAAACAAATAAAGAAAACATTAAAACTAAAATCTATACCACTATCTCTTACCATTGTAAATAACGTTACGGTTAAACCTTCAATGATGGATAAAGCTTTTTTACAATGGAAAAACAAGGGAATTATTAAGATGGGTGATCTCTATAGGGAAAACTCTTTCCTTTCATTTCAAGATTTACAACAAATTTATGGACTACACTCTAAAGATTATTTTAGATATTTACAAATCAGAGACTATGTTTCTGCAAATACACAGGAACTTAGAAATAGAAAGATAGAAATTTTAGATGAATGCTTAAATAAACATCCAAATACAGAAAAAATGATTTCATATATATATAACATCTTATTGGAAAGTGATGTCCCATCAACAGAAATATATAGACAATCTTGGGAAAATGAACTAGGCCAAATTATTAGACCAGAAGTATGGGACGAAAGTTTACAACATATACACCATTGTTCGTTAAATGCTAAACACTCTCTTATACAGTTTAAAATACTACATAGACTACATTATTCAAAATCTAAACTACATAACATCTTTCCAAAAGTATCTCCTATATGTGATAAATGTCAACATTTAGAAGCTAATCTGTCACATTCATTTACAAACTGTATAAAAATTACAAAATTCTGGATAGAAATATTTAGGATAATTTCGAATGTTGTTAATATAATTTTGACCCCTGATTCAAAGTTAATAATACTAGGAATACTGGAAACAGACTAATTAATAACAACGAATCAAAGAATCTTTATTGATTACGGTTTAATAATTGGGAAAAAATTAATATTAAAATTTTGGAAAGGCCCTACATCCCTCACAATCAAAATGTGGAATACAGAAATGTCGGAGACACTTAATCTGGAGAGATTGAGGCTTGTCCTAATGGACAGGTTAGATCTCTTCAGAGAGATATGGTCTCCATATATTGAATATTTACAGGGTCATAATGGCTCAGTACGAGGGTTTGACTGAGGCCTGAATATTAGAATAGATGAAGAAGTATACATAATAAATCATGCCTATATCTCCAATGATGGATTAATGATTAACACTCCATTTGCTTTCATATTTTCTATATTATCTCTCTCTATCTTTTCTTACTTTATAAAAAAATTAGAAAAGTGTATAGAAGCATATAGTCTTAAATTTTAATATTAATAATAATATTAATATTATTAATACCATGAAAGTATCTTATAATGTATTTTCATTTATGTAAAATAATGTATTTCTCATCAATATGTTTCTATAATAAAAATATTTAACAAAAAAAAAAAAAAGAACCTGCAGACCAACAATTAATACATTCATGTAAAGGGTGACTTTCTCCTGTAACCGGATGCACCAACAAATTACTGCAGCTGGGAATCATCATGAATGGCTGAACCATCATTCGAAGCACTAATGCGAACCAACGTTGAGTTGGCAAATCCGGGACCACCAAAAACGCCTGTGGCGGAGTCATGCTCTATTTTGGTGAGGCATTTCGGGATGACAAAATGGAGGAATTGTATAAAAATAAGTGCCCCCAATGTAACGAGAATGCATCCACGGCTACTGCTGCTGGATCTGGCTCCCATGAAACATTTAGGCAACTGGTGACTTAATCTGGGTGCAAACAGATCAATCTCTGGCAACCCAAAGCGAGTGACAATTGCGTGAAATATGTTAGAATTCAACATCCATTCTAGATTATCATTAAACTTACGCGACCTATGGTCTGCCACCACATTGTCTATACCTGGTAAATAAATGGCTGAAACCCAGATATTCCTTGAAATACACCAACGCCACATGATGTTAGCCAAGTTAACACATGATACTGATCGTGCTCTTCCCATATGTTTAATATATGCCACTGCATATACACGTTATCAATCTGGAGTTGAACGTGTAAATCCTTCATTGAGGAGCAATATGCCTTTAACTCATAAAATGCCCCCAATAATTTGCAAAGAATTTATCCCGTGTGTGTGGCGAAGCAACCCTTCATGTTCATGCCATCTATCCCCGGTGTCCGTAGTCCCCCATCCGAGAGCGTCTGTAAGATCAGTGAAGGCTCTTGTACCAAAATGTTATTGGTAGCTTGATTTACATTAACAATCCACCACTGCAATTCTGCGAGAGCTGTGGTTGGTAACTGCATAACCCGATCAAAATGACCTGCATTTGATTTTAGTGCTTGTTGATAATGCAAAGGCCCGAAATGTACTGCAGGAAAAGCTGCTACCCATTTCCCAATGACCTTAGCGACTTCTCGGATGGAGGGATAAAGATTTTGTGGGAGGCAAGTACAGACATCAACAACATCCACAACCTTGGCTGTTGGTAATATTACTGTCATATCAACTGAATCAATAAGAAACCCCAAATACTCAATATTTTGGGTTGGCAGTAACTTGGACTTAGTTGGATGGACCAAAACCCTAATGACAGACATTTTTTTTGTGGTTGCTGCAACCGATTCTTCAGCTGACTCTTTAGTGTTGCTGATAATTAAGATATCATCTAAATAAGCCATTACAATGTGATTATGGGCCCTCAATAGCCCCAGCACAGGTTTTAACAATTGAGTAAATAGCCTGGGTGCTGAACATAATCCATTAGGCAATGCTTTGTATTGCCACAGCTGTCCCATCCAATTAAATTTCAAGCACCTGCGATAATGAGCATGAATTGGCAGTGAATAATAGTAAGATTAAATGAGAACATACCAGTTCGAAGTTTGATCCTTATTTTATGAGGAGTGATGTTGAGGGATTACGTGAAGAAGGCCCGCCAGCCGCATGCGCGTCATACTTCAAAGCAGCGGCGTGAAAACACAGAAAACAAATAGCCGAAGTAACATAGTAAGGCTCGTAGACTAGAACTACCAGATGATTTCTTAGATTATGAGGGTGGGAGCGGAAGGCACGTAATCTCTCAACGTCACTCCTCATACAATAAGGATCAAACTTCGAACTGGTAAGTTCTCGTTTAATCTTACTATTTTACTTCGGAGTCACGATAGTGACTACCTGAAGAGTTCAAAGCTCTGTGTTTGCATGCCACAGATGCACTCCATACGACAAGCTGCTTCGGTTGACACAGTAGTACAATAAAGAAGATATTGAACATTGCATGAATAATTCAATAACAATTTTAATAACAACAAACAGAGTAATGACCCCGAACATGGCCGCCGCACTGCACCCCACTCATCTCGCCGCCTCACCGGTCGTACCAACCACCCGCCCACCGGGACCTCCAACGCATCGCCCGCCGACCCCGACTCTGCTGCCCGTGGACTCCTACCTTCGGGTCCGCCGACCCACGACACTCCACCGCCCTCCAGCAGCCCGCAGCCGTCGCCTCACCTGCAGAATGGACTCTGCAGTGGGCCTGAAGCCTCCACATTGCTAACTCCTCCCACCACTCTGTCTTTAACGGCACTGGGTCCTAGTGCCGGTCTCCCCAGCCCCAGTAACCTTAGTGGCTATTCCACTGGGTCTTCCCCATCCCCCCCCCTACCATGTAACCCCTGCTCTTCCCCACCCACGCCACAGCCCCCATACCCCCCCACCCCCTGACCACCCTCCACCCCCCCACCACACAACGCTTCGTCCTCAGTCCACTCACCTGCCTTCCTCCGGCCACAACCCCCATCCTTGCCGCGTGTTCACCATCCCCCCGGACCTCCCCCTCTCCGACATCGAACGGTCTGTCCTCAGCAGAGGTCTCACCTTTGTCCCCCTCCATCCCCATCTCAATGAGTTCCGCGCCCACCACGACTTGGAGCTCTTCTACCGTCGCCTCCGCCTAACAGCGCTCTTCCACGGGAAGAAGCCCTCGCCCCCCACTGATGATCCCTTTTCCTGTCTCCCACGTACCGCCTCCACTTGGACCCCCCCTCGTAGCCTTCCGGCTGTAGAACTATTTATCCAGAACTGCCGTCGGGACATCAACCGCCTCGACTTCTCCACCCCCCCTGTCTCACTCCAATCTCTCCAGCCCTGAACGTACTGCCATCGACTCACTCCGTAACAACCCAGACTGGGTTATCAAACCCGCCGACAAGGGAGGTGCCGTGGTAGTCTGGTGCATCGATCTCTACAAAGCGGAGGCCGCGCGCCAACTCTCGGACACCTCCTCCTACTTACCCCTGGACCATGACCCCACTGACGAACACCAGGCCACCATCTCGAGCACCATAACCGACTTCATCAGCTCCGGCTCCCTACCCCCCCGAGCCTCCGACCTCATCGTTTCCCAGCCCCGCACGGCCCGATTTTACCTTCTCCCCAAAATCCACAAACCCGACTGCCCTGGCAGACCCATTGTCTCTGCCTGTTCGTGCCCCACCGAACACATTTCCACATACCTTGACGCCATCCTATCCCCCTTTGTTAAATCCCTCCCCACCTATGTTCAAGACACCTCAGACACTCTCCGTCGGCTCCGTGCATTCCATTCTCCAGGCTCCCATCCTCTCATCTTTACCATGGACGTCCAGTCACTCTACACCTCCATCCCCCACCAGGACGGTCTCAAAGCCCTCCGGTTCTTCCTCGACCAGAGGAGCAACCCATACCCGTCCACTGACACCCTCCTCCGCCTAGCAGAGTTGGTCCTCACCCTCAATAACTTCTCTTTTGATTCCTCCCATTTCCTCCAAACACAAGGCGTAGCTATGGGCACACGCATGGACCCCAGCTACGCTTGCCTCTTTGTTGGGTACGTCGAACAATCCTTGTTCTCGGCGTACCAGGGCCCCATCCCCGACCTCTACCTCCGTTACATCGACGACTGCTTTGGTGTCACCTCCTGCACCCACACACAACTGACTGACTACATTCATTTCACCACCAACTTCCATCCGGCACTCAAATACACTTGGACCATTTCCGACACTTCCCTACCATTCCTTGACCTCACCATCTCTATTGCAGGTGATACGCTCCTGACCGACATCCACTACAAACCTACTGACTCCCACAGCTACCTGGACTACTCTTCCTCCCACCCTGCTTCCTGTAAGGACTCCATCCCCTATTCCCAATTCCTCCGTCTACGCCGCATCTGCTCCCATGATGAGGTGTTCCACACCAGGTCATCACAAATGGCCTCATTCTTCAGAGAACGGGGATTCCCCTCCCCCACTATTGATGAGGCTCGCACCAGGGTCTCCTCCATACCCCGCAACACTGCCCTCGCTCCCCATTCCCCCACTCGCAAACAGGGCAGAGTCCCCCTGGTCCTCACCTTTCACCCCACCAGCCGGCAAATACAACATATAGTCCTCCGCCAGTTTCGCCACCTCCAACGTGACCCCTCCACCCGCCACATCTTCCCATCTCCCCCCCTGTCTGCCTTCCGCAAAGACCGCTCCCTCCGCAACTCCCTTGTCAATTCTTCCCTCCCCTCCCACTCTACCCCTTCCCCGGGCACTTTCCCTTGCAACCGCAAGAAATGCAACACTTGTCCCTTCACCTCCCCCCTCCACTCCTTTCAGGGACCCAAGCAGTCCTTCCAGGTCCGACAGAGGTTCACCTGCACCTCCTCCAACCTCATCTACTGCATCCGCTGCTCCAGATGCCAGATGATCTATATCGGTGAGACCAAGCGGAGGCTTGGCGATCGCTTCGCCGAACACCTCCGCTCGGTCCGCAATAACCAACCCGACCTCCCGGTGGCTCAGCACTTCAACTCCCCCTCCCATTCCACATCCGACCTCTCGGTCCTGGGCCTCCTCCACGGCCAGAGTGAGCAACACCACAAGCTGGAGGAACAGCACCTCATATTCCGCTTGGGGAGTCTGCATCCTTTGGGTTTGAATATTGAATTTTCTCAATTCTGTTAACCCTTGCTGTCTCCTCCCCTTCCCACCTCTCCCTCAGCCCTCGGGCCCTGGCATTCCCTCTATCTCTATCTCCCTCCCCCACCCCAGTCGCACCAGCTTCTCATTTTCACACCACAAACAGCTTACAATGGCTTGTTCCCTTTATCACCGATACTTTTTTGCATATCTTTCACTCATTGTTCCTTATCTCTCCACATCATCGTCTATATCTCTCGTTTCCCTGATCCCTGACCTGTCTGAAGAAGGGTCTCGACCCGAAACGTCGCCTATCTCCTTCGCTCCTTAGATGCTGCTGCACCCGCTGAGTTTCTCCAGCTTTTTGTGTACCCCAGAGTAATGACCCCTCTGTCCCAGGGGGAAATAACCTCCATGGTCCTGTTCGATAATCCAAGGCCTTGAAATGGTCTAGTCAGAACCTGCAGACCAACAAATTGATATGGTCATGTAATGGGTGACTTTCTCCTGTAACTGGATGCACCAACAAATGACTGCTGCTGGGAATGCGCATGAATGGCTGTGCCATCATTCTCAGTAGCAATGGGAACCATGTTTGTGTTGGCCAATCTGGGACCACCAAAACTCCTTTGGCGGAGTCCCGCTCTATTTTAGTAAGACATTTCGGAATCTGGCAGAATGGAGGAAAGGCATAAAAGAATAAGTGTCCCCAGTGTAACGAGAACGCATCCACAGCTACTGCACCTGGATCTAGCTCCCAGGAGACATATTTAGGCAACTGGTGATTCAGTCTGGATGCAAAGAGGTCAATATCTGGCAATCCAAATCTAGCAACAATGGTTTGAAATATGCTGACATTCAACATCCATTGTATATTGTCTTTAAACTTTCTCGACCTAAGGTCTGCTACCACATTATCTATGCCTGGTAGGTAGATGGTCGAAACCCAGATGTTTCGTGAAATGCACCAATCCCAGATAGTATTAGCCAAATTATCACATAACACCGATCGAGCTCCTCCCATATGATTAATATATGCCACAGCTGTGGTGTTATCAATCTGGAGTTGAACGTGGAAATCTGACATTGTGGAGAAATATGCTTTTAACCCATAAAAAGCACCCAATAATTCCAGGTAATTAATACTATGTGTGTGAAGAAGCAAGTCCTCTTGCTCAGCCCATCTACCGCCACAGCTAGACTCTGTGTCTGTAGCCCCCCATCTGAGAGCGCTAACATCAGTCTGTAAAATCACTGAAGGTTCGTCTACCAAAATGTAATTGGTGGCTTGGCTAACATTAACAATCCACCACTGCAATTCGGCCAGAGCCGTGGTGGGTAACTGCATAAGGCGATCAAAATGACCTCCATTGTGTTTCAATGCTTGTTCCCTTGCTCTTTGCAAATGTTGATAATGCAAAGGCCCGAACAGTACTGCAGGAAAGGCTGCTACCAATTTCCCAATGACCTTCGCAAAATCTCGGATGGAAGGATAAAGGGTTTGAGTAAGACCAATAGAGACATTAACAATATCTACTACCTTGGCTGCTGGTAATGTAACTGTCATATGAACTGAATCCAGAAGAAACCCCAAATACTCAATCTGTTGGGTTGGCTGTAACTTGGACTTAAGTGGATGGACCAAAAATCCCAATGATTCAAAGAGATTCTTGGTTGCTGTAACAGTCTGCAGCTGACTCTTTAGTGTTGCCGACAATTAATATATCATCTAAATAGGCCATAACAATGTGATTGTGGGCCCTCAATTGCCCCAGCACAGGTTTCACCAATTTAGTAAATAACCTAGGTGCAGAACTTAATCCATTAGGCAATGCTCTATATTGCCACAGCTGTCCCATCCAATTAAATTTCAAGTACCTGCGATAATCAACATGAATTGGCACAGAATAATAAGCATCTTGTAAATCAATGGTGGCCATATAACAACCCTGGGACATCAGCTGCTTTGCAGTAACGAATGTGTCCATTTTAAAATGCTGATAGAGAACTGAAGTATTCAATTGAGTGAGATCCAGAATTACCAGACAACCACCATCTTTTTTGGGTCTGGGAAAAATATTAGACACAAATTGTTGAGGATGATGAAATGCTTTTTCAATCACACCTTTACAGAACAAATTCTGAATCTCCACATTGATTTGCTCAGTCTCCGGAACAGAAAACACCAACACTTTACAAGGCTTATACTGGACAGGTGGATCTATCCCTGAGATAAACTCAATGGTGGACCCCGACACAGTATTTAGTATAAAGATATCAGACGTTATACAACACCATTCGTTATAAAATAAATGTAACCGACCTCCAATAGGAGGTTGCGCACCCGAATTTGTAACCTGAACACAAAGTCCCGGTACCTCTGGCGGTGGTTTGGAAAACTGTTGTCTGGCCGTGTTGGGGTTATAGGCAACCTGACGTGGTGGATACCCTCGTTGCCACCCTGGCCTCCCTCTGCTGGGCCCAGCACCCGGATCGGACCTGCGGTAAACGACCCCCGGCTTCCGAATAGACGGACGAGCTGTGGCCGGCTTCATTAGCCCCATGGTTTTCGCCTCCTCGTCAATATCTCGAATTTGCTTGACGAGATCGGAACCAAAGAGGAGTTCAGGTGACTGGACGTTGGTCGCCTTACAGAGCGCAGCAAATTTTTGGTTTAAAGTAGGCCTGATGGCAATTTTCCGAATGCAGTTAATTTAGAAAAAGACGTTACAGATCATACCTGACATGTCCTTCTGTAACTGAGATAACACGGTCCCTCGGACCATGGTGCCAAATGCAGTGATCGTGGCCGCCACCAATTTGAGGACGTGCTGATAACGAACCTCCTGCCCCCTCATGGAAGGACTCATGGGTGCCCATATAGCTGGGTTCAACATTGGCACTTTTAATGAGGCACATTTAACAGGTGTTTTATATTTACTGCTTGTCTCCTGCATGACAGATGGTTGTAGCTGGTGAGAAACTAAGTAATTTATATTAGCTGCGAGGTATTCCTCCATGGGCTCACCAGTTCCCTCTGGAATAGCAAAAGTCATTGCTAGGTCCGGTACACCCGGAGCAAGGCTCTTGTGCTCTGGTGTATGCACATAAGCAGGGTCAGCTGCATCCTGCCCCGCATCTCCCATTTGATAGTCTAGGGAGGCATCCCCCAGTCCTTTAATAGGCGCTGGAAGGAATTCCCCATGGCGGTATTCCAGGTAATCCTCTTCATAAGGTCCCTGCTGCTCAACTGCTTGAGGAATATCAGTGGCCTTAGCCCCTTGCTGTATTAAAACCTGGAGCATGTGTTCCATTTGTTGCATTCTACCCCACATCTTTTTAGCTCCTGGGGGAGAATCACCACCATCATCTGAATCATCAGATACTACTGGCCTGTTTGTTTTCCTCTTGGCCTTGTTGTGGCTCGCAGCAGCCACAGCCTGTGCAGTTTCAGGCACTGGCCTGGAACCACTTTCAACCGTTCCTATCGGTGAAACGGCCCCCGGTATCGGAACCAGAGGTCCCGTTGTTATCTCCCGACCCGATCGCAAATGCGACTCTTCGCAAGGTATACGCTTGGAACGCACCCTCCGTCCGGACTGGTCCATTTCCAACTGACTTCGTGAGCCAGCTTCATGGAGCTAAATACCCTGCAGGAAAAGTTGTTTAACACTTACCTGCAAAGTTTCTACTTACCCACTGGTGGAGCTGTGCCCTCCAGCCTGTTCAGTGCGACATGCGCGGACGTAATGACGCGCATGCGTAGGGCGGGCCTTCTTCACGTAGTCACTCACGTGACTCCGAAGTAAAATACACAACATGCAAATCAATAGTTGCCACATAACAGCACTGTGATAGCAGCTGTTTAGCAGTAATGAAGGTGTCCAGTTTAAAATGCCTATAGAGAACTGAAGAATATAAGTGTCTCTGCGGACAATTATCTTTTCATTTATTTACCATTTCCACTCTAGTTTCTAGCACAGGACAGCTCATTGCATTTTCATTTCATTTCCATTTACATTGCAGTTTCAAACACAGGGCAGGCCAAACAGCTCATTGCATTTTCATTTCATTTCCATTTCCATTGCAGTTCCAAGCACAGGGCAGCCCAAACTGCTCATTGTGTTTTCATTTCTTCAGCATTTCCATTAGATTTTCAAGCACAGGGCAGGCCAAACAGCTAATTGCATTTTCATTTTATTTCCATTTGCATTGAAGATTCAAACACTGGGCAGGCCAAACAGCTCATTGCATTTTCATTTCATTTCCATTGCAGTTTCAAGCACAGGGCAGGCCAAACAGCCCATTGCATTTTCATTTTATTTCCATTTCCATTGCAGTTTCAAGCACAGGGCAGGCCCAACAGCTCATTGCATTTTCATTTCATTTCAATTTGCATTGCAGTTTCAAGCATAGGGCAGGCCAAACAGCTCATTGCATTTTCATTGCATTTTCATTTAATTTCCATTTCCACTGCAGATTCAAGCACAGGTCAGGTCAAACAGCTCATAGCATTTTCATTTAATTTCCAATTCCACTGCTGTTTCAAGCACTGGGCAGGCCAAACAGCCCATTGCATTTTCATTTTGTTTCCATTTCCGCAGCAGATTCAAGCACAGGTCAGGTCAAACAGCTCATTGCATTTTCATTTCATTTCCATTTCCATTGCAGTTTCAAGCAAAAGGTTGGAGAACTGCTAATTGCATTTTTGTTTCATTTCCATTTCCATTTCCATTTCCATTGCAGTTTCAAGCACAAGGCAGGCAGAACCACTCATTGTATTTTCGTTTCATTTCCATTTCCATTGCCGTTTCAAGCAAAGGGCAGGCCAAACAGCTCATTACATTTTCATTTCATTTCCATTTACATTGCAGTTTCAAGCAAAGGGCAGGCCTAACAACTCATTGCATTTTCATTTAATTTCCCTTTACATTGCAGTTTCAAGCACAGGGCAGGCCAAACAGCTCATTGAATTTTCATTTCATTTCCATTTCCACTGTAGTTTCAAGCACGGGGCAGGCCAAATAGCTCATTGCATTTTCATTTCATTTCCATTTCCCTTGCAGTTTCAACAGGGCAGGACAAATAGATCATTGCATTTTCATTTCATTTCCATTTCCACTGTAGTTTCAAGGACAGGGCAGGCCAAACAGCTCATTGCATTTTCATTTCATTTGCATTTTCACTGCAGTTTCAAGCACAGGGCAGGCCAAACAGCTCATTGCATTTTCATGTTGTATCCATTTCCACTGCAGATTCAAGCACAGGTCAGGTCAAACAGTTGATTGCATTTTCATTTCATTTCCATTTCCATTGCAGTTTCAAGCACAAGGCAGGCCGAACAGGTCGTTGCTTTTTCATTTCATTTCCATTGCAGTCTCAAGCACAGGGCAGGCCAAACAGCCCATTGCATTTTCATTTCATTTCAATTTCCATTGCAATTTTAAACACAGGGCAAACCCACCAGCTCATTGCATTTTCATTTCATTTCAATTTGCATTGCGGTTTTAAGCACAGGGCTGGCCAAACTGCTCATTGCATTTTCATTTCATTACCATTTCCACTGCAACTTCAAGCACTGGGCAGGCCGAACAGCTTATTGCATTTTCGCTTCATTTTCCTTTCATTTCTATTTCCACTGCAGATTCAAGCACAGGTCAAGTCAAACAGCTCATTGCATTATCATTTCATTTCCATTTCCATTGCAGTTTCAAACACAAGGCAGGCCGAACAGCTCATTGCATTTTTGTTTCATTTCCATTGCATTTTCAAGCACAGGGCAGGCCAAACAGCTCATTGCATTTTCATTTCATTTCCATTTCCATTACATTTTGAAGCACAGGGCAGGCCAAACAGCTCATTGCATTTTCTTTTTATTTCCATTTGCATTGAAGTTTCAAGCACAGGGCAGGCCAAAACAGGTCGTTGCATTTTCATTTCATTTCCAATGCAGTCTCAAGCGCAGGGCAGACCCAACAGCTCATTGCATTTTCATTTCATTTCATTTTGCTTTGCAGTTTTATCACAGGGCAGGCCAAACAGCTCATTACATTTTCATTTCATTACCATTTCCACTACAGTTTCAAGCACGGGGCAGGCCAAATAGCTCATTGCATTTTCATTTCATTTCCATTTCCCTTGCAGTTTAAACAGGGCAGGACAAATAGATCATTGCATTTTCATTTCATTTCCATTTCCACTGTAGTTTCAAGGACAGGGCAGGCCAAACAGCTCATTGCATTTTCATTTCATTTGCATTTTCACTGCAGTTTCAAGCACAGGGCAGGCCAAACAGCTCATTGCATTTTCATGTTGTATCCATTTCCACTGCAGATTCAAGCACAGGTCAGGTCAAACAGTTGATTGCATTTTCATTTCATTTCCATTTCCATTGCAGTTTCAAGCACAAGGCAGGCCAAACAGGTCGTTGCTTTTTCATTTCATTTCCATTGCAGTCTCAAGCACAGGGCAGGCCAAACAGCCCATTGCATTTTCATTTCATTTCAATTTCCATTGCAATTTTAAACACAGGGCAAACCCACCAGCTCATTGCATTTTCATTTCATTTCAATTTGCATTGCAGTTTTAAGCACAGGGCTGGCCAAACTGCTCATTGCATTTTCATTTCATTACCATTTCCACTGCAACTTCAAGCACTGGGCAGGCCGAACAGCTTATTGCATTTTCGCTTCATTTTCCTTTCATTTCTATTTCCACTGCAGATTCAAGCACAGGTCAAGTCAAACAGCTCATTGCATTATCATTTCATTTCCATTTCCATTGCAGTTTCAAACACAAGGCAGGCCGAACAGCTCATTGCATTTTTGTTTCATTTCCATTGCATTTTCAAGCACAGGGCAGGCCAAACAGCTCATTGCATTTTCATTTCATTTCCATTTCCATTACATTTTGAAGCACAGGGCAGGCCAAACAGCTCATTGCATTTTCTTTTTATTTCCATTTGCATTGAAGTTTCAAGCACAGGGCAGGCCAAAACAGGTCGTTGCATTTTCATTTCATTTCCAATGCAGTCTCAAGCGCAGGGCAGACCCAACAGCTCATTGCATTTTCATTTCATTTCATTTTGCTTTGCAGTTTTATCACAGGGAAGGCCAAACAGCTTATTACATTTTCATTTCATTACCATTTCCACTACAGTTCCAAGCACAGGGCAGGCCGAACAGCTCATTGCATTTTCATTTCCATTTCCACTGCAGATTCAAGCACAGATCATGTCAAACAGCTCATAGCATTTTCATTTATTTTCCAATTCCACTGCAGTTTCAAGCACAAGGCAGGAGAAACAGCTAATTGCATTTTCGTTTCACTTCCATTTCCATTGCAGTTTCAAGCACAAGGTAGGCAGAACCGCTAATTGCATTTTCGTTTCATTTCCATTTCCACTGTAGTTTCAAGCACGGGGCAGGCCAAATAGCTCATTGCATTTTCATTTCATTTCCATTTCCCTTGCAGTTTAAACAGGGCAGGACAAATAGATCATTGCATTTTCATTTCATTTCCATTTCCACTGTAGTTTCAAGGGCAGGGCAGGCCAAACAGCTCATTGCATTTTCATTTCATTTGCATTTTCACTGCAGTTTCAAGCACAGGGCAGGCCAAACAGCTCATTGCATTTTCATGTTGTATCCATTTCCACTGCAGATTCAAGCACAGGTCAGGTCAAACAGTTGATTGCATTTTCATTTCATTTCCATTTCCATTGCAGTTTCAAGCACAAGGCAGGCCGAACAGTTCGTTGCTTTTTCATTTCATTTCCATTGCAGTCTCAAGCACATGGCAGGCCAAACAGCCCATTGCATTTTCATTTCATTTCAATTTCCATTGCAATTTTAAACACAGGGCAAACCCACCAGCTCATTGCATTTTCATTTCATTTCAATTTGCATTGCAGTTTTAAGCTCAGGGCTGGCCAAACTGCTCATTGCATTTTCATTTCATTACCATTTCCACTGCAACTTCAAGCACTGGGCAGGCCGAACAGCTCATTGCATTTTCGTTTCATTTTCCTTTCATTTCTATTTCCACTGTAGATTCAAGCACAGGTCAAGTCAAACAGCTCATTGCATTATCATTTCATTTACATTTCCATTGCAGTTTCAAACACAAGGCAGGCCGAACAGCTCATTGCATTTTTGTTTCATTTCCATTGCATTTTCAAGCACAGGGCAGGCCAAACAGCTCATTGCATTTTCATTTCATTTCCATTTCCATTACATTTTGAAGCACAGGGCAGGCCAAACAGCTCATTGCATTTTCTTTTTATTTCCATTTGCATTGAAGTTGCCCTGGTCGTTGCATTTTCATTTCATTTCCAATGGAGTCTCGAGTGCAGGGCAGGCCCAACAGCTCATTGCATTTTCATTTCATTTCATTTTGCTTTGCAGTTTTATCACAGGGCAGGCCAAACAGCTCATTACATTTTCATTTCATTACCATTTCCACTACAGTTCCAAGCACAGGGCAGGCCGAACAGCTCATTGCATTTTCAGTTCCATTTCCACTGCAGTTTCAAGTACAAGGCAGGGGAACAGCTCATTGCATTTTCGTTTCACATCCATTTCCATTGCAGTTTCGAGCACAAGGTAGGCAGAACCGCTAATTGCATTTTCGTTTTATTTCCATTTCCATTGCAGTTTCAAGCACAGGGCAGGCCAAACAGCTAATTGAATTTTCATTTCATTTCCATTTCCACTGTAGTTTCAAGCACAGGGCAGGCCAAACAGCTCATTGCATTTTCATTTCATTTCCATTTCCAATGCAGTTTCAAAAGGGCAGGACAAATAAATCATTGCATTTACATTTCATTTCCATTTCCACTGTAGTTTCAAGGACATTGCAGGCCAAACAGCTCATTGCATTTTCATTTCATTTGCATTTCCGCTGCAGTATTAAGCACAGGACAGGAGAAAGAGTTCATTGTATTTACATTTAATTTCCATTTCCATTACATTTTCAAGCACAGGGCAGGACAAAAAGCTCATTGCATTTTCATTTTATTTCCACTTGCATTGAAGTTTCAAGCACAGGGCAGGCCAAACAGGATGTTGCTTTTTCATTTCATTTCCATTGCAGTTTCAAACACAGGGCAGGCCAAACTGCCCAATGCATTTTCATTTCATTTCAATTTCCATTGCGATTTCAAGCACAGGGCTGGCCAAACTGCTCATTGTCTTTTCATTTCATTTCCATTTCCATTACATTTTGAAGCACAAGGCATGCCAAACAGCTCATTGCATTTTTTTAAAATTTCCATTTGCATTGAAGTTTCAAGCACAGGGCAGGCCAAACAGATCGTTGCATTTTCATTTCATTTCCATTGCAGTCTCAAGCACAGGGCAGGCCCAACAGCTCATTGTATTTTCATTTCATTTCATTTTGCTTTGCAGTTTTAAGCACAGGGCAGGCCAAACAGCTCATTTCATTTTCATTTCATTACCATTTCCACTACAGTTCCAAGCACAAGGCATGCCAAACAGCTCATTGCATTTTTTTAAAATTTCCATTTGCATTGAAGTTTCAAGCACAGGGCAGGCCAAACAGATCGTTGCATTTTCATTTCATTGCCATTGCAGTCTTAAGCACAGGGCAGGCCCAACAGCTCATTGCATTTTCATTTCATTTCATTTTGCTTTGCAGTTTTAAGCACAGGGCAGGCCAAACAGCTCATTTCATTTTCATTTCATTACCATTTCCACTACAGTTCCAAGCACAGGGCAGGCCGAACAGCTCATTGCATTTTCATTTCATTTCCATTCACACTGCAGATTCAAGCACAGATCAGGTCAAACAGCTCATAGCATTTTCATTTAATTTCCAATTCCACCGCAGTTTTAAGCACAGGGCAGGCCAAACAGCCCATTGCATTCTAATTTTGTTTCCATTTCCACAGCAGATTCAAGCACAGGTCAGATCAAACAGCTCATTGCATTTTCATTTCATTTCCATTTCCATTGCAGTTTCAAGCACAAGGCAGGGCAAACAGCTAATTGAATTTTCATTTCATTTCCATTTCCACTGTAGTTTCAAGCACAGGGCAGGCCAAACAGCTCATTGCATTTTCATTTCATTTCCATTTCCCTTGCAGTTTCAACAGGGCAGGACAAATAGATCATTGCATTTACATTTCATTTACATTTCCACTGTAGTTTCAAGGACATTGCAGGCCAAACAGCTCATTGCATTTTCATTTCATTTGCATTTCCACTGCAGTATTAAGCACAGGGCAGGAGAAAGAGTTCATTGCATTTACATTTAATTTCCATTTCCATTACATTTTCAAACACAGGGCAGGCCAAACAGCCCAATGATTTTTCATTTCAATTCAATTTCCATTGCAATTTCAAGCACAGGGCTGGCCAAACAGCTCATTGCATTTTCATTTCATTACCATTTCCACTACAGCTTCAAGCACTGGGCAGACCGAACAGCTCATTGCATTTTCATTTCATTTCCATTTCCAGTGCTGATTGAAGCACGGGTCAGGGCAAACAGCTCATTGCATTTTCATTTCATTTCCATTTCCATTGCAGTTTCAAGCACAAGGCAGGCCGAACAGCTCATTGCATTTTCGTTTCATTTCTATTGCAGTTTCAAGCACAGGGCAGGTCAAAGAGCTCATTGCATTTACATTTAATTTCCATTTACATTGCAGTTTCAATCACAGGCAGGACAAACAGCTCTTTGCATTTTAATTTCATTTCCATTTGCATTGCAGTTTGAAGCACAGGACAACCAATCAGCTAATTGTATTTTCATTTAATTTCCATTTCCTTTGCAGTTTCATCACAGGGCAGGACAAACAGATCATTGCATTTTCATTTCATTTCCATTTCCATTGCAGTTCCAAGTGCATGGCAGCGCAAAACTGCTCATTGTCCTTTCATTTCTTTTCCATTCCCATTACATTTTGATGCACAGTGCAGGACAAACAGCTAATTGCATTTTCTTTTTATTTTCATTTGCATTGAAGTTTCCAGCACAGGGCAGGCCAAACAGATCGTTGCATTTTCATTTCATTTCCATTGGAGTTTCAAGCACAGGGCAGACCCAATAGCTCATTGCATTTTCATTTCATTTCAATTTGCATTGCAGTTTTAAGCACAGGGCATGCCAAACAGCTCATTGCATTTTCATTTAATTACCATTTCCACTACAGTTTCAAGCACAGGGCAGGCCGAACAGCACATTGCATTTTCATTTCATTTCCATTCACACTGCAGATTCAAGCACAGGTCAGGTCAAACAGCTCATAGCATTTTCATTAAATTTCCAATTCCACTGCAGTTTCAAGCACAGGGCAGGCCAAACAGCTCATTGCATTTGCATTTTGGTTCCATTTCCACTGCAGATTCAAGCACAGGTCAAGTCAAACAGCTCATTCCATTTTAATTTCATTTCCATTTCTATTGCAGTTTCAAGCAGAAGGCAGGGCAAACAACTAATTACATTTTCGTTTCATTTCCATTTCCATTTCAGTTTCAAGCACAAGGCAGGCCAAACAGCTCATTGCATTTTCATTTCATTTACATTTACATTGCAGTGCCAGGAAAAGAGCAGGCCAAACAGCTCATTGCATTTTCATTTCATTTCCCTTTACATTGCAGTTTCAAGCACAGGGCAGGCCAAACAGCTCAATGAATTTTCATTTCATTTCCATTTCCACTGTAGTTTCAAGCACAGGGCTAGCCAAACGGATCATTGCATTTTCAATTAATTTGCATTTCTCTTGCAGTTCCAACACAGGGCAGGTCAACACTTTTAACATTTAAGAGTAAAGTGGAAAGGTATATGGACGTGAAGGGAATGGAGGGGTATGGTTTGAGTGCAGGTAGATGGGACTAGGGGAAAACAAATGGTCGGCACGGACTGGAAGGGCCGAGAAGGCCTGTTTCCGTGCTGTAATTGTTAGATGGTTATATGGTTAAGCAGTTCAATGAATTTTCATTTCATTTCCATTTCCCTTGCAGTTTCAACACAGGGCAGGACAAATAGATCATTGCATTACATTTAATTTCCATTTCCACTGTAGTTTCAAGGACAGTGTTGGCCAAAGAGCTCATTGCATTTTCATTTCATTTCCATTTCCATTGCAGGTTCAAGCACAAGGCAGGCCGAACAGCTAATTGCATTTTCGTTTCATTTCTATTTCCACTACAGTTTCAAGCACAGGGCAGGCCAAACAGCTCATTGCATTTTCATTTAATTTTCATTTCATTTCCATTTCCACTGCAGATTCAAGCACAGGTCAGGTCAAACAGCTCATAGCATTTTCATTAAATTTCCAATTCCACTGCAGTTTCAAGCACAGGGCAGGCCAAACAGCTCATTGCATTTTCATTTTGTTTCCATTTCCAGTGAAGATTCAAGCACAGGTCAGGTCAAACAGCTCATTGCATTTTCATTTCATTTCCATTTCCATTGCAGGTTCAAGCACAAGGCAGGGTGAACAGCTAATTGCATTTTCGTTTCATTTCTATTTCCACTACAGTTTCAAGGACACGGCAGGCCGAACAGCTCATTGCATTTTCATTTCATTTTCATTTCATTTCCATTTCCACTGCAGATTCAAGCACAGGTCAGNACAGGTCAGTCAAACAGCTCATAGCATTTTCATTAAATTTCCAATTCCACTGCAGTTTCAAGCACAGGGCAGGCCAAAGAGCTCATTGCATTTTCATTTCATTTCCATTTACATTGCAGTTTCAAGCACAGGGCAGGCCAAACTGCTAATTGCATTTTCATTTCATTTCCATTATTTTGCAGTTTCATCACAGGGCAGGACAAACAGATCATTACATTTTACTTTCATTCCATTTCCATTGAAGTTCCAAGCACAGGGAAGCCCAAACTGCTCATTGTCTTTTCATTTCATTTCCATTTCCATTACAATTTGAAGCACAGGGCAGGCCAAACAGCTCATTGCATTTTCTTTTTATTTCCATTTGCATTGAAGTTTCAAGCACAGGGCAGGCCAAACAGGTCCTTTCATTTTCATTTCATTTCCATTTCCACTGCAGATTCAAGCACAGGTCAGGTCAATCAGCTCATTGCATTTCATTT
The DNA here is from genome assembly GCA_035221665.1 of Okamejei kenojei. Lineage (NCBI taxonomy): Eukaryota > Metazoa > Chordata > Chondrichthyes > Rajiformes > Rajidae > Okamejei > Okamejei kenojei. The sequence continues at coordinate 41,060,946 of CM069156.1, forward strand.
CATTTCCTTTTCCATTGCAGTTTCAAGCACAAGGCAGGCCGAACAGCTCATTGCATTTTCATTTCATTTTCATTTACATTGCAGTTTCAAGCACAGGGCAGGTCAAACAGCTCATTGCATTTTAATTTCATTTCCATTTCTATTGCAGTTTCAAGCGCAAGGCAGGGCAAACAGCTAATTGCATTTTACTTTCATTTCCATTTCCATTGCAGTTCCAAGCACAGGGCAGCCCAAACTGCTCATTGTCTTTTCATTTCATTTCCATTTCCATTACATTTTGAAGCACAGGGCAGGCCAAACAGGTCGTTGCATTTTCATTTCATTTCCATTGCAGCCTCAAGCACAGGGCCGGCCAAACAGCTCATTGCATTTTCATTTCATTACCATTTCCACTACAGTTCCAAGCACAGGGCAGGCCGAACAGCTCATTGCATTTTCATTTCCATTTCCACTGCAGATTCAAGCACAGATCAGGTCAAACAGCTCATAGCATTTTCATTTAATTTCCAATTCCACTGCAGTTTTAAGCACAGGGCAGGCCAACCAGTTCATTGAATTCTCATTTTGTTTCCGTTTCCACTGCAGATTCAAGCACAGGTCAGATCAAACAGCTCATTGCATTTTCATTTCATTTCCATTTCCATTGCAGTTTCAAGCACAAGGCAGGGCAAACAGCTCTTTGCATTTTTGTTTCACTTCCATTTCCATTGCAGTTTCAAGCACAAGGCAGGCAGAATAGCTAATTGCATTTTCGTTTCATTCCCATTTCCATTGCAGTTTCAAGCACAGGGCAGGCCAAACAGCTAATTGAATTTTCATTTCATTTCCATTTCCACTGTAGTTTCAAGCACAGAGCAGGCCAAACAGCTCATTGCATTTTCATTTCATTTCCATTTCCCTTGCAGTTTCAACAGGGCAGGACAAATAGATCATTGCATTTACATTTAATTTCCATTTCCACTGTGGTTTCAAGGACATTGCAGGCCAAACAGCTCATTGCATTTTAATTTCATTTCCATTGCAGTTTCAAGCACAAGGCAGGCCCAACAGCTCATTGCATTTTCATTTCATTTCATTTTGCTTTGCAGTTTTAAGCACAGGGCAGGCCAAACAGCTCATTGCAATTTAATTTCATTACCATTTCCACTACAGTTTCAAGCACAGGGCAGGCCGAACAGCTCATTGCATTTTCATTTCGATTTCCACTGCAGATTCAAGCACAGATCAGGTCAAACAGCTCATAGCATTTTCATTTAATTTCCAATTCCACTGCAGTTTTAAGCACAGGGCAGGCCAAACAGCTCATTGCATTCTCATTTTGTTTCCATTTCCACAGCAGATTCAAGCACAGGTCAGTTCAAACAGCTCATTGTATTTTCATTTCATTTCCATTTCCATTGCAGTTTCAAGCACAAGGCAGGGAAAACAGCTATTGCATTTTCGTTTCACTTCCATTTCCACTGCAGTTTCAAGCACAGGTCAGGTCAAACAGCTCATAGCATTTTCATCAAATTTCCAATTCCACTGCAGTTTCAAGCACATGGCAGGCCAAATAGCTCATTGCATTTTCATTTTGTTTCCATTTCCATTGCAGTTCCAAGCACAGGGCAGCCCTAACTGCTCATTGTCTTTTCATTTCATTTCCATTTCCATTACATTTTGAAGCACAGGGCAGGCCAAACAGCTCATTGCATTTTCATTTTATTTCCATTTGCATTGAAGTTTCAAGCACAGGGCAGGCCAAACAGGTCGTTGCATTTTCATTTCATTTCCATTGCAGTTTCAAGCACAGGGCAGGCCCAACAGCTCATTGCATTTTCATTTCATTTCATTTTGCTTTGCAGTTTTAAGCACAGGGCAGTCCAAACAGCTCGTTGCATTTTCATTTCATTACCATTTCCACTACAGTTTCAAGCACAGGGCTGGCCGAACAGCTCATTGCATTTTCATTTCCATTTCCACTGCAGATTCAAGCACAGATCAGGTCAAACAGCTCATAGCATTTTCATTTAATTTCCAATTCCACTGCAGTTTTAAGCACAGGGCAGGCCAAACAGCTCATTGCATTCTCATTTTGTTTCCATTTCCACAGCAGATTCAAGCACAGGTCAGTTCAAACAGCTCATTGTATTTTCATTTCATTTCCATTTCCATTGCAGTTTCAAGCACAAGGCAGGGAAAACAGCTATTGCATTTTCGTTTCACTTCCATTTCCACTGCAGTTTCAAGCACAAGGCAGGCAGAACTGCTCATTGCATTTTCATTTCATTTCCATTTCCCTTGCAGTTTCAACAGGGCAGGACAAATAGATCATTGCATTTACATTTCATTTACAATTCCACTGTAGTTTCAAGGACATTGCAGGCCAAACAGCTCATTGCATTTTCATTTCATTTCCATTGCAGTTTCAAGCACAGGGCAGGCCCAACATCTCATTGCATTTTCATTTCATTTCATTTTGCTTTGCGGTTTTAAGCACAGGGCAGGCCAAACAGCTCATTGCATTTTCATTTCATTACCATTTCCACTACAGTTTCAAGCACAGGGCAGGCCGAACAGCTCATTGCATTTTCATTTACATTTCCACTGCAGATTCAAGCACAGATCATGTCAAACAGCTCATAGCATTTTCATTTAATTTCCAATTCCACTGCAGTTTTAAGCACAGGGAAGGCCAAACAACTCATTGCATTCTCATTTTGTTTCCATTTCCACAGAAGATTCATGCACAGGTCAGTTCAAACAGCTCATTGCATTTTCATTTCATTTCCATTTCCATTGCAGTTTCAAGCACAAGGCAGGCCAAACAGCTCATTGCATTTTCATTTCATTTCCATTTCCCTTGCAGTTTCAACAGGGCAGGACAAATAGATCATTGCATTTTCATTTCAATTTCCATTGCAGTTTCAAGCACAGGGCAGGCCCAACAGCTCATTGCATTTTCATTTCATTTCAATTTGCATTGCAGTTTTAAGCACGGGGCAGGCCAAACAGCTCATTGCATTTTCATTTCATTACCATTTCCACTACAGTTTCAAGCACAGATCAGGCCGAACAGCTCATTGCATTTTTATTTCATTTTCATTTCATTTCCATTTCCACTGCAGTTTCAAGCATAGGGCGGGCCAAATAGATCATTGCATTTTCATTTCATTTCCATTTCCATTGCAGTTTCAAGCACAAGGCAGGCAGAACCGCTCATTGCATTTTCGTTTCATTTGTATTTGCACTGCAGTTTCAAGCACAGGGCAGGTCAAACAGCTCATTGCATTTTCATTTTGTTTCCATTTCCACTGCAGATTCAAGCACAGGTCAGGTGAAACAGCTCATTGCATTTTCATTTCATTTCCATTTCCATTGGATTTCAAGCACACGGCAGCGTGGACAGCTAATTGAATTTTCATTTCATTTACATTGCAGTTTCAAGCACAAGGCAGGCAGAACAGCTCATTGCATTTTCATTTCATTTCAATTTACATTGCAGTTTCAAGCATAGGGCAGGCCAAGCAGCTTATTGCATTTTCATTTCATTTCCATTTACATTGCAGTTTCAAGCACAGGGCAGGCCAAACAACTGATTGCATTTTGTTTCAATTTCCACTGCAGATACATGCACAGGTCAGGCCAAACAGCTCATTGCATTTTCATTTCATTTCCATTTCCACTGCAGTTTCAAGCACAGGGCAGGCCAAACAGCGCATTGCATTTTCCTTTCATTTCCATTTCCATTGCAGTTTCAAGCACAGGGCAGGCTGAACAACATGTCCACTGTGCCAATGACAGCAAGCTCAGGCAGAGACCTTCCATGTCACATGTGGCTGAGCTCCACACTGCCCAGAGAATTCAACCTATCAAGCCATCATGGAATCAAAACTAGAGTCATCGTCATGGAGTTATACAATGTGGAAACAGGCGTTTGGCCCAACTTGCCCACACCGACCAATACACCCCCATCTACAGTTCTGCCTGCCTGCATTTGTCCCATATCCCTCCAAACCTATCCTATCCATGCACCTGTCCACCTATTTATTTAAATTTTGGTAATCAACTACTTCCATCAGCAGCTCGTTCCATATGACCACCACAACTTGTTTCAAAAATATGCCCCTCAGTTTCGTATCAAATCTTTCCCCCTCACCTTAAACCTGGTGTCATCTGGTTCTTGATTCCCCTAGTCTCAGTCAAAGACATTGTGCATTGACCAATCTATTCCTCTCATGATTTTATACACCTCTATAAGATCACCCTTCATCCTTCTGCGCTCCAAGGAATAAAGCCCTAACCTGCTCAACCTCACCTTATAGCTCAGCACTTCAAGTCCTGGCAACATCCTCGTTAATCTTCTCTGTGCCCTTTCCAGCTTGACGATACCTGGGTGACTAATACTGAAAACAATATTTAAAATGTGGTCATAGCAACGTCTTGTATAATAGTAACATGACCTCCTAATTTCTATATGCAATACTCTGACTGATGAAGGCCAATATGCCAAGCCTTGTTGACCAACATATCTATCTGTGACATGACTTTCAATGAACTATATACAGTGACTCCAACTCTCCCGCTTTCGGCGGGAGATCGCCCGGGCGGGAGAAATTATATCTCGAGCGGGAGAGCGGGAGATTTTGCGAAAATGCCCTTTCAGCGGGCGATCTCCCGCCGAAAGCGGGAGAGTTGGACTCACTGTATATATCATAGACAATAGACAAGAGGTGCAGGAGTTGGCCATTTGGCCCTTTGAGCCAGCACCGCCATTCAATGTGATCATGGCTGATCATCCCCAATCAGTAGCCCAATCCTGCCTTCTCCCCATATCCCCTGACTCTGCTATTTTTAAGAGCCCTATCCAGCTCTCTCTTGAAAGCATCCAGAGAACCCGTCTCCACCGCCCTCTTATATGTTTCAATTAGTTTAGAGAGCATGGGCCAAATGCTAAACCCGCTGTCGATGAATAGCCCAGAGAACTCAGCCTCTGGGGGCTGCCCCTCCCTCGACAGCCCCTTGGACAGGCAAGGCGCTGCTCTGGCTGCATTTGGAGTACTGTGAGCAGTTTTGTGTCCCAGATCTGAGGAATGACGTGCCGGCTCTGGAGAGAGTCTGGAGGAGGTTTACGAGAATGATCCCAGGAATGAGTAGGTTAATGTATGATGAGGGTTTGTCAGCACTGGGCTGACATATAACTCACTGGAGTTTAGAAGAAAGAGGGGGGACCTCATTGAAACTTACAGAATAATGAAAGGCCTGGGTAACGTGGATGTGGAGGCGATGTTTCCATTAGTAGGATAGTCTAGGACTAGAGGTCACAGCCTCAGAATTAAAGGATGTTCCTTTAGGAAGGAGATGAGGAGGAATTTCTTGTCAGAGGGTGGTGACTCTGTGGAATTCATTGCCACAGAAGGCTGCAGAGACCAAGCCACTGGATATTTTTTAAGGCTGATATTAATATATTTTCTTGATTGGTACCGGTGTCATGGGTTGTGGGGAGAAGGCAGGAGAATTGGGTTAAGAAGGAAAGATAGATCAGCCATGATTGAATGGTGGAGTAGACTTGATGGACTGAATGGCCTAATTGTATCATTTATAATGCAGATCCCAGCTTGCACCATTCCTCTGTCCCACCCCATGTCTGCTGCCCCACATTCTCTCCTGCTTAATAACAAGAGGAGTTGAGTATAGGAGCAAAGAGGTCCTCCTGCAGTTGTACAAGGCCCTAGTGAGGCCACACCTGGAGTATTGCATGCAGCTTTAGTCTCCAAATTTGCGGAAGGACATTCTTGCTATTCAGGGAGTGCAGCGTAGGTTCACCAGGTTAATTCGTGGGATTGCATGACTGCCATGTGCTGAGAGAATGGAGCGGCTGGGCTTGTATACTCTGGAGTTTAGAAGGATGAGAGGAGATATTATTGAAACATACAAGATTATTAAGGGTTTGGACACACTAGAGGCAGGAAACAGGTCCCCGATGTTGGGGGAGTCCAGAACCAGGGGCCACAGTTTAAGAATAAGGGGTAAGCCATTTAGAATGGAGATGAGGAAACACTTTTTCACACAGAGGGTTGTGAATGTGTGGAATTCTCTGCCTCAGAGGGTGGTGGAGGCCGGTTCTCTGCGTATTTCATGAGAGAGCTAGATATGGCTCTTAAAGATAGTGGAGTCAGGGCATATGGGGAGAAGGCAGGAACGGGGTACTGATTGTGGATCAGCCATGATCACATTGAATGGCGGTGCTGGCTCGAAGGGCCGAATGGCTTACTCCTGCACCTATTATCTATTGTAAGATCCTTCTAAATTCCAGATTATACAAGCCCAGCCGCTCATTCTCTCAACATATGACAATCCCGCCATCCCAGGAATTAACCGTGTGAACCAACGCTGCGCTCCCTCAATAGCAAGAATGTAATTCCTAAAATCTGGTGACCAAAACTGCACACAATATGCCAGGTGTAGCCTCACTAGTGCCCTGTACAACTGCACGAGGACCTATTTGTTCCTATACTCAAATCCTCTTGTTATGAAGGCCAACATGCCATTCACTTTCTTCACTGCCTGCTGTACCTGCATGCTTACATTCATTGACTGATGAACAAGGACCCCCAGATCCAGTTGTACTTCCCCTTTTCCCAATTTGACATCATTTACATAGTAATCTATCTTCCTGTTTTTGCTACCAAAAACAGCAAGACTCCAGTATTCAGTATTACTCCAGTATTTTGTGTTTATCTTCGGTGTAAATCTGCATCTGCAGTCCCTTCCTTTACGGGGAATTGGGCAGGGCAGGTGACTGGTCAGAAGTTAAAGTTTTGCATTGGGGCAAAGCCAATTTTAATGGTATCAGACTCGGTCAACTAGATTGGAGTGATTTTGTTACGACTCCCGAATGCAGGTACTTCAGAGCCACATAACATAGTCAAAAACCAGGCTCAAGTTCAAGAAAATAGTATTTTATTTAGTTAAAACCCAAACCTGATTCAAACAACACAGTCAAGGACAAGAATAAACTAATAAACAAAGATAACAGTGCTCCAGCCAGCCTCGCAATGGGCCGTCGAACTAGAGTCTCTAACCTCCTGCCAAGTCATTCCCCAAAATCACAGAAACTCCCGCAACGGGAAAACACGGCCATAACCGAACAATTACCCGGCCTGAAACCAACTCGGACCTGAGACTCACGGTATGGAAAGGCACTACCATGTCCTTCAACCCGAATCCTACCACAGGGACACTGGACCCAACCGATGACTCCCCAGAAAACGGCAGTACACCATCCAATATGACCAGTATCACGCAAGATGGATACTGGAACTCTATGACCCTCGTTCTCTAGAGAAACAAAACCTTTCATGATGAACGCAGAATAATTCCTACACTCATCAGACGCAGGCATCCCAGGAACCACAGTCGGATCTGGATCAGTGGACAACTCAGGAATTTGTGAGAATGGATAATGATTATAATGAGAAATTTGATGAATTGAATGAAGGAGTTGATAAGTTGATAGAAGATATGAAGATTGAAATACGTGAGATGTCTCGGGAAATATCGACCCTGAAAGAAGAACAAGGGGTTAATCGGGAGCAATTGAATAAATTGACAGATAAAATTCAACACTTTGAAGCTAGATCAAGGAGACAGAACTTGAGGATTGTAGGAGTAAAGGAAGGGCAAGAACTAGGAATTTTAATGACGAAGGAAAACCCAAGGATTGATGTGGCACATCGGGTAGGTCGCTTCATAAGAGAAATAAATGCGCCCCCAAGACAGATTATTGTGAAATTTTTGGACATTTCAAGTTTGTATAAACTTATGAAGATGATACCACATGGGGAGAGGCTTACATTTGATGGAGAAATTGTCAGATTCTACAGAGACTACCCACGCGAAATACAGGAAAAAAGAAATACATTTAAAAGAGTAAGCAGCATTCTGCAAGGTAAATCAGAGGTGAAATACGGAGTAGTGTTTCCCGCGAAAATGAATATTAATTATAACTCTATTCAACGCGCCTTCACGGACCCGGATTTGGCATTTAATTACGCACAAGAAATTGTAAAGAAAATAGAAAAAACAGAAGTAAAAGTGGATGAGTAAATGTCTATTGGGAATCTGTGCTGTAATTAAGACGATGGAACTGCTCTAGACATTAACCAGACAGGCTTATCTGTCAGGAATGTGTATGCAATGAACAGGCCCTGGTTTCAACCTTGAACAGATAAGGAGAAGAGAAATAACTGAAAGAACAGTTATTTTGAAACAACATGATCAGAATTAAAGAAAATCAAAGGACATTATGGACTTAAGAAATGTTTTATAATACAGTATATATGTAATATAAAGAATTAATTAACTATATAAACTTAATATCACTAATTAATGGTTATGCTATTATAGTAATGTTATACTAATATGAGGAACCAAGGTATTAACCTAATGGATTTAGGGGATAAGGGGCATATTGAGATGATTATTATTGACAGATACATAAGGTTAACGGTTGAAAAGAAATGAAATATAATTTAGGATGTATGCTAACACATTATAATTAATGAAAAGGGGTATAAGATGATAAGAACATCATAAACTTGTGGGAAGAAAGAGGCGTTAACGATCTGGAAAAGTTCCAGAGGTTTGGGCTGGAAGATGGTTTTTTAATTCTAGGACTCGGGGATACCGAGCAAGTAACATAGAAGGTTTAAAATCGGGGTAGAAAAGAGAATAGTTGAAACACTAAGGATGACTTTTTTTTTTCCTTAGATATATTAAGACATATTTAGATGAAACGGCATGTAGTTATAAATCCCAATGTATTTAGGTGGCTGAACTCAATGTATAATTCCAACTACGGAGGTCAATCAATTTTTAGCCATCATAGATGGCTTCTTGCATTTAGGGTATCACCTTTTTGATACCTTAAAATCACGTGGTTTTTTTTTGTTGTTGCATTTACTCTTATGTGGCTTATTTAACTATTTTTCTTTTTTTCATCACTATTTTTATGGAGGTTCAATACACGGAGGAGAGGTAAAATAACATCAGAAGTGTGGGATGATACCCACATACCCAAAAGTCTGAGGTACCTAATTACACCACATGAAGTAAAATTACTAAAACCTATTTATAATGCAGGACATAAGGAAAGTAAGAATGGAGGAGTCACATTTTGTAGTTGGAATATTAGGGGTGCGAATAATTCAATGGCCCATTTAAAATCTTTGAAGGTGGATATAGCGTTTCTGCAAGAAACACATACGAAACTACAAACACAGATGAGATTTAGGGCAACTGGATAGGCCAAATGTATCATTCGTCATTTACTGCTAAAGCCAGAGGAACGGCTATTATTATTCGGAAAGGTATACCGTTTATATTAAAGAATACAAAATCTGATAAAGAAGGACGATAGTGGCAGGAGAAATTTATTCCACTCCACTGACGCTGATAAATATTTACGCTCCAAACTTTGATAATCCCCAATCTTTTAAGAAAATTATGGATCAAATAGATGAGTACAATTTTCAAAATGTAAACTAGGGGGGGACTTTAATTGTGTTATAGATTCATACTTAGACAAATCAACAAAATTTAGGAAGGATAGTGCTATATCCAAGTCTAGTGAATTCTTAAACACATATAAAAAAACACTAATATAATCGATTTTTGGAGAATAACTAACCCAACTGGAAGGGAATATTCATTTTATTCATCAGTACACAAAACTTATTCAAGAATTGATTATTTTTTAGTGGACTCAAAACTAATACCATATACGATTAATCCTAAATACCCCAACAGTATTGTTTCTGATCACTTCCCGCTGACTTTTACTTTAAAACTTGAGGGAATGCCAAGTACAATTTTTTTTGGAGATTTAACACACAAATAACTAACGACTCACAAGGTTACGAGTATTTAATACAACAAGTGGAATTTTTTTTTAAATAAATGAGACTCCAGGGATTTCACCATCTTTATTATGGGAATCTTTTAAGGCATTCATTCGTGGAATTATAATTTTCTATCAAAGTTTTCTAAATAAAAAAAAACAGGACAGAACAAGGGACGTTAGAAAAGGAAATTAAATTATTAGAATTAGGAAACGCAAAAGACCCAACCATAGATAAACATAATAAGATAACATTACTGAAATTTAAACATAATCGAATATTATCGGCAAGAGTAATAAGATTATTTCAGATCACAAAACAAGTACAATTTAAATTTGGGGATAAACCACATAAACTTCTAGCACGACAATTGAAGAAGCAAGAAAAGGAAAAAACAATTAGTAAAATCAAATCAGAGAACGGGGAACTATTAACTTTACCTAAGGACATTAACAAAAGGTTTGCTCAATTTTATCAAAATTTATATACATCTAAAACTAACATTAAAGACAATAAAATTATATTTTTTTTAGATAAGTGTAACTTGCCAAAATTGGATATCTTAGAACAAGAGGAATTAGGAGCCCAGATTACAAGTGAAGAAATAAGAGAAACAATAAAGAAACAATAAAATAAAATCCAATCAAATGAAGGCATGGAGTAAATGAGGTGCTAGAGGAGTATAAAGAATGTAAAAAGAATCTTAAGAAAGAAGTTAGGAAGGCTAAAAGAAGATATGAGGTTGCTTTGGCAAGAAAGGTGAAAGTAAATCCAAAGGGTTTCTACAGCTATATTAATAGCAAAAGGATAACGAGGGATACAATTGGACCATTAGAGAGCCAGAAAGGACAGCTCTCTGCAGAGCCAAAAGAGATGGGGGAGATATTGAACAATTTCTTTTCTTTGGCATTCACCAAGGAGAAGGATATTGATCTCTGTGAGGTAAGGGAAAAAAGTAGAGTAGCAATGCAAACTATGAGATTCAAAGAGGAGGAAGTACAGACACTTTTGAAAAATATAAAAGTGGATAAGTCTCCAGGTCCTGACAGGATATTCCCTAGGACATTGAGGGAAGTTAGTGTAGAAATAGCAGGAGCTATGACAGGAATATTTCAAATGTCATTAGAAACGGGTATAGTGCCGGAGGATTGGCGTACTGCGCATGTTGTTCCATTGTTTAAAAAGGGTCCAAGAATAAACCTAGCAATTATAGACCTATTAGTTTGATGTCAGTGGTGGGCAAATTAATGGAAAGGATACTTAGAGATAAAATATATAAGCATCTGGATAAACAGGGTCTGATCAGGAACAGTCAACATGGATTTGTGCCTGGAAGGTCATGTTTGACAAACCTTCTTGAATTTTTTGAAGCGGTAACTAGGGAAATTGATGAGGGTAAAGCAGTGGATGTTGTCTATATGGATTTCAGTAAGGCCTTTGATAAGGTTCCCCATGGAAGGTTGTTTAAGAAGGTTCAATCTTGTTAATGGCGGAGTAGCAAGATGCATTCAACAGTGGCTGAATGGGAGATGTCAGAGAGTAATGGTGGATGGCTATGTTTTATTACTGGGCAGTCAATATTAAAAATATGAATTTTTGGTTAGAAGAGACAGATAACCAACCAATTTGGTTAAAAACAACCATATAACCATATAACAATTACAGCACGGAAACAGGCCCTCTCGGCCCTTCCAGTCCGTGCCAACCATTTGTTTTCCCCTAGTCCCATCTACCTGCACTCAGACCATACCCCTCCATTCCCTTCACGTCCATATACCTAACTACTTTACTTTTAAATGTTAAAATCGATCCTGCCTCCACCACTTCTGCTGGAAGCTCATTCCACACAGCCACCACCCTCTGAGTAAAGAAGTTCCCCCTCACATTACCCCTAAACGTTCTGTCCCTTAATTCTCTTGTCATTCCCTCTTGTTTGAATTTTCCCTACCCTCAATGGGAAAAACTTATCAACGTCAACTTTGTCTACCCCTTTCACCATTTTAAAGACCTCAATCAAGTCCCCCTTTAACCTTCTGTGCTCCAAAGAATAAAGACCTAACTTGTTCAACCTTTCTCTGTAACATGGTTGCTGGAACCCTGGCAACATTCTAGTAAATCTCCTCTGTACTGTCTCTATTTTGTTGACATCCTTCCTATAATTAGGCGACCAAAATTGTACACCATACTCCAGAATTGGTCTTACCAATGCCTTGTACAATTTTAACATTACTTCCCTACTCCTATATTCAATGCTCTGATTTATAAAGGCCAGCACACCAAAGGCTTTCTTTACCACCCTATCTACATGTGATTCCACCTTCAGGGAACTATGCACATTTATTCCTAGATCCCTCTGTTCCACAGCATTCCTCAATTCCCTACCATTTACCATGTATGTCCTATTTTGATTTGTCCTGCCAAGATGTAGCACTTCACACTTAACAGCATTAAACTCCATCTGCCATCTTTCAGCCCACTTTTCCAAATGGCTCAAATCTCTCTGTAGACTTTGAAAATCTACTTCATTATCCACAACACCACCTATCTTAGTATCATCTGCATGCTTACTTATCCAATTTTCCACCCCATCATCCAGATCATTGATGTCCATGACAAACAACAGTGGACCCAACACAGATCCCTGAGGCACCCCACTGGTAACCAGCTTCCAACCTGATAAACAGCCATCCACCATTACTCTCTGAAATCTCCCATTCAGCCATTGTTGAATCCATCTTGCTACTCCACCATTAACACCCAAAGATTGAACCTCCTTAACCAACCTTCCATGGGGAACCTTGCCAAAGGCCTTACTGAAATCCATATAGACAACATCCATTGTTTTACCCTCATCAATTTCCCTAGTTACTGCTTCAAAAAATTCAAGAAGGTTTGTCAAACATGACTTCGCAGTACGCCAATCATCCGGCACTATTCCTGTTTCTAATGACATTTGAAATATTTCTGTCATAGTTCCTGCTATTTCTACACTAACTTCCCTCATTGTCCTAGGGAATATCCTGTCAGGACCTGGAGACTTATCCACTTTTATATTTTTCAAAAGTGTCAGTACTTCCTCCTCTTTGAATCTCATGGTTTCCATAGCTACTCTACTTTTTTCCCTTACCTCACAGAGTTCAATATCCTTCTCCTTGGCGAATACCGAAGAAAAGAAATTGTCAATATCTGCCCCATCTCTTTTGGCTCTGCAGATAACTGTCCATTCTGGTTCTCTAATGGTCCAATTTTATCCCTCGTTATCCTTTTGCTATTAATATAGCTGTAGAAACCCTTTGGATTTACTTACACCTTTCTTGCCAAAGCAACCTCATATCTTCTTTTAGACTTCCTAATTTATTTCTTCTTTTTACATTCTTTATACTACTCTAGCACCTCATTTACTCCATGCCTCCTATAATTATTGTAGATATCTCTCTTTTTTCGAAACAACTGTCCATTTTCCCTTGAAAACCATGGCTCTTTCCAATTTTTACTATTTCCTTTCAACCTAACAGGGACATAAAGATTCTGTACTCTTACAATTTCCCCTTTAAATGTCCTCCATTTCTCTTCTACATCCTTCCCATGAAACAAAGTGTCCTAGTTCACTCCTTTAAAATCCTTACGCATTCCCTCAAAGTTAGCCTTCCTCCAATCAAAAATCTCCACCCTAGGTCCAGTTCTGACTCTCTCCATAATTATATTGAAACTAATGGTATTGTGATCACTGGTCCCGAAGTGCTCACCAACGCATACCTCCGTCACCTGACCTGCCTCATTTCCTAACAGGAGGTCCAGCACTGCCCCTTCTCTGGTCGATACCTCTATGTACTGCTGCAAAAAAATATCCTGCACACATTTTACAAAATCCAAACCATCCAGCCCATTTACAGAATGTGTTTTCCAGTCTATTTTTGGAAAATTGAAATCTCCCACAATCACTACCTTGTGCTTACTACTAATATCTGCTATCTCCTTACATATTTGCTCTTCCAATTCTCACTCCCTATTTGGCGGTCTATAGTGTACACCCCTAAAAGTGTTGCTACACCGTTCCCTACTTCTCAGTTCCACCCAAATAGCCTCCCTAGACGAGCCCTCTAATCTATCCTGCCAAAGCACTGCTGTAATATCTTCTCTGACAAGCAATGCAACACCCCCCCCCTCTGGTCCCTCCAATTCTATCACACCTGAAGCAACGAAATCCTGGAATATTTAGTTTCCAATCACAGCCCTCCTGCAACCATGTTTCACTGATTGCCACAACATCATATTTCCAGGTGTCAATCCAGGATCTAAGTTCGTCCACCTTACTTACAATGCTCCTAGCATTAAAATATACACATTTTAGAAACTCACCATCCCTTATTCTCTGTCTATTATCTTTTTCATCTTTATCGCCTACATTTTGGATCCGAGTGCTTCCCTTCTTTGCCTCTTGCCCCACACCCTGACCCCTAGCCCCCTCTACCCGAGTCCCTCCCCCCAGCCTCTCTAGTTTAACGTCTCCCCAGTAGCCTTTGCAAATCTCCCTGCCAGGATATTGGTCCCCCTCGGGCTCAAGTGCAACCCGTCCTTTGTGTACAGATGATGCCTTCCCCAAAAGAGGACCCAGTGATCAAGAAACTTGAATCCCTGCCCACTGCACCAGTCCCTCAGCCACGCATTTATCCTCCACCTCATTTCATTCCTACTATCACTGTCACGCGGCACAGGCAGTAATCCTGAAATTGTTACCCTTTTGGTCCTTCTCCTTAACTTTCCCCCAACTCCCTAAATTCTCCCTTCAGGACCTCGTCACTTTTTCTGCCTATGTCATTGGTACCTATGTGTACCACAACATCAGGCTCCTCTCCCTCCCTTATCAGAATCTTTTGGACACGTTCTGACACATGCGAGACCCTGGCACCAGGGAGGCAAACTACCATCCGGGTCTCCCGACTGCCTCCACAGAATCGCCTATCCGACCCCCTAACTATAGAGTCCCCTATTACAATTGACCTCCTCTTTTTGTTACCCTTCTGAGCATTAGGGTCGGTCTCTGTGCCGGAGGCCCGGCCGCTGTTGCTGCCCCCAGCTAGGCTGTCCCCTCCAATCGTACTCAAACCTGAGTACCTATTTTAACTTTCACTTTTATTTCAATTTATTCTATTTCCAGAAAAAGAACCGAATTCCTTTATTAAATGTAATAAGTTTGGTATGCTCGTTTGTGAATTTGTAGTAATCCTGAAATCTTTTGGTCCTTCTCCTTAACTTTCCCCCCAACTCCCTAAGTTATCCCTTCAGGACCTCGTCACTTTTTCTGCCTATGTCATTGGTACCTACAGTGGCTTGCAAAAGTATTCATACCCCTTGAACTTTTCCACATTTTTTCACGTTACAACCACAAACGTAAATGTATTTTATTGGGATTTTATGTGATAGACCAACACAAAGTGGTGCATAATTGTGAAGTGGAAGGAAAATGATACATGGTTTCCAAATTTTATTACAAATAAAAAACTGAAAAGTGTGGCGTGCAAAAGTATTCAGCCCCGCTGAATACTTTGTAGAACCACCTTTCGCTGCAATTACAGCTGCAAGTCTTTTGGAGTATGTCTCTATCAGCTTTGCACATCTAGAGGCTGACATTTTTGCCCATTCTTCTTTGCAAAATAGCTCAAGCTCAGTTGGATTGGATGGAGAGCGTCTGTGAACAGCAATTGTCAAGTCTTGCCAGAGATTCTCAATTGAATTTAGGTCTGGACTTTGACTGGGCCACTCTAACACATGAATATGCTTTGATCTAAACCATTCCATTGTAGTTCTGGCTGTATGTTTAGGGTTGTTGTCCTGCTGGAAGGTGAACCTCCACCCCAGTCTCAAGTCTTTTGCAGACTCTAACAGGTTTTCTTCCAAGGTTGCCCTGTATTTGGCTCCATCCATCTTCCCATCAACTCTGACCAGCTTCCCTGTCCCTGTCCCCACAGTATGATGCTGCCACCACCATGTTTCACAGTGGGGATGGTGTGTTCAGGGTGATGTGCAGTGTTAGTTTTCCACCACACATAGCGTTTTACATTTTTGCCAAAAACTTCAATGTTGGTCACTTCAGACCAGAGCACCTTCCTCCACATGTTTGCTGTGTCCCCCACATGGCTTGTGGCAAACTGCAAACGGGACTTCTTATGGCTTTGTTTCAACAATGGCTTTCTTCTTGCCACTCTTCCATAAAGACCCGATTTGTGGAGTGCACGACTAATAGTTGTCCTGTGGACAGAATCTCCCACCTGAGCTGTGGATCTCTGCAGCTCCTCCAGAGTTACCATGGGCCTCTTGGCTGCTTCTCTGATCAATGCTCTCCTTGTCTGGCCTGTCAGTTTAGGTGGACGGCCAAGTCTTGGTAGGTTTGCAGTTGTGCCATACTCATTCCATTTTCGGATGATGGATTGAACAGTGCTCCGTGAGATGTTCAAAGCTTGGGATTTTTTTAATAACCTAACCCTGCTTTAAACTTCTCCACAACTTTATCCACTACCTGTCTGGTGTGTTCCTTGGGCTTCATGATGTCCAAGGAACATTTTTTGTTCACTAATGTTCTCTAACAAACCTCTGAGGCCTTCACAGAACAGCTGTATTTATACTGAGATTAGATTACACACAAGTTGAGTCTATTTACTAATTGGGTGACTTCTGAAGGCAATTGGTTGCACTGGATTTTATTTAGGGGTATCAGAGTAAAGGGGGCTGAATACATTTGCACACCACACTTTTCAGTTTTTTATTTGTAAAAAGATTTGAAAACCATGTATCATTTTCCTTCCACTTCACAATTATGCGCCACTTTGTGTTGGTCTTTCACATAAAATCCTAATAAAATACATTTATGTTTGTGGTTGTATCGTGACAAAATGTGGAAAAGTTCAAGGGGTATGAATACTTTTGCAAGCCACTGTATGTGTACCACAACTTCAGGCTCCATGGAAAAAGAAGATTGTTCTCCTTTTGAAATCAGTAATATTTGCTAATAATCAAATATATTTGCTAATAATCAATAATATTTGCTAATATTAATTTAGATAAGAAAACATAGTGAAAACCCGATAATAGAAAGTGGAATACGTATTTGGAAACAAATAAAGAAAACGTTAAAACTGAAATCTATACCACTAGCCCTTACCATTGTAAATAATATTACATTTAAACCTTCAATGATGGATAAAGGCTTTTTACAATGGAAAAATAAGGGAATTATCAAGATGGGCGATCTCTACAAGGAAAACTCTTTCCTTTCATTTCAAGAATTACAACAAATTTATGGATTACATTCCAAAGATTATTTTAGATATCTACAAATCAGAGACTACGTTAAAGCAAACACACAGGATCTTAGAAATAGAAAGACAGAATTTTAGATGAATGTTTAAATAAACATCCGACCACTGAAAAAATGATTTCATATATATATAATATCCTATTGGAAAATGATGTTCCATCAACAGAAATATATAGACAATCATGGGAAAATGAATTAGGTCAAATTATAAGACCAGAACTATGGGATGAAAGTTTACAACACATACACCATTGCTCGTTAAATACTAGACACTCTCTCATACAGTTTAAAATATTACATAGACTACATTACTCAAAATCCAAACTACATAACATCTTTCCAAAAGTATCTGCCATATGTGATAAATGTCAGCACTTAGAAGCTAACCTGACACACTCATTTAACCACATAACAAATATAACCATATAGTAATTACAGCACGGAAACAGGCCCTCTCGGCCCTTCCAGTCCGTGCCGACCATTTGTTTTCCCCTAGTCCCAGTTTACAAATTGTATAAAAATTACGAAATTTTGGATAGAAATATTTAGGATAATTTCGAATGTTGTTAATATGAATCTGACTCCTGACTCAAAGTTAATAATACTAGGAATACTGGAAATAGATCAATTAATAACAACAAATCAAAGAATTTTTATTGATTATGGTTTAATAATTGGGAAAAAATTAATATTAAAATTCTGAAAAGGTCCTACATCCCCCACAGTCAAAATGTGGAATACAGAAATGTCGGAGACACTCCATCTGGAAAGATTGAGGCTTGTCCTAATGGACAGGTTGGATCTTTTTAGAGGGATATGGTCTCCATATATTGAATATTTACAGGGTCAAAGTGGCTCGGTGCGGGGGCTTGACTGAGACCTGAATAATAGAATGGATGAAGAATTACGTATAAAAAATCATGGTTATATCTCCGACGATGAATAATTCCTTACTTTCTATATTATTTTTCTCTATCTTTTCCTACTTTATAAAAAAATTTTAAAAATGTATAGATGCATTAAGTCTTAAATATTAATATTAATATTTAGAATATTATGAACGTACTTTTTATTAATATGTATTTACAACCAATAAAAAATATTCATCAAAAAAAAAAAATTGAAACATCTATTAAAATTTCCATTTAAAATTGCAACGGAAAAATTTTGGTATTTAGGTATTCAAGTTACCAGAAGATGTAAATCATTATTTAACGCTAATTTTAGTCCTCTGTTAAATAAATTGAACATTTTGGAAAATGCTCCCACTATCATTAATTGGCAGAATAAATGCTATAAAAATGATAGTGCTGCCACAAATATTATATTTATTTCAATCCATACCAATATATATATCAAAATATTTTTTTTTTTTAACTAGAGTCTAATATTACTAATTGTATATGAGACTACAAAGCACATAGAATTAAAATAAATAATTTGTTTAAACCTAAAGATGTAGGGGGACTTGCACTGCCTAATTTTTTATATTATTATTGGGCAGTGCATATTAAGAATATTATTTATTGGTTGGATTGTCCTTCTCAACAGATGGAATGGATAAGAATGGAAAAAGAGGATTGTTTTCCTTATGATTTAGGAGCGATCCTCTTCTCCCCGATAAAATTGAATAATATATTATATAAGAAGAATCCAATTATACACAATATAATTCGAATTTGGAAACAAATAAAATTAAATTTAAAATTAAGAAACTTATCTTCATTAACACCAATAGTGAATAATCCGGTATTTAAACCATCTATTATGGATAAAACATATAGACAATGGGAAAGACTGGGAATTAAAAAGTTGGGTGACATGTATGAAATGGGAAATTTATTATCATTTCAACAATAAAAATCAAAATTTAATTTGAATAATAACCAATACTTTAAATATTTACAGATATGTGACTTTATAAAAAAATATATACCAAGATTACAGAATATAACGATAGACCCACTGGAAGAAGCAATGAATATTAAGGCGGACTCACAAAAATTAATATCATATCTAGATAACAGTATTCTTAATAGAGAATTGCCTTCAAAAGAGGCAATTAGAGAAGACTGGGGAAAAGATTTAATGATAAAAATTTCTAAAGAAACATGGGAGAGGTATTCGATATATATACATAAATGTTCGATTACCAGTGGGGTGCCTCAGGGATCTGTGTTGGGTCCACTGTTGTTTGTCATGTACATCAATGATCTGGATGATGGGGTGGAAAATTGGATAAGTAAGTATGCAGATGATACTAAGATAGGTGGTGTTGTGGATAATGAAGTAGATTTTCAAAGTCTACAGAGAGATTTGGGCCATTTGGAAAAATGGGCTGAAAGATGGCAGATGGAGTTTAATGTTGTTAAGTGTGAAGTGCTACATCTTGGCAGGACAAATCAAAATAGGAAGTACTTGGTAAATGGTAGGGAATTGAGGAATGCTGTGGAACAGAGGGATCTAGAAATAACTGTGCATAGTTCCCTGAAGGTGGAATCGCATGTAGATACGGTGGTAAAGAAAGCCTTTGGTGTGTGTGCTGGCCTTTATAAAATCAGAGCATTGAATATAGGAGTAGGGAACTAATGTTAAAATTGTACAAGGCATTGGTAAGACCAATTCGGGAGTATGGTGTACAATTTTGGTTGCCTATTTATAGGAAGGATGTCAACAAAATAGAGAGAGTACAGAGGAGATTTACTAGAATGTTGCCAGGGTTCCAGCAACTATGTAACAGAGAAAGGTTGAACAAGTTAGGTCTTTATTCTTTGGAGCGCAGAAGGTTAAGGGGGGACTTGATTGAGGTCTTTAAAATGATGAAAGGGATAGACAGAGTTGACGTGGATACGTTTTTTCCCATTGAGGGTAGGGAAGATTCAAACAAGAGGGCATGACATGAGAATTAAGGGACAAAGGTTTCGTGGTAACGTGAGGGGGAACCTCTTTACTCAGAGGGTGGTGGCTGTGTGGAATGAGCTTCCAGCAGAAGTGGTGGAGGCAGGAACGATTTTAACATTTAAGAGTAAAGTGGATAGGTATATGGACGTGAAGGGAATAGAGGGGTATGGTCTGAGTGCAGGTAGATGGGACTAGGGGAAAACAAATGGTCGGCATGGACTGGAAGGGCCGAGAGGGCCTGTTTCCGTGCTGTAATTGTTATATGGTTATATATGGTTAACTCTTGACAAATTTAATTCAATTTAAAATATTACACAGACTATATTATTCAAAAGTTAGGTTGAATAAATTTTATTCAAATATCTCACTAATTTGTGATAAATGTCTTTCTCAAAATGCCAATCTTACACACTCTTTCGTTTCTTGCATAAAACTTCAAAGTTTTTGGTGTGATATATTTGATATATTCACTAGTTTATTTAAGATAAAAATGGAACCTAGCATGGAAATGATTATCTTTGGAGATGTAAATAAATTAAATATATCCCAAATCTCATTTTTTAATTATGGTTTAATAATAGCGAAAAAACTCATACTTAAATTTTGGAAAACGGCTACTATACCAACACTCAAAATGTGGATTGGTAATATATTGGAAACGGCACATTTGGGAGAAACGAAATTCCTCCTTATAGAAAAAAAAGACCAATTCTTAACGAGTTGGTCTCCATTTATTGACCTCGTGGAATCATGCGGTGTAATATCATCATAAAATTAAAATGTCTGGGTTTGACTGAAAATTGATTAAGAATATTTTAAAAAAACATCGACTGGTTGCGTGGGAGAATCTCCTTTCTGCTTTACTTTCTCACATTTCTGTCTTCACTCTACACTCACTGGTCTATTCTTCACTCTTCACTTCTTTCTTTCTCATTTCTTTCTAAAAAAAAATGTTTTAAAAAAAAAGGAAGTTGTACAAATAATGTTTTAATAATTCTGGGAACCTGTAAAAAGGTACCATTAAAATGTAATGTACTTACTTCTAATAAATAAAAAAATAAAAAATAAATTAAAAAAAAAACTAGATTGGAGTGGAATGAAAAGGGTCACCAAGTCTACGCTTGGTCTCAGCAATGTTAAGGAGACGGGATATGGGAGGAAACCTGAGCACCCAGAGAAAACCCACACGGTCATGGAAATAATGTATAATATCTGTAGAGACCGCACCCGAGGTCAGGATCGAACCATGATCTCTTGCGCTATAAGGCAGCAACTCTACCATTGCGCCACGGATCCTCAATTTCTTGTTATCCAGAATCCTGTACTCCCATCTGCCTTGTACCTCACTCTAACAGGAGCATGCATGCACTGAAGTATTGTTATGGCCAATAGACAATAGATGCAGGAGTAGGCCATTCGGCTCTTCGAGCCAGCACCGCCATTCAACGTGATCATGGCTGATCATCCACAATCGGTACCCCGTTCCTGCCTTCTCCCTATATCCCCTGACTCTGCTATCTTTAAGAACCCTATATAGCTCTCTCTTGAAAAGTATCCAGAAAACCGGCCTCTGAGGCAGATAATTCCACACTCTTAACTCTCTGGGTGAAAAAGTGTTTTTTAATCTCCGTTCTAAATGGCTTACTTCTTATTCTTATGCTGGAGTAGCTCAGCGGGATGGCAGCATTTTTGGAGAGACGGAATGGGTAATGCTTTGTTAGCTCGGAGAAGGTAACAACCAAAGATACGAGATCTTTGATGACAACAAAGCATATATAGAGAAAATGTAATTGTGACAGTCAGACTGGACAGTGAGGGAAAGCAATGATAACTGGAAGATAGAGGTCAATATTCATAACGCCTGGGGGTAAGCTGAGCAAGTGAAATATGAGGTGCTGTTATTCCAATTTGCGCTGGGCCTCACTCTGACAGTGGAGGAGACCCAGGAAAGAAAGATCAGTGTGGGAATGGAAGGGGAGTTAAAGTGTTTAACAACTGTGAGATTTAGCCGAATGAGAGGACCTCAGCAAAACAATCACTGAGCCCCTCTGCTCATGGTAGGGTAACCCCTGACCCCACTGCTCACTGTAGGGTGACCCCTGACCCCACTGTTAGGTGTAGGGTGGCCCCTGACCCCACAGGCTTGCTGTAGGTTGGGGGGGGGAGGTGTAGTTTCAACATATTGGAAAAGTGTATGATAATTGCTCATTTCTGAACTTCCCCCCAGTCTAACTTCAGTAAAAACACTGACTCAGGCACTTCAACAACCAAACTTTATTTTACCAAAAGCACATCACAGATCATACCCTGTACCTATCCCCTCCATGGGTTCGACCTTGTGTCTATCTGTTCAAGCCCTCTAGACCTCGCGCAGATAGAGACACTCTAGACGGGTACGCGGTCCTGAGCGTTCCTCCAGTAGATCGACCCTGAGCCTCGTGATCACGGCCTTTTATATACCCCGCGAACAGGGGGACGTCTTCCAATTACCCAATTACAGATATTGATTAAGCCCATAGATAACAGATGTTTCCCTAACCCAATGATACAGCGGATCAATATGTTGTATTCACAACGGACTTCGATATGAAGTCAACTTAGCAACATTTACCCTGATTTACAGAACTTTCAGACAAGGCTTAACACCCCATCCAATAAACATCCAGCAGAGTCAGACTCCGTAACATTATTTACAACCTATTTAAAAAATGTAATCTAGTTTGCAACCACCCAATCCATTCTATTAATTTGGTATTTGATTGACAAGGCTTGCAGGTTGCCTGCCCTTTTGCATATGAATTGTATCTAAGCTCCAGACTTTCTGGCACCTCTCGCAGCTTGTCCCAGCTCTGCAGAGAGCATTCCCAATTTGACCAAATCTCCCAGCATGCCCTGAATCTTAACCCCATTTTGAAGACCTGACTGGTCTAATTCTCGCAGTTTGGTGTGACATCTCCAGCCTCTGGCAAGATAAACACAATAGTTTGATGAATTGACAAATTTATATATTTAAGCAATATTATGTCTACTGAACATAGCAGGTAGTTTGAGACACTAAAGAATAGACAATAAAGAATAGACAATAGACAGTAGAGAATAGGCAAAAATACAGTTCAGTTCAATATACACAGAAATAAGCAGATGTAGTGCAATAGGCTGTTACAGTTCAGAGTCTGTTTGCTGGCTGTTCCTGAACCTGGATGTAACAGATCTCTGGCTCCTGTACCTTCTGCCTGATTTGTAGTGGAGAGATGAGTGCGTGGCCAGGATGATGTGGGTCCTTGATGATGTTGGCTGCCTTTTTGATGCAGCGACTGCGATGTCTGTAAATCTCTCAGAGAAATCAATCAGAGATAGGGCAAGGTTTTGCAAAGCTCGTGCCCTTGGAAAGAGAGTGACGTTTGGTGTTTGACCTGATAATCTGTAACTGTTCTCCAGCCCGGAAAAGACACGAATACAAATCTCCAGTCTTGGAACAATACTGGGTGGATGAAATGCGGAAGAGGCAAGAGGAATATCAGTGAGTAGATGCTGTGCCGAATAATGAAAAATGTTGATATGGTGGATGTGGAGAGGATGTTGCCACTAGTTGGAGCGCAGAAGGTTAAGGGGGGACTTGATTGAGGTCTTTAAAATGATGAAAGGGATAGACAGAGTTGACGTGGATACGTTTTTCCCATTGAGGGTAGGGAAGATTCAAACAAGAGGGCATGACATGAGAATTAAGGCACAGAAGTTTAGGGGTAACGTGAGGGGGAACTTCTTTACTCAGAGGGTGGTGGCTGTGTGGAATGAGCTTCCAGCAGAAGTGGTGGAGGCAGGATCGATTTTTCACATTTAAGAGTAAAGTGGATAGGTATATGGACGTGAAGGGAATGGAGGGGTATGGTCTGAGTGCACGTAGATGGGATTAGGGGAAAACAAATGGTCGGCACGGACTGGAAGGGCCGAGAGGGCCTGTTTCCGTGCTGTAATTGTTATATGGTTATATGGTTATTACCATGAACATGCGATGCATGATGTGGGGGATACTAGGGGAACGTACCTGTAGACTGTGCACCTCAATGCTCTGATTGGAAGGAGCCAGGAGGGGAGGTTAAACCAGCAGAATTGTGTGTATAAAGGGGCTTTACTTTCCTGACTTCGGTGTGTCTCAACTTGGGGAGGCACCCGATTCTGCAGACTCGCAAATAAAGCATTTCTTGTTTCCACGATTTAGTCTCCGAGTAGTGATTGTGAGCACAAAACTACATCTCACAAAGTGGGGGCTCGTCCGTGATCGCCACTTCGGCCGCTCGGCAGAGGCACGGAAGGAAGGGAATGTGCACCCTGCTGATTTCAGCAGTCTCTGATCGCCTTGCTTGCCATCAGTGGTTTGAGCGAATGATATCCGGACAAGAGACTCGGGAAACAAGAGGGAATCCAGAGTAAGGAAGGGATTAATTGAGCAATTCCTGGGCACAGGACCCGGGTAAGAAAACTGACTATTAAGTATTACTCGGGCGATTGGGTTCTGTCGGACGGGGAAGGTCGGACAGGGCGGACAGGTAATCAATGTGTTAAGAATAATGAACCTGGAGATAAATGAGTTGCTAAGAAAAAGGGACCGAGGGAAGAGGGTCCTCACATTCCGCCCGATAGTCCGTTGGGGCGAATGTGGCAATCTTGGAGAGAAGGAATCACCGGGAGTAAAGATAAGGAGACCATGATTAAGTTCTGTTATTTTGATTGACCAAAGGAACCAATAAGGGGGAGTTCAGTCTGGTGGCCACGACTGGGCTCCGATGAGGATTGGGCACTTTGAATGCTGTACAGAATATTCAGAGTATCACTCAAACATTGCAAAAATCTAAGGAAAATTATAGTGCCAAATGTTTTGAGTACGAAAAGTTAAAAAAGGATGGAGCAACACAGAAAGAAATAGAAAAGGCAACTGTCAAATGTTTAAAAAAAAGCTACAGAAACCTATAAATAATACGTGGAAAAATATGCAGTGGCCAGAACAGATTTTGAACAAAAATTGACAGAAACCTCAAATAAATTTCAGGAAATTGAAGAAGCTCATCTTAAGCACATGAAAGAAATATTGAGTTGTTTCACACAATCTATAGAAGAAACTCATATACAGATTGGTCAGGTACATGAGGAGTTAGTGCAAAATATTGAGAATACTACAGTTGAAGGTTTAATACAGAGGTTTTCTGAAACAAAAGGCACTGGTAAAGACAGACCTGGGAGAGAAGAACAATGGCTTTGATGTTCTTTACCATAATATGAAACATGGTCAAATATCAACAAAAATAAGTCAGTTGGGAACATTTGCACCAGTATGGGATGTTTTAAAATTGTCAACGGAAAAACTAGCCAGCAGCCATTTAGATCTTGTACGAAAGCTACAAGAATTAATTAAAGAAGTACAGAAATATGGAGATGAACAGACCAAGGCACATATAAAGACAAAGGAAGAGGTGTCAGGCATTTGTTAATTCAAAAAAACTTCCCCTAATCTGGAGCAAAGTGGTTATGCAGGCTGTTGGGTTCCCCGGGTCCGTTTACAGACTGGACGGACACGGAGTGAGAGAGGGAGGAGCAGCGTTCAGCTGTCAGCACCTGCGCTGATCTTCAGGCTAAACAAACAGCATCTGAGGCCGAGCTAAAGTGCAAAGCGGAGGAGGTGGAGTGGCTGGGCAGTCGGCTGTCGGAGGTCAGTGTGGAGAAAGGGCAGCTGGAGGAGAGGATACGCTCTATCGACGTCCTGCTCTAGGCCAGCCAGAGCAAGTAGACGGAGAGAGACCAGGCCACCAAACAAGTGGAAGTGGAACAGCTGGAGAACAGGCTTAAGGATAAAGATGCCCACATTTCCATCCTGGAACAGGAGATGCTGCAGCTCAAAGAAACCGTTGAACACCAAAAGAAGAAGAACAACGAGCAGGCAGAACAGCAGTTGCAGGAGTCCCACACGCAAACCTTAGAGGTGCTGCTGGAGCTCTTCCCAGAGTTGTCCGTGTCCTCACCACAGCCCCACAGTGAGTGGCTGCAGGAGTTCAGGCAGAAGGCTATGGAATCTCTGAACCAAAGATGCACAGATCTGTCTGGTGCAGTACTGAAATTAAGAGAAGCATTAGAAACCCAAAGCAATTCACTGCTAAACTACTTCAAGCTGTTTTATCTTTGGATGATAAGCCTGTATTAGCTCGTGCACATAGAGTCGGCAGACGACAGACCAGTACAAATGCCCCCCCAAGACAAATGATTGTAAAGCTACAATATGATTTTATCCTGGAGGATATTATGCGGAGAGCTTCGGGAAAAAAGAATCTGACATTTCAAGGACAAAGAATCAGTATCTATCGAGACTATCCCCCAGAGGTTGCCAGAAAACGAAAAGCGTTTAATGAAGCCAAAAGCCTTATGAGGGGTGTAGAAAACTTGAGATACGGTTTGAATTACCCAGCCATCCTAAGAGTTACTTATAACAACGTGGAACATTTCTTCAAGACCCCAGCAGAAGCAATGGAATTTGCAAAGCAGTTTGACACTTGAAAATTATCTACAAGCAAACATACTGTCTTTTACTACTTTTAGAGACCTAGTATGGTCTCTTAACATTCTGTGAGACTTCATACGATAATATGGAATTAGAAGGAACTAGAAGGAACGGACAATGTCGTATGGAATGAAGCGTTTTTCTGGATTGGAAGATGCTTGCTGAACATTGACAATTAGTCATAATATATAACTAACACAAACAAATAACACACATACTAAAATCATAACACGGTTTTATTATCACTATGATTATTATTAACCAAGATTGTTCACTATTGCTAATTAATATTACTAATAATTAATATCTTATGTCTTGTTAAATTTGGAGATACCCTCCCCTTATTTTTTCTTCTTTAATAATGATTTTTATTTTTTGTACTTTAAAAACTCTTTATCTCCCGTTCTATAGTTAGATTTTTTAATTAATTTTAGATATACATACTTTTATATGATGATCAATATCACTTTTTTCATTTCTTTAATATTATATCCCCGTTAAAATATTATTATGGAATAATAATTCCTTAAATCTAGGAGCTGGCCAAATTAATAACATCAATGCCGGAAGCCTTTAGATGGATAGCCAATGTAGTATGGCTTACACAAACTACAAATATTTCATTTGTAGTTTTTTCATTCTTTATACACTCTATTAATCTCTTTATCTACTCTTTACTATTCTTTTATACTTATTGTATCTTTCAGTTTGAATGGAGCTACACACTGGAACAATGGAGATATATTCGTGAAGTACATAAAAGAGATTTAAAATTAATCTATTCGGTGTTCGGGTGTAAGGTTAGGTCTACTGCACGGACCCTTGGACTCTATTGTAGATTCCCACAAATTTAAAATGCAGGACTTAAAAAGAAATATGGGGAATGAGGGATTAACCTTTTGCAGTTGGAATGTTAAAGGTATCAATGAACCAATAAAAAGAGGAAAAATATTGACACACTTAAAGGCAATTAAAGCTGATGTAATTTACATTTCAAGAAACTCACCTAAAAAAAGACGCTGAAAATAGGTTGAAAGCCAAATGGATAGACAAAATATATCACTCTTCTTTTACGCATAAATCAAGAGGCGTAGCAATGTTATTTCATAAAGGTACTTTATTTAAGCATACATCTATATATCTGATAAAGATGGCAGATATATTATTGTGATAGGAGAAATAAACAGGGAAAAAAATGATTTTTTGTTAATATTTATGGACCAAATTTTGACAGTCCTTTATTTTTTAAGAAAGTACTCAATAATATTCCGGAATTAACACATTATAATTTGATAATTGGAGGAGATTTTAATTGTACATTAGACCCTTATTTAGATAGATCTTCAAAACAAAGAAAAACTAAATCACATACTAGTGATTTATTAAATGCATATATCCAAACGACTAATATTAAAGATGTTTGGTGAACAGAAAATCCTACTGGTCGAGAATATTCCTTTTACTCACCAGTACATAAAACTTATTTCAAGAATAGATTATTTTCTGGTAGATGCAAAGCTTATTTCACTTACTTACGAATCTAAATATCATAATATTATAATTTCAGATCATGCACCATTAACATTTAAAATTAAAATAAATGGTTAAAACAGAAAATCTAGGACAATGGAAAACTTAACCACAAAATTTAAAAAATAAAACCACTCAGGAATATATTATAACTCAGATTAAGATGTTTTTTGAAATAAATGATCAACCAGAAATATCTCGCTCTTTATTATGGGAAACATTTAAAGCATATCTTCGAGGAATTATGATTTCTTCACAAGCATTCCATAATAAAAAGATTCGGAAGGAACAACAGGACTTAGAAAGGGAGATTAAACAATTAGACATACAGAATGCAACAAAATCAGATATAATAATACATAATAAAATTGTAGCATTGAAGTATAAATTAAACAAAATATATACTGATCAAGTTTTAAAATATTACCAACATACTAAACAATTGCTGTTTGAATTTGGAGACAAACCCCAAAAATTATTGGCTCGACAATTAAGGAAAATTGAAGCTGAAAAAAATTATACATAGGATTAAATCACAAAACGGTGAATTATTAATACAACCCAAGATATTAATGAAAGATTTATGCAATATTATAAAAATCTGTATACTGCTAAAGCGACAGTAAATAAAACAGAAATAGATGCCTTTTTAAATATATGTAACTTAAAGAATTAGATTTACAAAATAGAGAACTATTAAATGCTGATATTTCAATAAAAGAAATCAAGAATCTATTTAAATCATTAAAAAATGGTAAAACTCCAGGACCGGATGGTATTAGGTTCGGAATTTTATAAAATTTTTCACGATCAAATGGTCCCCATATTTAAAATCATTATATGAACAGATATATACACAAGAGAAATTACCAGATACACTGAACGAGTCTATTATAACACTTATACCCAAAATAAATAAAGATTTGGATGACCAGGGATCATATAGAGCAATTGCTTTATTAAATACGGATCAAAAAATTTTAACAAAGATACTAGCACAAAGATTAAGCACAGTTGTTAACGAATTAATTCATCCTGATCAAACAGGATTTATACCTAAAAGATATTCTTCATATAATCTAAGACGGTTATTTAATATCATATATTCGAAAAGAAGTGATAAAAAAGACTTGTAGTTATCTCGCTGGATGCAGAAAAAGCTTTTGACAGGTGGAATGGCCTTATTTATTTTCGGTGATGGAAGCTTTTAAGCTTGGTGATAAGTTTACTACTTGGATCAAATTATTATATGCAAACCCAACAGCTAGAATAACAACAAACTGTATGTTATCAACTAAATTTAGTTTATCTCGAGGTTGTAGACAAGGCTGTCCTTTATCACCTTTACTGTTTGCGTTAGCAATCGAACCTCTTGCCCAAAGGGTAAGATTGCACCCGGAAATATATGGATATGATACTAAAGATACTAAGAATAAAATCTCGTTATATGCGGACGATGTATTACTTTATATCACTAAACCGGAAATAAGTATCCGTAATTTGTTTAAAACTAATAACGGAATTTGGTTTAATTTTCAGGATACAGTATCAATTGGAATAAAAGTGAACTTATGCAATAACCATGAATAACTTACAGATATTACAACAATTTCCTTTTTAGATAACAAATGAAAATATTAAATATCTTGGTATTTTTGTTACAAAAAGATTTGACTCTCTATTTAAGTCTAATTTCCCGTTATTACTGAATAAATTAAATAAAAATATTTTATACTGGAAAAGTTTACCTATTTCAATGTTAGGTAAAATAAACGCAATAAAAATGATTTTTCTCCCACAATTATTATATTTATTTCAATCAATCCCAATATATCTCCCTAAAATTTTTTTAAAAAAAGTAGACTCTATAGTCACTAACTTTATCTGGGATTATAAGAACCATAGAATAAATAAAAAAACACTTATGTAAAGCTAAAATAAACGGGGGTTTTAGCATTACCAAATTTTATGTTTTATTATTGGGCAGTTAATATTAAAAATATGAACTTCTGCTTAGAAGAAACAGATAAATAAACCAAACTGGTTAAAAATGGAAAGAGAAGACTGTTTTCCATTTGAAATTAGCTCTATAATATTTTGCTAATATTAATGTACCTAAGAAAATTTATAGTGAAAACTCGATAATAGAAAGCGGAATCCGTATTTGGAAACAAATAAAGAAAACATTAAAACTAAAATTTTATACCGCTAGGTCTTACTATTGCCAACAATTTTACGTTTAAAACCCTCAACGATGGATAAGGCTTTTATACAATGGAAAAATAAAGGAATTTTAAATATAGGGATCGTTATAAAGGAACATTTTTTTCTTTCATTTCAAGAGTTACAACAAGCTTACGGGCTTCATAATAATGAATATTTTAGATATTTACAAATCATAAACTATATCTCTGCAAATACACAAGAATTCAGAAATAGAAAGAGTGAAATTTTAGATGAATGCTTGAATAAATATCCAAATACAGAAAAAATGGATATCATATATTTACAATATTTTGTTGGAAAGTGATATTCCATCATCGGAAACACACAGACAGCTTTGGGAAAATGAATTAGGTCAAATAATAAGCCCAGAAATATGGGAAGAAAGCTTACAACACATACATTACTGCTCGTTAAATGCTAAACATGCTCTTATACAGTTTAAAATTTTACATAGATTACATTACTCTAAAATCTAAATTACATAATATATTTCCAAAATTATCGCCTATATGTGATAAATGTCAAATCTTAGAAGCAAATTTGTCACATTCATTCACTAATTGTACGAAGATTGTAGAATATTGGAATGAAATATTTAAGATAATCTCGAATGTTGTTAATATTACTATGATTCCTGATCCAAAGTTAATAATACTTGGAATACCGGAAACGGAACAAATAATTACAAGGAATCAAAGAACTTTTATCGACTATTCTCTAATAATTGGGAAAAAATTAATACTAAAATTTTGGAAAGGCCCTGCATCCCCAACAATTAAAATGTGGAATACAGAAATGTCTGAGACACTTCACTCGGAGAGATTGAGACTTGTCCTTATGGATAGGTTAGATCTCTTCAAAGGGATTTGGTCTCCATACATTAAATATTTACAGGGTTCGGCGCGGGGACTTGACTGAGGCCTGAATATCTGAATGGATGAAGAAATACATATAATAAATCATGAATGTATCTCCAAGAACGGATTATTTAGTAATATTTTAATCTCCACCAAACTTTTCACATTTTCTTTTCTATTTTCTACTTCTATCTCTATCTTTCTATCTTTAAGTAGGGAAAAAAAGTATAGAAACATATTATATATATTCTTAATATTAGTTTGAATACACCTATTATTAGTTGTATGAAAATATTATAGATGTCTTAAATTTGTAATTATATAAAATTGTGCATTTTCAACTATATAATAATTTTGAAATATAAAGTTAATAATAATACAAACACTCTTAATATTATGAAAATTTCATGAATATCATAGAAGTTTGGTTAAGATTGGGTATTATGTAGTTATATTAGGGGGGATTTGTATTTGGTAATTAGAAGAAATATGTGTGGTATGAGAAGTGTGAGTATATTGCTTATTTTAGGAATATACTACATACACTCCCAATTATACAAAATAAATAACCAGAAAATGTATAATGGATAACATTACAAATAACACAAACAGTATCAATTGATAATCAATATTATATAATTTTGTATATTATATAATTTTTAATGCCGTATAAGAGTGTACTCTGTATATATTGTTTCTATAATAAAAAAAATTTAAAAAAAAAAAGAAACCCAAAGCACTTTACAAGCAGACTGTGAGCAGCACAGAGACAGAAGCTGGCCGAAGAATTTGAAAAGGACCAACAATCTGCACTGGAACTGTAGGAAGAGCTGGAGAAGTTGCGGGCAGTGAGGAGCGGCGATAGTGAGGACCTCCTTCAGCTAAAGGAGACAAGGAAAAGAAAATTATCAAGGATTTGGGGCAGGCGGCCAGCAAACTACAGCAGATGCTGAAGACCTCCCAGGAGAGGCCGGGACAGGCCGGGCGAGGCCGGGACAGGCCAGGACAGGCCGGGAGAGGCCGGGACAGGCCGGGAGCGAGCGGGAGAAGCAACTGGAAGGACGGAGTGATGGTGTTGCCAATTGTGGGTGAAAGCAGCACGGACACAGAGTGTGTGGCCGAGAACAAGGAGCGGCTGGAAGCCTGCGGGAAGCTCCAGGAGGAGCAGCACAAGCAGGAGAGGCAGCGGCTTAGAGGACAGCTGCGGCAGCTGCAGAGGGACAAGACCCTGCCGGTGGCCACTCTGAGACAGGAAGGGCTGCTCGGCCAGTTCAAGAAGAGTTGGGCTGCAGCTGTACACACCTCCGCTGCCCTGTCTGATCAACTGGAGCTACCTACACCCCTACAGCCGCCACAGGTGTCGAGGCCCAGAGCCAAGGACTCCCGCAAAGATTCTCTTGCAGAGGTTCTGGATGAACTGCAGGCTCTGAGTGCAGCAGTGATCGCCAACCAAGAGGAGAGGGAGATGACTGACGAGGAGGAAAGGACTGATTAGGCGGAAGAGAGGGAAATCCAGGCCGCCTCCTAGAAGATCGACTGGCCAATGCTTGCGGCCGACCAAGATGAGTGGATGGAAAGTGATGAAGATTGGAGCTCGCTCCTCCCAGAGAGTGCCGAGGCAGTTCTTCATCGCAGTGGTTTCCGAGTGCCTTTTGTGTAGAGTGGGCCTCGCATACGGAGTCATGTGAGGATCGATCAGTGTGACTGAGGCAGTAGCTGCAAGGCTGGGACCACTTCCGACCGCCATTACAGCAAGCATCAGACCACCAGTAACAAAGCCAGCGCAAATAGCCGTAGTACATGTGGCAGGACACCAGAAGGGAAATTCTCCAGAGGCCAGGGGAAACAGAGCCGTGGACGAGGTGGCAAAACGGGTAGCTTTACAGGGAACGGTAAAAATGGTGTATCTAATACCTCTCAGGGAAGGGATAAAGAAGATACCCGTGTTCTCCAAATTCGATATAGGTAGGATGCATGAGGTAGGAGCGAAAATGACAGAAGATGGATGATGGTGGACATCGGATGGGAAGCAATTGCTGAATAAGGAGGTTATCAGAGAATTATTGGGAAGATTACTTTCCCAGTCACACTGGGGGGGCTCAGGCATTATGTGATACTCTTTTACATGCTTGTAGAGGGATATGCACTCTGGCTAACAAGCAGTATCAAGCTGTGTGATCTGTCAGAAGGTAAATAAGAAAGTGATGAGGGCAGCGCCAGGAGGATGGCGGCAGTTAGCCATCAGGCCATTCCAGAGAATACAGGTAGATTTTACCGAACTTCCCAGGATACAGAAATGGAAATACCTCCTAATGGTGGTGGATCACTTTACCCGTTGGGTGGAAGCGTAATGCCACTTCTCAGATAGTAGCCAAAATTCTATTGGAACAAATAATTCCGCATTATGGAATCATCGAGTCTCTAGATTCTGATCGAGGAACCCATTTTGCTTTCAAAGTGCACCTACTAATATGTAGCACCTTGGGAATAAACTAGAAGCTGCATACTCCATGGCACCCCCAGAGTTCTGGAAGAGTGGAACGGATGAATGCCACCCTCAAAACTCAAATAACTAAGCTAACGGAGGAGACCAGGCTACCCTGGACTAAGTGTTTACCAATTTCATTATTAAGAATAAGAACGGCACCACGAAAGGACATTGCGGTGTCTCCCTATGAAATGTTGTTTGGATTGCCTTATCTTGGAAAGGTGGAGGGCACACCAACCTTTGAAGGAAGTGATGTGTTCTTAAGGAACTATGTATTAGCAGTATCTCATTCCCTTACAGAATTAAAAGCTAAAGGCCTATAGGCACAAAGTCCACCACTCGACTTTCCGATACATGCTGTAAAGGCCGGCGACTGGGTACTGGTCAAGAATTGGAAGGAGGAGAAACTCCAGCCCGGTGGACCGGCCCATACCTAGTATTTCTGACAACCAAGACAGCAGTACGAACAAAAGAAAAAGGGTGTACCCACGCAACCCAAGTTAAAGGGCCCGTTGACCCACCCGCTCCTGATAAAAAAGAACAGTGGATGGTGAAGCCAGGAAACAAGCCCCTAGCGTTAACCTTCAGTAAGAGATAAATGTATAAAACGAACAGTATGAAAGGAACAGTCGTGGTATTGCTTACTCTGCATGTAACCATTGTAAAAAGTGTTAATTACTGTGATAAATGCTACCATCCTATCAGATATGGAGGGCAAACAACCAGATCGTTTACCTATCATTCCCATGTGAACGATGCTTGCTATAACCTAAGGACTAGAACTGTTTGTAGGAATGGGGGAAAGGAGTATTATGTGGTAGAGAATAAGGGATATGTAGGAAGGTTTGGGTACGTTACCTGCCCAAAGGGGGAGAAATGGGTCTGCATGAGATAGCAGATATTAGTAGTAAGCACAAGGTAGTGATTGTGGGAGATTTCAATTTCCCAAAAATAGACTGGGAAACACATTCTGTAAATGGGCTGGATGGTTTGGAGTTTGTAAAATGTGTGCAGGATAGTTTTTTGCAGCAGTACATAGAGGTACCGACCAGAGAAGGGGCAGTGCTGGACCTCCTGTTAGGAAATGAGGCAGGGCAGGTGACGGAGGTATGCGTTGGTGAGCACTTCGGGACCAGTGATCACAATACAATTAGTTTCAATATAAATATGGAGCGAGTCAGAACAGGACCTAGAGTGGAGGATTTTTGATTGGAGAAAGGCTAACTTTGAGGGAATGCGTGAGGATTTTTAAAGGAGTGAATTGGGACACTTTGTTTCATGGGAAGGACGTAGAAGAGAAATGGAGGACATTTAAAGGGGAAATTGTAAGACTACAGAATCTTTATGTCCCTGTTAGATTGAAAGGAAATAGTAAAAAATTGGAAAGAGCCATGGTTTTCAAGGGAAATTAGACACTTGTTTCGAAAAAAGAGAGATATCTACAATAATTATAGGAGGCATGGAGTAAATGAGGTGCTAGAGGAGTATAAAGAATGTAAAAAGAATCTTAAGAAAAAAATTAGGAAGGCTAAAAGAAGATATGAGGTTGCTTTGGCAAGAAAGGTGAAAGTAAATCTAAAGGGTTTCTACAGCTATATTAATAGCAAAAGGATAACGAGGGATAAAATTGGACCATTAGAGAACCAGAATGGACAGCTATCTGCAGAGCCAAAAGAGATGGAGGAGATATTGAAAAATTTATTTTCTTCGGTATTCACCAAGGAGAAGGATATTGAACTCTGTGAGGTAAGGGAAAAAAGTAGAGTAGCTATGGAAACTATGAGATTCAAAGAGCAGGAAGTACTGGCACTTTTGAAAAATATAAAGGTGGATAAGTCTCCAGGTCCTGACAGGATATTCCCTAGGACATTGAGGGAAGTTAGTGTTAGAAAATAGCAGGAGCTATGACAGAAATATTTCAAATGTCATTAGAAACGGGAATAGTGCCGGAGGATTGGCGTACTGCGCATGTTGTTCCATTGTTTAAAAGGGTTCAAAGAATAAACCTAGCAATTATAGACCTATTAGTTTGACGTCAGTGGTGGGCAAATTAATGGAAAGGATACTTAGAGATAATATATATAAGCATCTTGATAAACAGGGTCTGATCAGGAACAGTCAACATGGATTTTGTGCCTGGAAGGTCATGTTTGACAAACCTTCTTGAATTTTTTGAAGCGGTAACTATGGAAAATTGATGAGGGTAAAAGCAGTGGATGTTGTCTATATGGATTTCAGTAAGGCCTTTGACAAGGTTCCCCATGGAAGGTTGGTTCAGAAGGTTCAATCTTTGGGGTGTTAATGGCGGAGTAGCAAGATGGATTCAACAGTGGCTGAATGGGAGATGTCAGAGAGTAATGGTGGATGGCTGTTTGTCAGGTTGGAAGCCGGTGACCAGTGGGGTGCCTCAGGGATCTGTGTTGGGTCCACTGTTGTTTGTCATGTACATCAATGATCTGGATGATGGGGTGGAAAATTGGATAAGTAAGTATGCAGATGATACTAAGATAGGTGGTATTGTGGATAATGAAGTAGATTCTCAAAGTCTACAGAGAGATTTGGGCCATTTGGAAAAGTGGGCTGAAAGATGGCAGATGGAGTTTAATGCTGATAAGTGTGAAGTGCTTACATCTTGGCAGGACAAATCAAAATAGGACGTACATGGTAAATGGTAGGGAATTGAGGAATGCTGTGGAACAGAGGGATCTAGGAATAACTGTGCATAGTTCCCTGAAGGTGGAATCGCATGTAGATAGGGTGGTAAAGAAAGCCTTTGGTGTGCTGGCCTTTATAAATCAGAGCATTGAATATAAGAGTAGGGAAGTAATGTTAAAATTGTACAAGGCATTGGTGAGACCAATTCTGGAGTATGGTCTACAATTTTGGTCGCCTAGTTATAGGAAGGATGTCAACAAAATAGAGAGAGTACAGAGGAGATTTACTAGAATGTTGCCAGGGTTCCAGCAACTATGTTACAGAGAAAGGATGAACAAGTTAGGTCTTTATTTTTTGGAGCGCAGAAGGTTAAGGGGTGGGTGACTTGATTGAGGTCTTTAAAATGATGAAAGGGATAGACAGAGTTGACGTGGATAAGCTTTTCCCATTGAGGGCAGGGAAGATTCAAACAAGAGGGCATGACATGAGAATTAAGGCACAGAAGTTTAGGGGTAACGTGAGGGGGAACTTCTTTACTCAGAGGGTGGTGGCTGTGTGGAATGAGCTTCCAGCAGAGGTGGTGGAGGCAGGATCGATTTTAACATTTAAAAGTAAAGTGGATAGGTATATGGACGTGAAGGGAATGGAGGGGTATAGTCTGAGTGCAGGTAGATGTGGACTAGGGGAAAACAAATGGTCGGCACGGACTGGAAGGGCCGAGAGGGCCTGTCTCCGTGCTGTAATTGTTATATGGTTATGACCAGGATAGGACAATTAGGTATCCCTTCCCATGCCTTAAGAGAAACATTAGACAAAATTAAGGAAGAAGTAATAAAGAAGTTAACAAAAGCAGTAGTCACCAAGCCTCCCCCTCCCCCACCTACTCAGCCCCAACTGCACCAAACAATGTATGAAGAAATAAAGAGGCAGATTGATATCCCCGAAGTAGGAAAAAACCTGTTTGTGGACTTGGCCCTCCGGATAGCTGGAACCCTGAATGTGACTAACTGTTGGGTCTGTGACGGACCACTGATGAGCTCACGTTGGTCATGGAGAGGATCCATCATTGAGGTATGGGACCTGATGAAGTGGAACTTGACAGTTGGAGGAGACCGAGGTCCCCAGGAATGGGTCCTGACAGACGCTCCAGGTGGGACTGAGTGTATCGCTAGGCCCTGGGCAAGGTATGCCGTCCTAGTAGGCAGCAGCCCCTGCCAGCGCATCGTCACCCAGTGGCCGAATCACTCCCGAGTGTGGTGGCCAGAGGAGCCTAAATGGTATCCAACTAAGAAAGATGGAGGAAACTGTACTATCTGGATGAAGACTGATGGAATGGAATCAACTGGACTATGGAACTGCACCAGGAACAACCCTTATCAAGGAATCCCGGTGTTGCATGATATATGGGACAATGTTACCTCTAGTGGACCGGCCCCTGAAGGACAGTTATGGATATGCGGACACAAGGCATATTCGGTGTTGCCAGGAAATTGGCGCGGGGCTTGCTTCATTGGACTGGTACAATTGGGATATTTCCTGTTAAACAGCGAAGAGGGGCGGTCGCTGGGAACACCCGTATTTGACGACCTATATCGGAAGAAGAGGAAAATGGACATCGGAGAATGGGAAGATGATGAATGGCCACCCGCAATAATCATCTCATACTGTGGTCCAGCCACTTGGGCACAGGACAGATCCTGGGCTACCGAACCCCGGCATACTTGTTAAAGCAGATTGTAAGACTCCAGGCAGTACTGGAAGTAATTACCAACTAAACTGCGGTGGCACTAGAGATGCTG
Source organism: Okamejei kenojei (assembly GCA_035221665.1). Lineage (NCBI taxonomy): Eukaryota > Metazoa > Chordata > Chondrichthyes > Rajiformes > Rajidae > Okamejei > Okamejei kenojei. The sequence continues at coordinate 41,099,145 of CM069156.1, forward strand.
ACAAAGCAGCAGACACAGATGAGAGCAGCAATATACCAGAACTGGTTGGCCCTAGATTACCTCCTGGCCGAAGAAGGAGGGGTATGCGGAAAATTCAACCTCTCTAATTGCTGCCTAAATATCGATGACAACGGACAGGCAGTAATGGACATATCAGAAGGAATCCGGAAATTGGCACATGTTCCAATACAAAAGTGGAATTCGATTATGGGTACCCGATGGTGGGATTCCATCCTCGGAGGAACGGTGGGACTCGTGTTTCTATGTGCATAGGCTGGGCTGATCTTTATCCCCTGTTGTATCCCTTGTTTTAGGGAACTTATTACAAGGAGTATAAGTCAGATGCAGGCTGTAGTAGTACCTATGGGAAAAAAAGGGGCAATACAGAAAATAATGATAATGCGACCAGGGAAGGTCAAGGATCCACAGGAAGAGGAGATTAGGAGAATGTTACTTCAATTGGAACCAAGGGAGCTTGAAATTGTGGTTTAATCAATAAATGCATAGCAAAAGAAAAAGGGAGGATTGTGAGGGATTAAACTCCCACCGTTGTAAAGTACTGAGTGAGGTAACCAACATTGTCCTTGAGTATCACTGATAGCATTGTATAATGGCAGGCAGGGAGAAGGGATGCAGCTGTAGCCACCAGAAACTGGCTTTGCAGTTAAACACAATTAAACTAGGCCATGTCAATAGCGTCTGAGCATGCTTAATGAAACAAATGAATATTACTTATACGCCCCTGGTCAAAGAACTGCTCATTACCATGAACATGCGATGCATGATGTGGGGGGTACTGGGGGAACGTACCTGTAGACTGTGCACCTCAATGCTCTGATTGGAAGGAGCCAGGAGGGATGGTTAAACCAGCAGAATTGTGTGTATAAAGGGGCTTTACTTTCCTGACTTCGGTGTGTCTCAACTTGGGGTGGCACCCGATTCTGCAAACTTGCAAATAAAGCATTTCTTGTTTCCATGATTTAGTCTCTGAGTAGTGAATGTGAGCACAAAACTACATCTCACAGGAACTAAATCATTGGCCACGAATTGTCCTAGAGGCAGATCTCTCTTCCAATGGTCTCTCCAAACCCCAAGAGGCAACGGGCTTTTCAACTGGGCACAGGCAATGTTGTCAATGTACCAGTGCCACCCATCTGCTCTGGCCACTGAGTCTAAATAGCCACCACCCATTTTGAAACAAGGCGCCGTGGTGGGGGGGTGGGGGGGGGGGGGGGGTGGGGGTGTTGTTCCCACAGTAAAATAAAACAGATGATTAGGTCTTTGTGCAGTACTATTAGTGGGATCTAGCTGTCACAGGCTGGGACCATAAATGGGGGCCGTCAGGGAATGTGGTGTGGAGGGGGGGGTGGGTAGGGGGGGGGGGGGGGAGGGATGGAGGAGGGGGGGGGGGGGTGTCGTGGGGGGTTTAGGAGGGGAAGGGATGAGAGGGGAGAAGGGGATGGGAGGGGGTGAAGGGTGGGGGAGAGTGGAGAAGGAAGGATTGGGGCAGGGGAATGGGCTATGGGAGGAGGAGAAGGGTGGGGGGGAGTGGAGAAGAAGGATGGGGCTGAGAGTTAGTTCGGTTGAGACTGAAGTAGTGGAAATGGGGGGACTGTTCATACCGCTGGGGTGTAAACTATCCAAGCAAAATATGGAATCCTCATATAACACGGTATTATATAGGTAGATACAAAATGCTGGAGTAACTCAGCGGGTCAGGCAGCATCTCTGGAGAGAAGGAATGGGTGGCATTTCGAGTCAAGATCCTTCTTCAGACAGACATTATATATGCGCCTCCCTAATCCCAGGTATCAGGAAAAAGTTTCCCCTTGGTTGAATAAGTTTGAACAGCTAAGAGTGAACCCTTATTTTCTTAGAGTCCAGGATGAGGAATAATGGTCCACCTCTCTCAAAAGCAAAGAGATCGATTTCAGATGGGAGACACCATTGAGTCACACCTGACCATAGCTACTAGACCAGCAACAGCAAAGGAAATAGGAGAAACTAGACTAATTGGAACCCGTTGGGTCCCATGTTCACACGGGAGGGCTCCGAACACAATATTCCACCTCTTCACCAATTCCAATATTGGTGGCCTGTGGGGGGGGGGGGGGAGCTTTCTAGAGCACTAGTATGGGTGTTGTAGGTTGAAGGGACTGGTTTCAAGAGGACTAGTATGGACATTGTGGGCCAAATGGATTACTGGGCTGGCAGCTCAGTCACTCAGGCTCCATGTGCTGGCAGCTCAGTCACTCAGGTCTGGTGGGCTGGCAGCTCAGTCAGTCAGGCCTGGTGAGCTAACAGCTCAGTCAGTCAGGCCTGGTGGGCTGGCAGCTCAGACACTCAGGGCTGGTGGGCTGGCAGCTCAGTCACTCAGGCCTGGAGGGATGACAGCTCAGAAACTGCCAGAAATTCTGCCCAAAACGGGTTTAGAGATGGTGAGAGGGAAGGGGGTCAGGGCGGAGAATCAATTTTAGAAATGTTTCATATTTTTCTCCATATCACAGCAATGAAGGAGGAAAGTCTATCCTGGCCTGGATCTCACAGGGAGCCAATAAAGGGAGGGAGAAAAACACTAGAGTGTGGTTTAATACTTGCAGGGGGAATACCGAAGGGACTCCTCCTGGGCTAGTGCAGGCCTGATGGGCCAAAGGAGCTCTTTTAAAAAATAAATCTCAGTGAAATGCACTTTTTCTGGACATTTCCTGGCCTGGCACGGGCCTTTTGGGCCAAAATACTCCTCCTGGGTTAATATGGGGATTTTGGGCTAAAGGGACTGGTTTATCGGACAATAGGGGCCGTGTGGGTCGAAATAAGTGGTTTCAGGCAGGCCAAACAGCTCATTTCATTTCATTTGATTTCCATTGCCATTGCGGCTGGTAGGCCTCGCCAGTCACCTGAATTCATTTTCATTTCATTTCCCATTTCATTAAGGGACATTAGGCGTCCAAAGAGCTGGTCCGCTGCCAGCGGGCAGTCCAGGGCGACCATTCTCCTGTCGCCGGGCATAGAAGCAGGAAGAATTGACTCTGAACCCAGCCCTGGCAGCGGACCATGACTCGACACCAGGCTCCGCTCCATCCAAGAGTCAATGTTAATAAAACAGATGATTAGGTCTTTGTGCAGTACTATTGGTGGGATCTAGCTGTCACAAGGCTGGGACCACAAATGGGGGGCATCAGGGAAAGTAGGGAGGGGGGGTGAGTGTGGGGGGTTGGGAGACTGGGAGCCCCCCCCCCCCCCCCCGAGGGAGAGAGAGATGGGGGAGAAGGGGATGTGATGGAGGGGAGGGGGGGAATGGAGAAGGGGGAGTAGAGTTTAGCAGGGGGAATGAAAGAGTAGGGGGGAGGGATAGGGAGAGAAGGGTAGGGGTTAGGGAGTGGAGTGGAGAAGTAATAAACTACCTTATAACCATTATAACAAATTACAGCACGGAGACAGGCCCTCTCGGCCATTTACCAGTCCGTGCCGACCATTTTTGTTTTCCCCAGTCACTTCTACATCCAGGGCCAGGGCAGTGTACTTGTTCTGGATGGTCAGATGTGGGAGGTTCAGGGATAGACTCCTGACGTACACATTGGCGCTGGTGTGTCGAGATGGGGCTCCTAAAGGATCGTGTTAGGAACCTGGAGCAGCTGCTCGGACGACTCCGTTCTCTGGTCATGGGAGAGTGAGGAGGTCATAGAGAGGAGCTACATGGGAGGTGTCACTCCCAGTCCACGGAGGCAGACAGGTGGGTCACGGTTAGGAAGGGCAAGGGGCAGAGGGGCGGGGCATAGAGTGTACCCCTTGTGACTGTACAACTGGAAAATAGGTACCTCGGGTTTGAGTACGTTTGGAGGGGACAGCCTAGCTGGGGGCAACAAACAGCGGCCGGGCCTCCGGCACAGAGACCGGCCCTGATGCTCAGAAGGGTAGGCAAAAGAGGGGGCATTTGTAATAGGGGACTACTATAGTTAGGGGGTCGGATAGGCGATTCAAGTGGACGCAGTCGGAGACCCGGGATGGTAGTTTGTTACCTCCTGGTGCAGGGTCTCGCAAGTGTATGAACGTGTCCAAAATATTCTGATAAGGAAAGGGAGGGAGCCTTGATGTGGTGGTACACATAGGTACCAATGACATAGGCAGAAAAGTGACGAGGTTCTGAAGGGAGATTTTATGGAGTTGGGGGGAAAGTTAAGAGAAGGACCGAAAGGGTAACGATTTCAGGAATTACTGCTGTGCCGCGTGACAGTGAGGAGTAGGAAATGATATGAGGTGGAGGATAATGCGTGGCTGAGGACTGGTGCATTGTGGGCAGCGTACAAGGTTTTCTTTGTTTTGATCACTGGTGACCTCTTTTGGGGAAGGCATGATCTGTCGCAGAGGACGGGTTGCACTTGAACCCGATAGGGGAACAAAATCCTGGCATGGAGGATTGCAAGGCTATGGGGAGGACTTTAAACATAGAATGTGACTGAGGGGGAGGGACTCGGTTAGTGGGGGCTAGGGGACAGGGTGTGGCAAGGAGGCAGAGAGGGAAACACTCGGTCCCAAATGTAGGCGAGAAAGATTAAAAAAGATAATAGACAGAGAATACAGATGGTGGGTTTATAAAATGTGCATATTTTAATGCTAGGAGCATTTGTAAGTAAGGTGGATGAACTTAGAGCCTGGATTGACACTGGAAATATGTGTTGTGGCAATCAGTGTGAAAACATGGTTGCAGGGAGGGCTGTGATGGAATAAATATTCCAGGATTTTGTTGCTTCCGGGGTGATAGAATTGGAGGGGACCAGAGGGTGGAGGGTTGCATTGATTGTCAGAGAGGATATTACAGCAGTGCTTTGGCAGGATGAGATTAGAGGGTTCGTTAGGGAGGTATTTGGGTGGAACTGAGAAGTGGGAACGGTGTAGCCACACTTTTAGGGGGTGTACTATAGACCGCTCCAAATGGGGGAGCGAGTATTGGAACAAGAGCAATATGTAAGACGATAGCAGCTATTAGTAGTAAGCACAAGGTAGTGATTGTGGGAGATTTCATTTCCCAAAAATAGGACTGGGAACACATTCTGTTAAATGGGCTGGATTGGTTTGGAGTTTGTATAAATGTGTGCAGGATAGTTTTTTGCAGCAGTACATAGTGGGTACCGACCAGAGAAGGGGAGTGTCTGGACCTTCTGTTAGAAATGAGGCAGACAGGTGACGGAGGTATGCGTTGGTGAGCACTTCGTGCGAACCAGTGTTCACAATACCATTAGTTTCATTTAATTCATGGAGCGAGTCAGAACAGGACCTAGAGTGAGATTTTTGAATTGGGAGAAAGGCTAACTTTGAGGGAATGCGTGAGGATTTAAAGAGTGATTTGGACACTTTGTTTATGGGAAAGGTATGTAGAGAGAAATGGGGACATTTAAAGGGAAATTGTAAGAGTACAGAATCTTTATGTCCCTATTAGGTTGAAAGGAAATAGTAAAAATTGAAAGACCTTGGTTTTCAAGGGAAATTGGACACATTTCGAAAAAAGAGAGATATCTACAATAATTATGGAGGCCATGGAGTAAATGAGGTGGCTAGCGGAGTATAAAGAATGTAAAAAAAATTTAGAAGAAATTAGGAAGGCCTAAAGAAGATATGAGGTTGCTTTTTGGCCAAGAAAGTGAAAGTAAATCCAAAGGTTTTCTACACTATATTAATAGCAAAAGGATTAACGGAGGGATATAAAATTGGACCATTAGAGAACCAGAATGGACAGCATAGCTGCAGAGCCACAAAAGAGATGGGGGAGATATGAACAATTTCTTTTATTCGGTATTTTCACCAAGGAGAGGATATTGAACTCTGTGAGGTAAGGGAAAAAAAAGTAGAGTAGCTATGGAAACTATGAGATTCAAAGAGGAGGATAGTATGACACTTTTGAAAAATATAAAGGTGGAAAGTCTCAGTCCTGACAGGGATATTCCCTAGGACATTGAGGGAAGTTAGTGTAGAAATAGCAGGAGCTATGACAGAAATATTTCCTAATGTCATTAGAGAAGTGAATAGTGCCGGAGGATTGGCGTATCGCGCATGTTTTTACATTTGTGTTAAAAAGGGTTCAAAGAATAAACCTAGCAATTATAGAACCTATTAGGTTTGACGTCAGTGGTGGGCAAATTAATGGAAAGATAACTTAGAGATAACTATTATATAAGCATCTAGATAAACAGGGTGCTGATTCAGGATCAGTCAACATGGATTTGTGCCTGGAAGGTCATGTTTGGACAAAATTCTTGATTTTTTGAAGCGGTATAACTAGGGAAAATTGATGAGGGTTTAAAGCAGTGGATGTTGTTCTATATGGAATTCAGTAAGGCCTTTGACAAGGTTTCCCATGGAAGGTTGGTTCAGAAGGTTCAATCTTTGTGTGTTAGTGGGCGGAGTAGCAAGATGGATTCACAGTGGCTGGAATGGGAGGAATGTCAGAAGAGTATGGTGGATGGTGTTTGTCAGGTTGGAAAGCCGGTGACAGTGGGGGGCCTCATGGGTTCTGTGTGGGGTCCTCTGTTGTTTTTGGGGTTCTGTACATAATGATCTGGGATGATGGGGTGGAAATTTGGATACAGTATTCTCGCGGGATGAGGAAGATAAAATGTATTGAGTTGGGATTGACCCGGCGCTCCAATGGAGGGGACCCCCAGTCCGCCCCCCCCCCCCCCCCCCCCCCGTCGGACGCCCCCCCTCCCCACCGGACAAAAAAAAAATAATTACTAAAGGATTGACGAGGGATTTGATTAGTCAAACTACATTCGCAAATCGCACTGGGGAGCTCAGGCTCTGGTGCAAACACGATAACTACGAGACTTATGCCTGTGAGGCAATTATACTTAGCCCAAGCAGCGCGGTGTCTGTTTGTTGTTGTGTTGTCGAAATACTATCTCTCTATG
>CM069156.1:41106549-41170750 GCA_035221665.1 Okamejei kenojei
ACATAGAGAGATAGTATTCTGGGGCCCCAGCACTGAGCCTTGCTTATCCCAACGAGTCACTAAGCCTGCCATTTCATGAAAATGACCCGTATACTCCTACTTTTTGCTTCCTGTCTGCCAGCGCAGTTCTCTATCCACATCAATACTTAACACCCCAATACCGTGTGCTTTAAGTTTGTAAGCAATCTCTTATGGATGGGACGCTTGTCGAAAGCCTTCTGAAAGTCAGATATAACACAACTCCAGAAGGTTCTCCCTTAACCACTCTACTAGTTACATCCTCCGAAAAATTCTATAAGATTCGTCAGACATGATTTACCTTTCATAAATCCCATGCTGACTTTGTCCCAATGATTTCACCCCTTTCCAAATTGCTGCTATCCCATCTTTTAATAACTGACTCTAGCATTTCCCCACTACCGATGTTAGACTAACTGGACTGTAAATCCCGATTTCCTCTCTCCCTCACTTTTTCAAAAAAGTGGGGTTACATTAGCTACCCTCCAATCCTCAGGAACTACTCCAGAATCTAAAGAGTTTTGAAAAATTATCACTAATGTATCCAATATTGCTGGGGCTACTCTTCCTTAAGTACTCTCTGGGATGCACCTATCTGGCCCTGGGGATTTATTGACTTTTAATCCTTTCAATTGACCTAACCACCTCCCGGCCAAACTGGATTTCCCCACTCAGTCCTCCATATCATTTGACCCCCGGTCCCCTGCTATCTCCGGCAGATTATTTAAGTCTCCTTAGTGAAGACAGAACCAAAGTAGTTATTCAATGTCCTTGCCCCATGGACAATTCAACCAGGTTTCTTTACTGCATAGGGACCTACGATTGTTTTAACTTGCTTTTTTCCTCTCACATGTTTTTAAAAAAAACGTATTGCAGTCTGTTTTTTTGTTTCTCTGCCATTTAGTTTTCTTTCATACTCAATTTTCTTTCCCTTATCCTAATTAAGCACTGTCCTCCTCTTCTGGATTCTAATTTCTCACCAGTCCTCTGGGTAGGGCTGCTTTTTCTGGCTAATTTTTAGCTTCATCTTTAGTTTTTGATACTATCCCTGATTTCCCTTGTCATCCACGGATGGCATTTACCTTCCCTGATTTATTCTTTTGCCAAACTGGGATGAACAATTGTTATAGTTCATCATGCAGTCTTTAATGCCTTCCTTTGCATATCCACCGTCTACAAACTTTAAGAATCACTTGCCACTCTATCTTGGCCAATTCACGTCTCATACCCTCAAAGTTACCTTTCTTTAAGTTCAGAACCCTTGTTTTCTGAATTAACATTGTCCCTCCATCCTAAGGAAGAAGTCACCATATTATGGTCACTCCTTCGCCAAGGGCCACGCCCAACAAGACTGTTAACTACCCCCCTCCTCATTAATCCGTACCCCATCTAGAATAGCCTGCTCGCTCGTTAGTTTTCATCTACATGTTGGTTTAGAAAACTATCTCCGCATAACATTCCAAGGAAATCCTCTTCCTCAGCACCCCTGCCAAATTGATTCACCCAAAGCATATGTAAGATTGAAGTCACCCATTAAAACATTTTTACCTTTTGTTTGCGTGCATTTCAAATTTCCTGTTTGAATGCCATCCCCAACTATCCCACTACTACTGTTTAGGTGGCCTGTACACAACAACTCCTAGCGTTTTTCTGCCTCTTATTTTTTGGCAGGTCTACCCACATTGATTCCACATCCTCCTTGCTAATGTCCTTCCTTTCTATTGCCTTAATCACCTCTCTAACCAGTAACGCTACTCCATCTCCTTTTCCTTTCAGTCTCTCCCTCCTGAATAATGAATATCCCTGATGTTCAGCTCCCAGCCTTGGTCACCCTGGAGCCATGTCTCCGTGATCCCAACCTTATCATATTCATTAAGAACTATCTGCACATTCAACTCATCCACCTTATTATGAATGCTCCTTGCATTGAGACACAAAGCCTTCAGGCTTGTTTTTACAGCACTCAATTATGTTGAAAAGTGGCCCTTTTTGATTTTTGCCCTGGATTGTTCTGCCTGCCATTTTTACTTTTCACCTTGCTACCTATTGCTTCTACCCTCATTTTACATCCCTCTGTCTGTCTGCTCCTGCTCCCTAAGGGAGCGGTCTCAAAAATATGGCCTGCGGGACCCATTCGGCCCACCAGGAGGTTTTTCGAGCTCTGATTCGAGTCCAGGAACACGGCGGCTGTTACCGGTTATGTCCCTCGAATTGTCCCTCGAATTCTCCCTCTCCCCCTTCTCCCCTTCTCCCCCTTCTCCCCCTTCTCCCCCCTTCTCCCCTTCTCCCCCTTCTCCCCCTTCTCCCCCTTCTCTCCCCTGTCCCCCCCTTGTCCCCCTTGTCCCCCTTGTCCCCCCCTTTTCCCCCATCTCCCTCCCCCCCCTTCTCCCTCTCCCCCTCCCTCCCTCTCCCCTCCTCTCCCTCATCCCCCTTCTCCCTCTCCTCTCTCCCTTCACCCTCTCCCTCCCCCTTTCTCCTCGCCCTCTCCCCCTTCTAAATTCTCCCTCTTCTCCCTCATCCCCCTTCTCCCTCTCCCCCGTCTCCATCTCCCCCTCCCTTTTTCCCACTCCCCCTCCCCCTTCCTCTCCCCCTCACCCCCCCACCCCTCCTCCCCCCCCCCTCCCCCTCACCCCTCCCCCTCCCCCACCCCCTCCCCCTCCCCCTCCCCTCCCCCTCCCCCTTCCTCACTCCTCTCCCCCTCCCTCGCCCCCTCCCTCCCCCTCCTCATCCCCCTCCTCTCCCCCCTCCTCTCCCCCTCCTCTCCCCCTCCTCTCCCCCTCCCCTCCCCATACCTCATCCCCCCTCCACCTCCTCTTCCCCCCTCCCCACCCCTGCCCCTCCTCTCCCCCCTCCTCTATCCCCTGCCCTCCTCTCCCCCCTGCCCTCCTCTCCCCCCTGCCCTCCTCCCCCCCTCCCCTCCTCTCCCCCCCTCCCCTCCCTCCTCTCCCCCCCCCCCTCCCTATCGCCCCACCCCATCCTCTCCCCCTGCCCCTCCTCTCCCCCTGGCCCCTCCTCACCCCCTCCCCCCTCTCTCCCCCTACCCCTCCTCTCCCTCACTCCCCCTCCCCCTCCTCTCCCCCTCCGCTTCCTCTCCCCCTCCTCTCACCCCTACCTCTTCCCTCTCCCCCCCCACTCCCTCTCCCCCTCCTCTCCACCCTCCCCTCCTCACCCCTCCCCCTCCTCTCCCTCTCCCCCTCCTCTTCCCCCTCCCCCTCCCCCTCCACCCTCCCCCTCCCCCTCCCCCTCCCCCTCCCCCTCCCCCTCCCCCTCCCCCCCTCCCCCCCTCCCCCTCCCCCTGTCCCCCCTCCCCCTCACCCCTCCCCCTCCCCCTCCCCCTCCCCCCTTCCCCTCCCCTCCCCTCCCCCCCCTCCCCCTCCCCCTCCCCTACCCCAACCCCCCCCTCCCCCTCCCCCCTCCCCCTCCCCCTCCCCCTCCCCCCTCCCCTCTCCCCCTCCCCTCCCCCTCCCCTACCCCCTCCCCCTCCCCCTCCCCACTCCCCCTCCCCTCCCCCTCCCCCTCCTCTCCCACTCCCCCTCCCCCCCTCTCCCCCTCGCCCCTCCTCTCCCTCTCCCCTCCTCTCCCCCTCCCCCTCGCTCTCCCTCTCCCCCTCTTCTCCCTCTCCCCCTCTTCTCACCTTCTACCTTCTCCCTTTTTCCTTCTCCCTCTCCCTCTCACCCCCCTTCACCTTCTCCTTCTCCTCCATCTCCCCTTCTCCTCTCCCCTCTCCCTCTCGCCCTTCTCCTTCTCCCTCACTCCTCTCGCCCTTCTCCTTTCTCACCCCTCTCCCATACTCCTTCTCCCTCTCCCTCCTCCATTTCTCACCCTCCCCCTATCTCCTCTCCCCTCCCCTTCTCCCTCTCCCTCGCCCCTTCTTCCTTCCTCTTCCCCTTCTCCTCTCCCTCTTCTTCGCCCTTCTCCTCTCCCTCACCCTCTCCCCTTCCCATTCTCTCCCCACTTCTTCCCCATTCTCCTTCGCCCTCTCCCATCCTCATTCTCCCCCTCCCCCTTCTCCTTCTCCCTCTCCCCCTTCTCCCTCTCCCTCGCTCTCCTTCTTCTTCCTTCCCCTTCTCCTCTCCCTCTCCCCTTCTCCTCTCCCTCTCCCCTTCTCCTACTCCTTCACCCTCTCTTCCCTTCCCCCCTTCTTACCCTCTCCCCTTCCCCTTTCACACCTCTCCCCTTCTCTCCTCTCCCCCTTCTCCTTCTCCCTCTCCCCTTCTCCTTCTCCCCTCTCCCCCTTCTCTTCTCCATCTCCCCTTCTCCTCCCGCTCTCCCCTTATCCTTCCTCCTTCTCCCTCCCCTCTTCCTCTCCCCTTCTCCTTCTCCTTTTCCTCTCCCCCTCCTTTCTCCTTTCCCTCTCCCCCTATCCTTCTCCTTCTCCCTCATTCTCCTCACTTCTCCTACTCATTTTCCTCTCCCCTTCTCCTTCTCCTTCTCCTCCCTCTCCCCCCATCCCCCTCCCCCCTTCTCCCTCTCCCCCCACCCCCCTCTCCCTCTCCACCTCTCCCTATCTCTTGTACCTTCATCCCAATGCCTTAGGTTCCCACAAGATGATCGAATAGAAAATATTTAATAGGAAGATTAAACCGAAAAACTTACCATTCTCTACAGTTTGATCGTTATTTTATGACAGGAGTAACGATGGAGGATTAACTTGAAGAAAGCCCCCGCCCTGGCGCTGGAACCGAGGTCACTTCAAAGCAGCGGCATGAAAAAACATAGAACATAATAGCCCGAGTAAGATAGTAAGGCTCAACAAATAGATTTAGAAACCTACCATATGAGCATTTAGTTTACTGAGGGTCGAGTGGAGGCACGTAATCCCCATCGTTTACTCCTCATAAAAAACGATCAAACTTTCGAACTGTAAGTATCTCGTTTAATCCTTACTATTTTACTTCGAGTTTAAAAACGAGGAAAGGGGTTTGGGGGGGGGGGAACCCTTACGGAAGCGATTTTTCTTGAAGCTTTCTGCTGTTTTTCATGTCTTAGACAACTCCTTTCCATACGACACTCTGGCTCACACAAGACAGTAATAAATGAAGCAAAAATAACACATTTATTTCTTCCCCAAAACATGCCTCAAGTTATGTGAATAATTATATTTTCACATCTAACTTACAAACGCGAACTAAAAGTAATGCCCTTTCTATTGAAAGGCAAGTTTTAATCAATAAAATACCAATTTTATATATAACTAATTTTTTGACGAAGATGACACAAAGCAACACAATTATAAAGAACCCAACACTCATGTCCACTCATTGACACAATGACTGATTTCATTTAATTTTAAAATTTATTTTACACCCATCCGTTGCGCCTTGCATCTTTGCTCGGCAACGACTCATCCTGTGCTTATTCCATCGTGAATTAGTCATCTAACCTCCTTACACAGAGTAATTTTCCACATTTCCATATCTAGTTCCACTGAGTGTCTTTATTCATGCTTACATCTATAATACACATTTCTCTAGAACCATCAGTTTTACTGAACGTAATTTCTTTCTTTTTGCGTGTGTAATAAATAGTGGCTGCCTCATTACCACAGAGACAACTTAAGTACATAAACATAATTTCATCAATGTGTCACACACACACACAAGTTTTAGGCCGACAGGATATGCTTATAGGTTGTACCTTGGTTCCAGCTCTTCTTGGTCTGCTATTGTTTGATAAAAACATAAAACATATATGACATCTTCAAATGTAATCTGTATTCCACATAAAATTTATAGACGAAAATACTTTACTAGCATCACACAATACTCACAGCACCTTACCTAGCACTACTACTCTTGATACTACAACGTCATCAGCATTATTACTTTCACATTGTTAACATTTTTGAATCATTGATAGAATTGGATCCATTTTGCCTAAGGAGCAATTCAGACTAATTATGATCTCCACTTATGTTTTGCAATTTTGACAGATTATATATCCCACATATACATATATATACTTATATCTTAATCACATATAACCCACCTTCAAATATCGGGATTTTACGAATGAAACCTGACTCAACTTCTTTGGTCTCTAGTATATTCCGATCCGTAAATAGGACGAAAACACTCTGCAGCCCTATTAACTGGCTCTATCAATTAGATACGCAGAAATAATGCAATCCACAAGAAACCACATATATCTAATAAACAAATAATTTTACTATAACACAGACATTCAATTTCTTCCCAGCAACTATGTTACAAGAGTTCTCATACAGTGTTAGCGGCGTCTTTATTCTTTGGAACGTTACCCCGAACATCATTGCCCTTAATTCCTCATATGCCCTCTTGTTCCAAATCTTCCCTACCCTCAACTGGCGAAAAACGTATCCACGTTTAACTCTCGTCTATCCCGTTCATCATTTTAAAGAACTCATCAAGTCCCCCTTAACATTCTAAAAAAAGACTTCTAACGCTCCAAAGAAAAAGACCTAAACTTGTTCATACCTTCTCTGTAACATAGTTTGCTGGAACACTGGCACATTCTAGTAAATCATCCTCTGTACTCTTCTCTATTTTGTTGACATCCTTCCTATAACTAGTGCGACCATAATTGTACACATAGCCCAGAATTGTCTACCAATGCCTAGTACAATTTTAAACATATACTTCCCTACTCTATATTCAATGCTCTGATTTATAAAGGCTAGCACAACCAAGGCTTTCTTTACCACCCTAAACATCTACATGCGATTCACCTTCATGGGAACTCTGCAAAGTTATTTCCTATATCACTCTAGTCCACAGCATCCCTCAATTCCTCCCAACCATTTACCAAGTACGTCTATTTTGTATTTGTCCTGCCAAGATGTAGGCACTTCACACTTATCCAGCATTAACACTCCATCTTGCCAACTTTCAGCCCACATCTTTCCAAACTTGCCCAAATCTCACTGTAGACTTGAAAATCTACATCACTACTCCACAGACCACCGACCAAAACTTAGTATCATCTGCATACTTACTTATCCAATTTTTCCCACCACCATCATGCAGATCATTGATGTACATGACAAACAACAGTGGACCAACACAAATCCCTGAGCACCCCACTGGTCACCTCGGCTTCCAACCTAGAACAAACAGCCATCCACCATTTACTTACTCTGATCATCTCCCATTCAGACCACTTGTTGAATCCATCTTGCTACACTATTCTTTACGCCATTACACCCAAAGATTGAACTTCTTAACCAACCTTCCATGTGAAACCTTGTCAAAGGCCTTACGTGAATCCATATAGACAACATCCACTGCTTTACCCTCATCAATTTCCCTAGTTATCCCGCTTCAAAAAATTCAAGAAGGTTTGGTCAACACATGACCTTCCAGGCACAAATCCATGTTGACTGTTCCGATCAGAACCCAGTTTATCCAGATGCTTATATATATTATCTCTAAGTATCCTTTCCATTAATTTGCCCACCACTGACGTCAAACTAATAGGTCTATAATTGCTAGATTTATTCTTTGAACCCTTTTTAAACAATGGAACAACATGCGCAGTATGCCAATCCTCCGGCACTATTCCCGTTTCTAATGACATTTGAAATATTTCTGTCATAGCTCCTGCTATTTTTCTACACTAACTTCCCTCAATGTCCTAGGGAATATCCTGTCAGGACCTGGAGACTTATCCACTTTTATATTTATCAAAAGTGTCAGTACTTCCTCCTCTTTGAAATCTCATAGTTTCCATAGCTACTCTACTTTTTCCCCCTTAACTCACAAGAGTTCAAATATCCTTCTCCTTGGTTGAATACCGAAGAAAAGAAATTGTTCAATATCTCCCTCATCTCTTTTGGCTCTGCAGATAGCTGTCCATTCTGGTTCTCTAATAGTCCAATTTTATCCCTCGTTATCCTTTTGCTATTAATATAGCTGAATAGAAACCCTTTGGGTTTTACTTTCACTCATTTCACCTTTCTTGCCAAAGCAACCTCATATCTTCTTTAGCCTTCCTAATTTCTTTCTTAAGATTCTTTTACATTCTTTATACTCTCTAGCACCTCATTTTACTCCATGCCTCCTATAATTATTGTAGATATCTCTCTTTTTTTCGAAACAAGTGTCCAATTTCCCTTAAACCATGGCTCTTTTTTTTCCAATTTTTACTATTTCCTTTCAACCTAACAGGGACAATAAAGATTCTGTACTCTTACAATTTCCTTTAAAAAATGTCCTCCATTTCTCTTCTACATCCTTACCATGAAACAAAGTGTCCCAATTCACTCCTTTAAAATCCTTACGCATTTCCCTCAAAGTTAGCCTTTCTCCAATCAAAAAATCTCCACCCTAGGTCCAGTTCTGACTCTCTCCATAATTATATTTGAAACCTAATGGTATTGTGATCACTGGTCCCGAAGCGCTCACCAACGCATACCTCCGTCACCTGACCTGCCTCATTTCCTAACAGGAGGTCCAGCACTGCCCCTTCTCTGGTCGATACCTCTAATGTACTGCTGCAAAAAACTATCCTGCACACATTTTACAAACTCCAAACCATCCAGCCCATTAACAGAATGTGTTTCCCAGTCTATTTTTGGAAAATTGAAATCTCCCACAATCACTACCTTGTGCTTACTACTAATATCTGCTATCTCCTTACATATTTGCTCTTCCACATCACCACGCTCCCCATTTGGCGGTCTATAATACACCCCTAAAAGTGTTGAAATAAAAAAACAAAACTATAACAACCGTTCCCACTTCTCAGTTCCACCCAAATAGCCTCCCTAGACGAGCCCTCTAATCTATCCTGCCAAAGCACTGCTGACAAGCAATGCAACACCTCCCCATCTGGTCCCTCCAATTCTATCACACCTGAAGCAACGAAATCCTGGAATATTTAGTTTCCAATCACAGCCCTGCTGCAACCATGTTTCACTGATTGCCACAACAATAAGAACTTAATAATTCTCATCTTTGACATTTAAATTGTTCTTATATTTTAAGATTCATTCACATTTTAAACTTTAATAAATCCTTTTTCCACTTTTCATGCCTGTGTGTTCTTCATCACAATGGAAACCTAATGGGCAGGACTGGATGCTCTGGGAGAGCCACTAAGAGTGCATGGGGGAAGGTTGTGGGGAGATGGACTGAATGCGTGGGGGGGAGGGTGAGGGGAATGGCAATGGGCAAAGTGGGAGGGTGAAGGGAGCAGGGGTGACTGAGTGAACTGCCAGTGTACCAGGCGTGAGTGACTGCACTGCCAGCCCATCAGCCGTCAGTGACTGAACTGCCAGCCCACGAGCCGTGAGTAAGTGAACTGCCAGCCTACCAGCTGTAAGTGAGTGAACTGCCAGCTCACCAACCGTAAGTGACTGAACTGCCAGCCCAATAATCCATTCAGTCCACCCTCTCCCCCTTTTCTCTCACAGAGAATTTCTGGCAGTTTATCAGCTGCCAGCCTGCCAGGTCTGAGTGTCTGTACTGCCAGGCATGAGTGACTGAGCTGCCAGCCCAAGAATCCATTCGACACACCATGTCCATACTAGCCCTCTGGAAACCAGTCCCTTTGGCCCACAACAGCCATACTAGCGCAAAAGAAAGCCTCCCTCCCCCTCCCCCCCCCCCCCCCCCTCCACTGGCCAGCAATATTGGAATTGGTGGAGAGGTGGAATATTGCATTGGGTAACCAGCCCTCCCGTGTGATGCTGGGACCCAACGGGTCCCACAGTCTAGTTATTGTTTATGTTGGAAATGTTGTCCTTTGTTTGAAACATGTTGAATTTGACATCACTTTTATTGATATGGAAAACACTGCAACCCTGTACATGTCGCACACAAAATGATGTAAATAAAAACTTTTCCTTGTATATGAAGTTCAATTTAGAGTTATTTGAAATTGTGGGGATTGGTGCAAAATACTGCTGACCCACAAATGTGTCGTTATGAGACATTCACATTTTTAAAATCCATGTCTCAAAATAATGCAAGAAGGTCCCCATGTTATTTCACCAACTTATCGGCTGAATTTAAATATGTAGGTATGTATGCACTAGTTTTGCTCCTAATTCCCTCTTCCAAATCATTAATATATATGGTAAACAGTTACTGCAAAAAATTCCAGATGATTAGTCAAACATGATTTTCCTTTCATAAGTCCGTGCTGACTTGGACTAATCCTTTTACTGCTATCCAAATGCCCCATTATTACATAGAAACATAGAAAATAGGTGCAGGAGTAGACCATTCGGCCCTTCGAGCCTGCACCGCCATTCAATATGATCCTGGCTGATCATCCAACTCAGTATCCTGTACCTGCCTTCTCTCCTTACCCCCTGATCCCTTTAGCCACAAGGGCCACATCTAACTCCCTCTTAAATATAGCCAACGGACTGGCCTCAACTACCTTCTGTGGCAGAGAATTCCACAGATTCACCACTCTGTGTGAAAAATGATTTTCTCATCTCGGTACTAAAAGACTTCCCCCTTATCCTTAAACTCTGACCCCTTGTCCTGGACTTCCCCAACATCGGGAACAATCTTCCTGCATCTAGCCTGTCAAACCCCTTAAGAATTTTGTAAGTCTCTATAAGATCCCCCCTCAATCTTCTAAATTCCAGCGAGTACAAGCCGAGTCTATCCAGTCTTTCTTCATATGGAAGTTCTACCATCCCAGGAATCAGTCTGGTGAACCTTCTCTGTACTCCCTCTATGGCAAGAATGTCTTTCCTCAGATTAGGAGACCAAACCTAGACGCAATACTCCAGGTGTGGCCTCACCAAGACCCTGTACAACTGTAGCAGAACCTCCCTGCTCTTGTACTCAAATCCTTTTGCTATGAATGCCAACATACCATTCGCTTTCTTCACAGCATGCTGCACCTGCAAGCCTATTTTCAATGACTGGTGTACCATGACACCCAGGTCTCGTTGCATCTCCCCTTTTCCTAATTGGTCACCATTCAAATAATAGTCTACTTTCCTGTTTTTGCCACCAAAGTGGATAACCTCACATTTATCCACATTATACTGCATCTGCCATGCATTTGCCCACTCACCCAGTCTATCCAAGTCACCTTGCAGCCTCCTAGCATCCTCCTCACAGCTGACACTGCCCCCCAGCTTCGTGTCGTCCGCAAACTTCGAGATGTTGCATTTAATTCCCTCGTCCAAATCATTAATATATATCGTAAAAAGCTGGGGTCCCAGCACTGAGCCTTGCGGTACCCCACTAGTCACTGCCTGCCATCCTGAAAAGGTCCCGTTCACTCCTACTCTTTGCTTCCTGTCTGCCAGCCAGTTGTCTATCCACATCAATACTGAACCCCCAATACCGTGTGCTTTAAGTTTGTACACTAATCTCTTGTGTGGGACTTTGTCGAAAGCCTTCTGAAAGTCCAGATATAACACATCCACCACTTCTCCCTTACCCACTCTACTAGTTCCATCCTCAAAAAATTCAATAGGATTTGTCAGACACGATTTACCTTTCGTAAATCCATGCTGACTTTGTCCAATGATTTCACCACTTTCCAAATGCGCTGCTATCCCATTCTTTTAATAACTGACTCTAGCAGTTTCCCCACTACCGATGTTAGACTAATTGGTCTGTAATTCCCCATTTTCTCTCTCCCTCCCTTTTTAAAAAGTGGGGTTACATTAGCTACCCTCCAATCCTCAGGAACTACTCCAGAATCTAAAGAGTTTTGAAAAATTATCACTAAGGCATCCACTATTTCTGGGGCTACTTCTTTAAGTACCCTGGGATGCAGCCTATCTGGCCTTGGGGATTTATCCATCTTTAATCCATTCAATTTACCTAACACCACTTTCCGGCTAACCTGGATTTCACTCAGTTGCTCCATATCATTTGACCCGCGATCCCCTGCTATTTCCGGCAAATTATTTATGTCTTCCTTAGGGAAGACAGAACCAAAGTAGTTATTCAATTTGTCTGCCATGTCCTTGTTCCCCATGATCAATTCACCTGTTTCTGACTGCAAGGGACCTACATTTGTTTTAACTAATCTTTTTTGCTTCACATATCGATAAAAGCTTTTGCAGTCAGTTTTTATGTTTCCTGCCAGTTTTCTTTCAGAATCCATTGTCCCATTCCTAATTAAGCCATTTGTCAACCTCTGTTGGACTCTGAATTTCTCCCAATCCATGAATGCACTACCTTCCCTGATTTATTCTTTTGCCAAACTGGGATGAACAATTGTTGTAGTTCATCCATGCAGTCTTTAAATGCCTTCCAATGCATATCCACCGTCATCCCTTCAAGAATCAATTGCCAGTCTATCTTGGCCAATTCACGTCTCATACCCTCAAAGTTACCTTTCTTTAAGTTCAGGACCCGTGTTTCTGAATTAAAAATGTCACTCTCCATCCTAATGAAGAAATCAACCATATTATGGTCACTCTTGCCCAAGGGGCCAAGCACACCAAGGCTGCTAACTAACCCTTCCTCATTACTCAATACCCAGTCTAGAATAGCCTGCTCTCTCGTTGGTTCCTCTACATGTTGGTTTAGAAAACTATCCCCCATACATTCCAAGAAATCCTCTTCCTCAGCGGTTTTACCTTTGTTGCACGCATTTCTAATTTCCTGTTTGATGCCATCCCCAACTCCACTACTACTTTTAGGTGGCCTGTACACAACACTCACTAGCATTTTCTGCCCCTTAGTGTTTCGCAGCTCCACCCATATCGATTCCACATCCTCCAAGCTAATGTCCTGCCTTTCTATTGCGTTAATCTACTCTCTAACCAGCAACGCTACCCCACCTCCTTTTCCTCTCTGGCTATCCCTCCTGAATATTGAATACCCCTGGATGGTCAGCTCCCAGCCTTGGTCATCCTGGAGCCATGTCTCCGTGATCCCAACTATATCATAATCATTAATAGCTATCTGCACATTCAATCATCCACCTTATTACGAATGCTCCTCGCATTGAGACACAAAGCCTTCAGGCTTGTTTTTACAACGCTCTTGCCCCTTTTACAATTATGTTGAAAGGTGGCCCTTTTTGATTTTTGCCCTGTATTTGTCTGCCTGCCACTTTTCACCTTGCCACCTATTGCTTCTATCCTCATTTTACACCCCTCTGTCTCTCTCCTCACACATTTAAGAAACCCACCACCTCTTATTCTCTGTTTTTTTCTTCTTTCCCCCCCTACGTGTTGCATCTGACTGCTTCCCTTCTCTGCCTCCTGCCACACGGTCTACTTGCTTTCTTTATTAGAGTCCCTCCCCCCAACCGATCTAGTTTAAAAAAAGTCTCCCCAGTAGCCTTTGCAAATTTCCCCGCCAGGATTCTGGTCCCCCTTGGGTTCAAGTGCAACCCGTCCTTTTTGTACAGATCACCTCCCCCAAAAGATGTCCCAACGGTCCAGAAACTTGAATCCCTGTCCTTTAGCCACGCATTTATCCTCCACCTCGCTCCATTCCTACTCTCACTGTCGCATGGCACAGGCAGTAATCCTGAGATTGTTACCTTTGTGGGCCTTCTCCTTAACTCTCCTAACTCCCTAAATTCTCCGATCAGGACCTCTTCTCTTTTTCTACCTATGTCATTGGTACCTATATGTACCATGACCTCTGGCTCCTCTCCCTCCTATTTCAGGATATCTTGGACATGTTCAGTCACATCCCAGACCCTGGCACCAGGGAGGCAAACTACCATCCGGGTCTCCTGACTGTGTCCACAGAATCGCCTATCTGACCCCCTAACTATAGAGTCCCCTACTACTGCTGACCTCCTCTTCTTTTCCTTACCCTTCTGAGCAACAGAACTGGTCTCTGTACCCGAGGCCTGGCCGCTTTTGCTACCCCCAGTAGACTTGCCCCCCCCCCCAAAAGTACTCAAACAGGAGTACTTATTGCCAAGGTGTACAGCCACCGGAGTACTCTCTAGCCCCCGCCCCTGCCCCTTGCCTCTCCTAACCGTGAGCCACGTGCCTGCTTCCTGTGGTTTTGGAGAGACTACCTCCCTGTAACTCCTCTCTATGACCTCCTCACTCTCCCTGACCAGACGGAGGTCATCGAGCTGCTGACCAAGGTACCGAATACAGTCCATTTGGAGCGCCATCTTGATGCACCTGGCGCAGATGTGGACGTTTGGAGAGCTATCTGACTGCATGACCTCCCACATCTGACATCCAGAACAGTAAACTGCCCTGGCACTCATACTCCCCCTTACCCTGGCTACAATACAAAGTACAATACAATACAGTGTACAATACAATACAGTACAAAGCAAGGATTATAGCTGGAAGAAATCAGCAGGGATCTGACTGCCAATCAGCTGCTCTCTCGAGTCCGCTTCCACCAATCAGCGGCTTCCTCAAGCCCACTTGTTGCGAACTGCGAGCTGCGAATGGAACGTTACGGATTTGGGTTCCTGCCACTGCAACCGCTCCTGGGCCTCTGTGGAAACAAGCCCCGCAATCGAGTTTTTAAACTTACAGCTCGGACGTCGCTCCTCCAACTGCTACCGCACGCACCTGTTAATAATTGTATTTTGTATTTGTAATTGTATAATTGTAATGATTGTTAATAATAACCTCTGTTAACATCTTTAATAATTGACTCCAGCATCTTTCCCACCACCGAAGTCAGGCTAACTGATCCTGAAACTATTGAACATTGGAAAATGATCATATGTATATGTGTGTGTATATATATGCATGTATATAGAAACATAGAAAATAGGAGTAGGCCATTCGGCCCTTGGAGCCTGCACCGCCATTCATTATGATCATGGTTTATCATCCAACTCAGTATCCTGTACATGCCTTCTCTCCATACCCCCTGATCCCTTTAGCCACAAGGACCACATCTAACTCCCTCTTAAATATAACCAATGAACAGGCCTGAACTATGTTCTGTGGCAGAGAATTCCACAGATTCACCACTCATGTGAAAAATATTTTTATCATCTCAGCCCTTATCCTTAAACTGTGACCCCTTGTTCGGGACTTCCCCAACATCGGGAACAATCTTCCTACATCTAGCCTGTCCAACCCCTTAAGAATTTTGTACGTTTCTATAAGATCCCCCCTCAATCTTTTAAATTCTAGCCAGTACAAGCCGAGTCTATCCAGTCTTTCTTCATATGAAAGTCCTACCATCCAAGGAACCTTCTCTGTACTCCCTCTATGGCAAGAATGTCTTTCCTCAGATTAGGAGACCAAAACTGTACACAATACTCCAGGTGTGGTCTCACCAAGGCCCTGTACAATTGCAGTAGAACCTCTCTGCTCCTATACTCAAATCCTTTTGCTATGAATGCTACCATACGATTTGCTTTCTTCACTGCCTGCTGCACCTGCATGCCTACATTCAATGACAGGTGTACCATGACAACAATTCTTGGAATGTATGTGGGATAGTTTTCTAAACCAACATGTAGAGGAACCAACGAGAGAGCAGGTTATTCTAGACTGGTACTGAGTAATGAGGAAGGGTTAGTTAGCAGTCTTGTTGTGCATGGCCCCTTGGGCAAGAGTGACCATAGTATGGTTGAGTTCTTCATTAGGATGGAGAGTGATATTGTTAATTCAGAAACAAGGGTTCTGAACTTAAAGAAAGGTAACTTTGAGGGCATGAGACGTGAATTGGCCAAGATAGACTGGCAAGTGATTCTTAAAGGGTTGACGGTGGATATGCAATGGAAGGCATTTAAAGAATGCATGGATGAACTACAACAATTGTTCATCCCAGTTTGGCAAAAGAATAAATCAGGGAAGGTAGTGCATCCGTGGAAAACAAGGGAAATCAGGGATAGTATCAAAACTAAAGATGAAGCAAAGAAATTAGCCAGAAAAAGCAGCCTACCAGAAGACTGGGAGAAATTCAGAGTCCAGCAGAGGAGGACAAAGTGCTTAATTAGGAAAGGGAAAATAGATTAAGAAATTAAACTGGCAGGGAACATAAAAACGGACTGCAAAAGCTTTTATAGATACTTGAAGAGAAAAAGGTTATTTAAAGTTGTACAAGGCATTGGTAAGACCAATTCTGGATTATGGTGTACAATTTTGGTCGCATAATTATAGGAAGGATGTCAACAAAATAGAGCGAGTACAGAGGAGATTTACTAGAATGTTGCCAGGGTTCCAGCAACTATGTTACAGAGAAAGGTTGAACAAGTTAGGTCTTTATTCTTTGGAGCGCAGAAGGTTAAGGGGGGACTTGATTGAGGTCTTTAAAATGATGAAAGGGATAGACAGAGTTGACGTGGATAAGCTTTTCCCATTGAGGGTAGGGAAGATTCAAACAAGAGGGCATGACATGAGAATTAAGGGACAGAAGTTTAGGGGTAACGTGAGGGGGAACTTCTTTACTCAGAGGGTGGTGGCTGTGTAGAATGAGCTTCCAGCAGAAGTGGTGGACGCAGAATCGATTTTAACATTTAAAAGTAAAGTGGATAGGTATATGAGTTCTATATAACACAATCTTCCCATATCTAGCTCGGTATTTATCTAGTTGGTGTCATGGCTCAAATAAACGGTCCATTTTTCCCAGATCTTCTCAAATGAATTCTCCTTGACTCTCAAGGAATATGTCAATTTCTCCATAATAAAGAATTCTCGTACAATTTCTAACCACTGTTCCTGTTTTGGACTTTTTTCATTGAGCCGCTGCCTGGTAATGGACTTCTAACTTGCTGCAAGCAAAACTTTAATCAAATATGTATCTTCTATTTTTACAATATCTTTAATATGCCCCAGATACATCACAGGGCAGGTATTTGGGATTTTATAACCTAAGATATTTTTAACAACTGCGTTAACATTTTCCCAGTATGGCCTTATCTTTACACAGTTACAGAAAATATGCGTGTGGTCTGCCTCCGTACTCCCGCACAGCCTCCAACAGTGTTGTTGGACAGCAAGTTGTCTGCTTTTTATTTTGGGTGTTAAAAAAAAGAGAGATAGATTCTTCCAGCAAAATTCTCTCCATACCAGTGAGCTTGTAGATGAACATTGTGTTCCACACATTTGATACCATTCTTCTTCTGTTATTTGAATCTTTAATTCTGCTTCCCATTTTGTTTATATGTAGAGCGTTGATTCTCCCCTGCTTCCCACCAAAGCTTGGTAGAAAGCAGAGATGACCCGAGACCCCTTCTGTTTGAATGCATCCACAATCACCTTGATCACATTATTTGAAGTTTCATCTAGTTCTGGCCTTATCTTTTTTGTAAAGTAGTCTCTTAATTGCAAGTATCTAAAAAAATCTTTGTTTTCAAGACCATACTTTGACTTTAAATCTTGGAAGCTCATAAACTCGCCATTTTCTGAAACTGTATACATTGCCGTTATGCCTTTTTGCGCGCTTTCTTTGAATCTTGAATCATACGCCCCTGGTTTAAACTTTGAGTCATATACGAACCACCTCAATGCATGAACCCCTCTTTTTAATTTGTATTTTTCCACTATAACATTCCACATATCTAACGTAAATGCTACTATTGGATCCCTTGCACTCCTCACCTCACCCCTCACCTTTCCCCATCCCTTCTTTCCTCTGCTTCCCTCTCCTCTCCTCTGCTCCCTGCTTCTCCCTCCCCCTCCCTTCAAATCCAGCACCAAATATAATATGGTGGTGAGATTGTTTCTCCTCTCCTCTCCTCTCCTCTTCTCTCCTGCCCTCCCCTCGTCCCCTCATCTACTCCCCACATCTCCTCTCTTTTCTTCCCCTCCCCTCCCCTCTCCTCCCATCCTCTCTGCTACCTCTCCCTCTCCTCTCCCTCCCTCCTCTCTCTCTCTCTCCTCCTCCTCTCCCCTCTCCCCTCCTCTCCCCCTCCCCTATCTTCCCCTCTCCTCAACTCCACTCCCTTCTTCTCTCCCCTCCTTTACTCTCCTCCTCTCTCCTCTTTTTTTTCCTTTTCAAAAACTTTATTCAGCACAAACACATGACACATCACATCAAAAACACAATCAGAAGTTACAATGTATCAAATAATCGTTATAGTACAATTCATTATTTAGGATACTCTCACCCCCCCCCCCCGATCGTCTCTCCTCTCTCCCTGCCTTGTGTCCAAGCACTAGAATCATGGGACTTAAATGCAAACAGAACTTGAAGAACAACCCCTTCAGATATTGGTACAGGGGCAGTAACCTCTCACACTCCATATACACATGGAACACGGTCTCCTCCTCACCGCAAAGCTGGTGAACCACTCAAAAGTTTATTATATGTCACCGCTCTGTGCAACACTCTCCACGCCAGGTCCCCAATGTAAAGGGGCTCCCTTCTCCTCTCCTATCCTCCCTGCTTCTCTCTCACCCCTCCCCTCAAATCCAGCACCAAAGATAATTGTAATATAGTGGAGGTGAGAGATTGTCCTCTCTCCTCCCCTCTCCTCTCCTCTACTGCCCTCCCCTCTCCTCTCCTCTCATCTACTCTACCGCCCTCCCCTCGCCTCTTCCCTCCTCCCCTCATCTACTCCCCTCCTCCCTAATATTTTCTTCCCCTCTCCTCGCCTCCTCTATCCTCCCCTCCCTTTCCCTCTCACCTCTCTCCCCCTCTCCTCCCCTCCCCTTCCTCTCTCCTCCTCCCCTCCCTCTCTCCCATTGTCTCTCCCCCTCTTCTCTCCTCTCCACTCCTCCACCCCTTTTGCCTCCCCCTCTAACACTCCCTCGCTAAAAAATATTTCATCAAAATCAAAATTATATTTTTTGAGATCCCTCTTTCACAATAGGTATATAATAGTAAGATTTTACTTCAGAGTCACGTGAGTGACTACGTGAAGACCCCGCCAGCACGCATGCGCAACATATCGTCGAATGCATTGCGGAAACGAAAGTCGGGAGGAGCGCCGCTCCTCCAGCGCAAGTTTTGAAAAATTACTGAAGGTAAGTCTTACCTTTTCTGGTGAGCGTGGCGACTCGGTGTGATTTCTTTTTCAGAACGGAGGAAGCACCATGGAGTCGCGTAAGGGAGAGCAGCAGCTGATACCGCTGCTGTGGAAGCAGCCAGCAGCGTGCCGTCTCTCCAGAGCTGCAGGTGCTGCCAGCAGCTGCCGGCTTCTCGCCGCTACAGACCGCAGGTGCGCCGCGGTCGGCGGCAAAACCACCCGGAAGTCGGACAGGTCCGTTGACTCGGCTGGGTCCGGACCTGAAGACACCCCGTTCACGGATAGCGACGGCGGGCGTCTTTCCCGCAGGAGCGGATGGGGAGCAGTGCTCCAGCGTGACCTGCTTATGCAGAGGCAGAGTCACAGTGGGTCTCCTCGCAGACCCATGGCAGCATCCTTTCAAGGACTGCCAAATGTCTCACCCTCTTCGCAGGGGAGCATTAGGGGTCAGAGCTGGGCTGACCCTGAAGAAGGGGCAATGGCTGATCAGTCAACTGTGAGGGGTGCCAGAAGAGAGAGCAGCAGAAGAATTGTGGGAACACATGCTGTACCAACTCAGGAAGGACTGCCTATACAAAGCTGCAAGCCAGTACAAAATACATGGATACAAACCAGCTACAGGAGCAAGCAATTAACTTTATGGCTGGGAAGTACATTGCTCCAGAGAACTCTCTTAAAGTACCAGCCGTCTATGACCCCATCTGGGGCAACAGGAGCCCATCTATAAGGAGCCAGGAGGGGAAGCTCCAGAGGAAACTGCTGGCTGCTAAAATCACAGCAGTACCAGGACAACTAATGGGGTTGATTTGCCTGAAGAGTTACTAGATGCTCTAGCAGACTGTGTAATACTCAGTGGAGATTAACAGTTACAGGAAGAGCATCATCAAGAAGTGCGGAATTATGCAAGACAAGTAGCACACAGGCCCCAAAATTGCTGTTGGGGGACCTCCCGAAGCAGGTGAAAGACCTGCATGAGGAAGCCAAGGCTATAGGCCTGATCAATGTGCCAAGCACCTCTAAAACCCACTATCAGCAGCGGCAGCACCCCTACACACCCACCAGACATCGGTACTATGGAAGACCATCTGGTGGTGAAAGCTCGAAGGCCGGCCCACCTGCACAGCGGTCTTTCAGACCATGGCCCAGCCCGGCCTTCATGGAAAATGCGCCAACCCCACAACGCAGCAACACAATACCAGAAGAAACAACTGCGGAGACAACCCACACAACACCGGTAACCATGGAGGTAGGTGGGTCTGTTTGTCTTAAAAACATTGCATGTCCGATTCATCAAAAGTTGGGGGACGGTTGCACTTGTTTCATCATGTGTGCTGCACTTTTACCTCTGAACTTTTACATACTCGGAAGTATTCAGAATTACAAAATTGAATTTGTATACGAACTACCGTCCCAGTTCAGCATATGCCTAGCAGGAAGTTCATACTTCACCAAAAGAGAGAACAGCAGGCCATGCTGAACTGTTAAGACTAAACACAAAAGGGATTGAGAAAACAATCAGAGAATTTCAAGAGTTCGTATCAAATATATTTATAAAAAACTAAAAAGATGGTGGTTGCCGTATCATTACAGATTTGACCGAACTAAATACTTCCGTTCAGTATGCCCATTTCAAAATAGACACGTTTGTCACACACAGGATCATCGTAAATACCTGAAATTTATCTGGATGGGACAGCTATGGCAGTATGCCTTATCCAATGGGTTGTCATCAGCACCCAGGCTATTACAAAATTTATTAAAACCAGCTTTAGCATACTTAAAGAAACATAACCATATCATCATGGCTTACCTTGATGATATTCTCATTGTAGGTGAAAATTGGAGCTGGCTACATTGGTGGTATCAGCCACAACACAGAGATTTAACGTACATCCAGATAAATCAAAAATTGGAACCCTCCACTACCATGGATTATTTGGGGTTCACTATTGACTCTGTTCATATGCCTATCACCTTGCCACCAAACAAAGTGACAGACTTGATGGGAGTATGCAAAAGCCTCACTGGCATCAGGGAACCATCCATTCGGCAAGGAGCAAGAGTGATTGGGAAATTGGTGGCTGCGTTCCAGCAGCACAATTGGACCACTCCATTATTAAAACCTGGAAGAGGGAAATTTTAGCTCTGAAAAATCATGCAGGCCATTTCAATAGGCCTATGCAACTACCAGGGAAAGTAAATCAGAATTAAACTGGTGGATAGAAATGTTCAACATTATCCTAACCCCATCACCCCATTCTATATCCCTAGGGTACATTACAGACTGATGCCAGTGCTAAAGGTTGGGGAGCAACTAATACCACCGCAGGTTGTGGTGGCA
Source organism: Okamejei kenojei (assembly GCA_035221665.1). Lineage (NCBI taxonomy): Eukaryota > Metazoa > Chordata > Chondrichthyes > Rajiformes > Rajidae > Okamejei > Okamejei kenojei. The sequence continues at coordinate 41,127,734 of CM069156.1, forward strand.
GATGAGTGCACAAAAATTATTCTGTTTAAAGCACTAGGAATTAATTATCTAGAAATGCTGGGAGCGTTTCATGGACTCAGGGCCTACTGCTCAGATGAGCACCAGTTGCATGTACGGTACAAATTGATACCACAGTGGGGGCCTATATATAATCATATGGGTGAAATAAAGTCGATATCATGTGATGAATTGGCTAATAATATCTGGCACTGGTGTCTGGGAGAGAGATTTGGATCTCAACCACTTACCTTCCAGGTAAGCTAAATACAGTGGCAGGCACCAGGTCACGTAAATTCAACGACAACATTAAATGGATGTTGGATCGGAAAGTGTTTACAGATATTATAGACCGGTATGGGACACCAGATATCGACCTTTTTTCCATCCAGACTAATTCACCAACTACCAACATATGTTGCTTGGGAACCAGACCCAGGGGCAGCAGCGATGGACGATTTCTCGCTGCATTGGAGGGGGGGGATTTGTTTTGCTATGCATTTTCCCCTTCTGCCTCATCAGGCGAGTCTTACAATAATTAAACAAGATGCCGCAACGGGTACCATGGTTCCCAACAGAACAAAGATGGTCTCAGAACCCTGCATCTGGATCAACAACGGCCAAGGAGGCACACCCCGTGCGGGAAGTATCCGTGCCATGACTGTATGAACTTGTTGATTTGCAGTTTCTGAACAGGCCATTTCTGGGATACGGACTCTCCGACAGGACGATCAATGCCATCTCAGCATCGTGCAGGGAGTCCACGAGAAGACAGTACCTGACATATGTCAGGAAATGGGAAGTGTTCTGCACCAGGACGAACACTACATATGACTCAGCCACCAACACTGAAGTGCTGGAGTTCTGGCCACCCTTCATTTTGATGAAGGATTGAGTTGCAGTGCCATTATTGTGCAAGGAGTGCCCTATCTAATATCTGGGCAGAGGGAGTGATCACCTGGCTATAGGATCACACCCACTAGTACCTAAACGAATGAGGGGTATTTGTACTCTATCCCCCCCAGGCCCAGATACACCCATATATGGGACATAGGTAGTACACCATGTTACGAGGATGGACACCAATATCGGGGCTCACTCTGGACAAACTAATATCCTAGATGGGAATGATTATGGCACTTGGATCAGCACAACGGGTCCAGTCCTTACACAAGCTAGTATAGGACGTCATGTCTGTCACAAATGGCAGATAACCTGCTACATACAGGGGTACTTAAACAAGACTGACCCGGTTCCTCTGGCCAATATTAGAGTTCTGGCCTTTCCTGCAGATAGTCGGCCCTGCATAGTGACACATATTTTCCAATATATAGTCACCAAGACACTTATGGACACGGAGAGAGCTTTCTCATTAGCCATAAATGCCCTCACCTAAGGTCACAGTGCAAACCATATCCAGATGGTTAGGGTGGTATTACGTGCAGTGGTGGATACTAATGTTTCAAATCTCACTCCAACAGGGCTGCATCTACATCGGACGCTAGGATGATGGGAGTCCCTATGGACCACATCCTTGCCACAGCGGGGTGGAGCAATGAACGCATTCAATGCTTTATAATAAACCCATGGCCGATCCTGAGACGTTTGCAGGGAAAAATTAAGTTCTGTAAAATAAATTACCCAATGTGGGGCATATTATTTTAGGTATGAATAATACCTTTATTGTTTTTCAGCACAGTGTCGTGTGTGAAATACGTTCATCCTCCTTCCCAGAATGGCAGTGTGTGAGCATGGTCTCGTTCCAGGGCATGAAATCACAGAGCTTTGAAATCTTCACGTAGTCACTCACGTGACTCCGAAGTAAAATAGTAAGATTAAATGAGAACTTACCAGTTTGAAGTTTGATCTTTATTTTATGAGGAGTTACGATGAGGGATTACGTGCCCTCCGCTCCCAAAACCCTCTATTATAAAGTTCAACTGGTATGGAAGTTCTCTCTTATCTTACTATATTAGTCTACTCTGGTATCTGTGATTTCACACCACTGCTTTGAAGAATGTCGCGCATGCGTGCTGGCGGGGTCTTCACGTAATCCCTCATCGTAACTCCTCATAAAATAAAGATCAAACTTCAAACTGGTAAGTTCTCATTTAATCTTACTATTAAATTAGAACTTACCAGTTTGAAGTTTGATCATTATTTTATGAGGAGTTACGATGAGTGATTACGTGAAGAAGGCCGTCCCCACGCATGTGCGTCAATCTTCAAAGCAGCGGTGTGAAATCACAGAAAAAGAATTGTTGAACAAAAATAGTAAGATTAGAGTTGACTTACAGAAAAATCGTTATGTTACGAGGGTCGGGAGCGGAGGGCACGTAATTGTTCATCGTAACTCCTCATAAAATAACGATCAAACTTCAAACTGGTAAGTTCTCGTTTAATCTTACTATTTTACTTCGGAGTCACGTGAATGACTACGGGAAGATTTTGAAGCTCTGTGATTTCATACTGTGAAAAAACGAGTCCACATAAGCACGACTGCATCAGTTGACCACAGATAAGGGAAACATCATAATGCATACATACATGACATAGATTTAAAAACATGCTGATGCTGATAAATGAACAAACAATAATAACAGTAACACCTCTCAATCGAGGGGAACTATAAAATTGAATCTAAATACAGTTGGCAAATACCCCTGGTATGGCAATAGGTTAAAATAAAATGTTGGATACCTCGTTCGTTAGACCATCCTGCAGTTGACAGGATGTGGTCCAGAGGACCGCATATAACCCTTGCCACTGGTGTTGTAGCAGCCCTGGTGGAGTGAGATTAGAAATGAGTATCTACTCCTGTATAAGCAAAAACCTCGCATAACCACCTGGAGATGGTCTGAACTGGTATCAGAGCCTCTAAGGCACTAGATGACCTTGACGTAAAGATGTAAAAGTGTGACCACATGTAACCGAATGTGCATGGGGTATGTAAACATGAATTATGATATTGCAGGTGTAATGATCCTGTCCATTCGCAATTTATGTAATGACTGGACCCGTGCGCTGAGGGCAGCGCCAGGGAATAACCTACCTATGAGAGCCAAACCAAAGATAGAGATATAGCTGGAGCCCCATGGTGAATAAATGTTAACACAATGTCACTATCCCATACTTCCATGTACTTGGGTCTGGAAGAACTTGTGTTAATGATATCCTAAATACTGGACACTAGAGGGTGAAACCCGAGTGAGCGGGTCCCACTTGCTGTAGCAACTATGATGAGAAGCACGCTGGGTACAGTTAATGAGACTATCTTAATTTATTGTCAAAGACCCAAAGAAAATGAACTCTAAGACGTCAGTGTCCGTGCCGTATTATATGTAACATAACATTTAACAGAAAAGGCTTCCCTGCTCCTGTAGAGGCAAAGTACTGCATTTTTGGTGCTATCCCTGCACTCTGCAGTGAGACATACATGGATCAGTCTGACAGCCCGAGCCACAGGAGCGGTCTTCTCAGATTCTGTAGAATGAATGTAATCATTCCCCGAATCCCAGGCTGAACCAGCAAAGGGTTATGTTGAGAACCCCATATAAGGTTTATTATTATTCCTAACCTTTGCGGGTAGGCCAGTCAGACAGTACGAGAACCCCGAATGCGGGATCATGCTGAATTATTGCAAGCCCCGACTGATGAGGCAAAATGGAGAAACCACATAAAAGAACATTCCTCCCCCGTGTAGCGAGAATGAGCCTACATGCAAACATATCGATATTAGGTGCCATCGAGCCATAGATCCAAAAATGCTTTGTGATCCAACATCCATACTGTGTTGTCATTGACTTTGCATAATGAAACACCAGCCCCAAAAAAGGTTGGGTAAATTATGACAGGATACTTTGACTTTATTGCATCCATGTGACTAACATATGCCACCACCACAGTGTATCAACTTGGAACTGAGCATGCAGGTTTTGCATATTCGCACAATAACCCAATAACCCATAGTATGCACCTAGTGTCTATAGGTAGTTGATACCAATAACTGAAGAATTGGTGATTCATGCAAATCCCATCCGCCTTCGTTAATGGAGATGGCATTTGTAATTTTCTATCTTTGAGCTCTAGCATCTGTAAGTAATATAACTGAAAATTATGTCACCAAAACTACTGGAGCAATGCTGAATATAGTTCGACCACCATTGTGACTTTGGTAGCTTCAGCTGACAATAGCATAGGTCTGTTAACAATGACCTATATGGCACTTGAGAAGTTACTACTTGCACGTTGAAAGATCTGATAATGCAAGGCCCAATTGCATAGCTGTAACACAGCTGCTATAGCCAATTGCACTTGATAAATAGACAACAGCTTGATAATAAGGTTGTTACAGGCTTCAATTGATTCATAGAAACATAGAAACATAGAAATTAGGTGCAGGAGTAGGCCATTCGGCCCTTTGAGCCTGCACCGCCATTCAATATGATCATGGCTGATCATCCAACTCAGTATCCCGTACCTGTCTTCTCTCCTTACCCTCTGATCCCCTTAGCCACATTTAACTCCCTCTTAAAAATAGCCAATGAACTGGCCTCAACTACCCTCTGTGGCAGAGAGTTCCAGAGACTCACCACTCTCTGTGTGAAAAAAAGTCTTTCTCATCTCGGTTTTGAAGGATTTCCTCCTTATCCTTAAGCTGTGACCCCTTGTGACTTCCCCAACAATCTTCCTGCATCTAGCCTGTCCAACCCCTTAAGAATTTTGTAAGTTTCTATAAGATCCCTTCTCAATCTCCTAAATTCAAGAGAGTATAAACCGAGTCTATCCAGTCTTTCTTCATAAGACAGCCCTGACATCACAAGAATCAGTCTGGTGAACCTTCTCTGCACTCCCTCTATGGCAATAATGTCCTTCCTCAGATTTGGAGATCAAAACTGTACGCAATACTCCAGAGTGGTCTCACCAAGACCCTGTACAATTGAAGTAGAACCTCCCTGCTCCTATACTCAAATCCTTTTGCTATGAAAGCTAACATACCATTCGCTTTCTTCACTGCCTGCTGCACCTGCATGCCTGCTTTCAATGACTGGTGTACCATGACACCCAAGTCTCGCTGCAGCTCCCCTTTTGCTAATCGGACACCATTTAGATGATAGTCTGCTTTCTTGTTTTTGCCACCAAAGTGGATAACCTCACAGTTATCCACATTATACTGCATCTGCCAAACATTTGCCCACTCACCCAGCCTATTCAAGTCACCTTGCAGTCTCCTACCATCCTCCTCACAGCTAACACTGCCCCCCAGCTTAGTGTCATCCGCAAACTTGGAGATATTGCCTTCAATTGCCTCATCCAGATCATTAATATATATTGTAAATAACTGGGGTCCCAGCACTGAGCCCTGCGGTACCCCACTAGTCACTGCCTGCCATTGTGAAAAGGACCCGTTTACTCCTACTCTTTGCTTCCTGTTTGCCAGCCAGTTCTCTATCCACATCAATACTGAACCCCCAATGCCGTATGCTTTAAGTTTCTATACTAATCTCTTATGTGGGACCTTGTCGAAATCCTTCTGGAAGTCGAGATATAACACATCCACTGGTTCTCCCTTATCCACGCTACTAGTCACATCCTCGAAAAATTCCTCAAGATTCGTCAGACATGATTTACCTTTCGTAAATCCATGCTGACTTTGTCCAATGATTTCACCACTTTCCAAATGTGCTGCTATCCCATCTTTAATAACTGACTCTAGCAGTTTCCCCACAACCGATGTTAGACTAACTGGTCTGTAATTCCCCGTTTTCTCTCCCCCTCCCTTCTTAAAAAGAGCGGTTACGTTTGCTACCCGCCAATCCTCAGGAACTACTCCAGAATCTAAAGAGTTTTGAAAGATTATCACTAATGCATCCACTATTTCCTGAGCTACTTCCTTAAGTACTCTGGGATGCAGCCTATCTGGCCCTGGGGATTTATCGGCCTTTAATCCATTCAATTTACCCAACACCACTTCCCGACTAACCTGGATTTCACTCAATTCCTCCTTTGACCCGCGGTCCCCTGCTATTTCCGGCAGATTATTTATGTCTTCCTTAGTGAAGACAGAACCAAAGTAGTTATTCAATTGGTCCGCCATATCCTTGTTCCCCATGATCAACTCACCTGTTTCTGACTGCAAGGGACCTACATTTGTTTTAACTTTTCTCCTTCTCTGCACATATTTATAAAAACTTTTGCAGTCAGTTTTTATGTTCCCTGCCAGTTTTCTTTCATAATCTATTCATCTTTTCCTAATTAAGCCCTTTGTCCTCCTCTGCTGGTCTCTGAATTTCTCCCAGTCCTCTGGTAGGCTGCTTTTTATGGCTACTTTGCATGCATCATCCTTTGCTTTGATACTCTCCCTGATTTCCCTTGTTATCTACGGTTGCACTACCTTCCCCAATTTATTCTTTTGCCAAACTGGGATGAACAGTTTTTGTAGTTCATCCATGCAGTCTTTAAATGTCTTCCATTGTATATCCACCATCAACCCTTTTAGAATTAATTGCCAGTCAATCTTGGCCAATTCACGTCTCATATCCTCAAAGTTACCTTTCTTTAAGTTCTGAACCATTGTTTCTGAGTTAACAATGTCACTCTCCATCCTAATGAAGAACTCAACCATATTATGGTCACTCTTGCCCAAGGGGCACGTACAACAAGGCTGCTAACTAACCCTTCCTCATTACTCAAGACCCAGTCTAAAATAGCCTGCTCTCTCGTTGGTTCCTCTACATGTTGATTTAGATAACTATCCTGCAAACATTCCAAAAAATCCTCTTCCTCAGCACCCCTGCCAATTTGATTCATCCAATTTGATTTCAATCTGTTGCCGCAGGGCGGAATCACAGGTAAATTAATAGTTAAATGTAAATCTGATAAACAATAACTTCCAGTGGTATCAACTTAAATTTGACTGGATGGCTGAAAACAGTTGATTTAAACAAGACACAGCGTATGAAATATCCTCCAGAACAATTTCAAATGTCTCCGGTGATCCCCTGTGAATGGGACCTAAATAGTATACATCTTTGAGATCGATGCATGCCATTAATGTTTCCTAAGGAAATTAGTAGTTAGACAGTAGAGAAATTCCATATACTGAAAAGCTATGTTGCACATGGGAGTAAATTAAATATGAACAGACATCCTCCATCTTTCACAAGGAACAGGCCATGCCTGCCATAATTCCATGCCTGCCTTGAATGCAACTCTGACCATACTACTGGCCTGCCATAAAACTGCTCCGGCCGTAATTCTGAGCCTGCCTTGAAAGACAACTCTGGCCATATTATCGAGCTTGTCGCGGAAGGCAATGCTCGCTGTAATCCTGAGCCTGCCACGAAAGACAACTCTGGCCCCATGCTTGGTACCCTTGTATACTGTGTAATAATTACCCATCACATGTTATCATTTTAATTTGTACAAAATAAGTGTAAATATTACCAACTTGTAAATGGGCCACTTACCCCATGTTTCGAAAGAACCAGACCCACCTACCTCCATGGTTACCGTTGGTCCTATGGTAAGCCCAAAGGCCCCTGATGTGGGTTCTATTCCCATCCTTGATTTCCATATTCCTGAGACCGGCTTGGCCCAGCTTTCAAGCGCCCATCAACTTCAGTGAACTGCTTACTGCCGTTGAGGCGTGGGGGTGTCATCGCCGATACGATGGTTTCATTTGATAGCTCTGTTCACTGCCGGCTTGTAGCGTGGTGGAATCTGGCCCCTTCTGGGTTTTCTGCCTCTTTCCTTGCAGTATGTCCTTGCACTCCCCTCCACCGAGAGGGAGACTCGTAGACAGCCCTGAGACATGTCCCCTCTCCTCTCCTCGCCTGACCTCTCCTCTCCTCCACTCTCCTCTCCCTTCATCTCCCCACCTCCGCTCTCATCCCCTCCCCTTCTCCTCACCTCCCCCTCCCTTCTATCCTCTCGCCCCACCCGCTTTTCTCGCTCCTCCTCTCCTATCCATTCCTCTCCTCTCCCCTCCTCCCCCTCTTCCCTCCTCCCCTCTCCACCTCTCTCCTCCCCTCCCCTCCCCTCTCCACCTCTCTCCTTCCCTCCCCTTTCCACATCTCCTCCCCTCTCCCTCTCCTCCCATCCCTTCTCCATTCCCCTCCTGTCCTCTGCTCTTGTCCGTCCACCCATCTCCCCCCTCTCCTCTCCTCTCCTCTCAGCTTCCCTCCCCACACTCCTCTCCCGCTCTCCCCCCTGACCCCTCTTGTCCTCCTCCTCTCATCCCTCCTCCTACCTTCCACTACTCTCATCCCCCTCTCTACTACAATCCCTCTCCCTCCCCTCCTCTACTCTCCTCCCCTCACCTCTCCTCTCCTCTCCCTCCTCTCCTCACTCTCCTCTCCTTACCTCCCCACTGTTCTCCTCCTCCCCACATCTACTCCCCATCTCCTCTCCTCTCCCCTCATCCCCTCCCCTTTCATCCCCCCTCCTCTCTCCATCTCTCTCCTCTCCACTCCTCTCCCGTACCCGCTCTCCTCCCCTCTCCTCTCCCCCCACGTCCCCTCTCCTATCCCCTCCTCCCTTCTCCATTACCCTCTAATATCCTCTTCTCCTCCTCTCTCCTCGTCCCGTCTCCACCCTCTCCTCTCCTCCTCTCCTCTCCTCCTCTCCTCTCCTCTCCTCCTCTCCTCTCCTCTCGTCCCCCCTCTCTCCTACCCTCCCTCTCCCTTCACTCCTCTACTCTCCTCTCTCATCTCAGGCTGCAGGAGGATCGGGTCTGGGAACTTAATATTCACGGTTATACATCCTATAGAAAGGACAGGCAGGTGCACAGAGGGGGGGGGGGGGGGGGGGGGGGGGGTAGGAATGGAATTCAGTCCCTTGTGAGGGAAGACATAGGGACTGACGAGGTATAGTCACTGTGGATTGAGTTGAGGAATTGCAAAGGCAAGAAGACACTAATTGATGTTTTCTACAGACCCCCAAATAGTAGCCCGGATGTCGGGTGTATGTTGCAGCAGGAGTTATAACTGGCATGTAACAAAGGTAATGCCACTGTGGTGATGGGGGATTTCAATATGCAGGTAGACTGGGAAAATCAGGTTGATTCAGGACCCCAATAAAGAGAGTTTGTAGAGTACCTCTGAGATAGATTCTTAGAGCAGCTTGTAATAATGCCAACCAGAGAAAAGGCAATTCTGGATTTAGTGTTGTCCAATGAACCAAATTTGATAAGAGAACTCGAGGTAAAGGAACCGCTCGGAGGTAGTGATCATAGTATGATTAGTTTTAATCAGCAATTTGAGAAGAAGAAGGTTAAATCGGAAGTGGCAGTGATGCAGCTGAACAAAGGGGATTATGAAGGCATGAAAGTAATATGGTGAAGGTGAGTGATTGTCTCCTCTCCTCTCCTATCCTCTCCCCACTCATCCTCCCCGCCCCTCCCCTCCCCACCTCTCCACTCCTCCCATCTCCCCTCCTCTTCCCTACCCCTCAACCCCTTCCTCCCCACCCCTTTCCTCTCCCTCACCTCCCCTCTCCTCCCTCCCTCCTTCCTCCTTTCTCCCTATCCTCTCCCCTCCTCTCAAATGCAGCACCAAAGATAATTGGAAGGACATAAGACGATTGTCTCCTCTCTCCTCCCCTCTCCCATCCTCTCATTCTCCTCCCCTATTCTCTCCACCCCATCCCTTCACCTTCCTCTCCTCCCCTCCTCGCTCGCCTGATCCTCCATCTCCCGCTCTCCTCCATATCCCTCTCCTCTCCCCTCACCTCCCTCCTCTCCTCCTCCTCTCCTCTCTCTCCTCCTCTCCTCTCCTCTCCTCCTCTCCTCCCTCTTCTCCTCTCCTCTATATTTCTCTCTGCTCTGCTTCCTCCTCTCCACTCTCTCCTCTCCCCTCCTCTTCTCTCCTGTGCCCCCTATCCCCCTCTCCTCTCCTTTGACTACTCTCCTCGTCCCTCATCTTACTCCTGCATCTCCTATCTTTACAACCCTCTCCTCCTCTCCTCTTCTCCCTCCTCTCTGCTCCCTCTCTTTTGTCTCTCTCCATTCACCTCTCCTCTCTCATTATTCTCTTTCTTGTTCCTCTCCCCTTCCCCCTCCACAACTCTTCTCTTGCCTCTCTCCCTCTCTCTACTGTTCTATCCCCTCCCTCTTCTATCTCTCCTCTCTCTCTACAACCTCCATTGCCCTCCTCTCTCCACCCCTCTCCTCTCCTCTTCTCACCCCTCCTCCTCTCCTCTCCCATCATCTCTCTACCCCTCTCCATTGCCCTCTCTCTACCCCTCTCCTCCCTCTCTCCTCCTCTCCTCTCTCTACCCCTCTCCACTGCCCTGCCCCCCACTCTTCTCCACCCATTCTCTCTTCTCCTCGCTTCTCTTCTAAGGAAGTGGCTCTAGAAACCGAGGATGCACTGCTGAAAACGCTCCAATGTTCTATAGATTCAGGATCTGTTCCTGTGGATTGGAGGGTTGCTAATGTTATCCCACTTTTTAAGAAATGCTGGAGAGAGAAAACAGGGAATTATAGACCAGTTAGCCTGACATATAAAAGATAAAATGGACGCACATTTGGATAGCAGTACAGGATCGGTCCAAATCAGCATGGATTTACAAAGGGAAAATCATGCTTGACTAATCTTCTGGAATTTTTTGAGGATGTAACTAGGAAAATAAACAAGGGAGAGCCAATGGATATAGTGTACCTGGACTTTCAGAAATAATTTGATTAGTGGGCAAAATGGGGGCACATTGTATTGGGGGTAGAGTGCTGATATGGATAGAAAATTGGCTGGCAGACAGGAAACAAAGAGTAGGGATTAACAGGTCCTCTCTTCTCCTCCCCTCCGCTCGGCTCCCCACCCTCACCCACTCCTCTCCTCCGCTCTCCCCCACCACTCCTGTCCACCCCTCCCTTCTCCTCTCTCTCTCCGCCTTTCCTCACTACTCTCATCCCCTCTCTCCCTAACCTCCACTTCCTTCCCTCATCCCCTCCGCATTCATCCCCCTCCTCTCTCCCCCCTCAAATCCAGGCACCAAAGATAATTGTAATATGGTGAATATGAGAGTTTCCTCTCCTCCTCTGCCTCTCCTCCCTCATATCCCTTCACATCCCCCTGCTCTCCGCTCTCCTCCTCCTTCCTCTCCTATCCCCTCCTCCCTTCTCCACTACCTCCACTATCCTCCTCCCCCCTTCTCCTCGTCCCTCTTCCCATTCTCCCCTCCTCTCCTCTCTCCCCTCCTCCCCCTCACCTCTCTACTCTCCTACCCTTTCCATCCTCCTCTCCTCTCCTCTCTCTCCTCTTACCTCTCCCCTCTACACTACTTCATCCACACCTCCCCTCTCCCTCCACTATCCCCTCCTCCCTCCTCCCTCCTCCTTTCCTCCCACCCCTCTCCTCCCCTCCTCCTTTCTCCTTCTCTCCCCTCCTCTCAACTCCAGCACCAAAGATAATTGCAATATGGACTAGGTGAGAGAATGTCTCCTCTCCACTCCCCTCCTCTTCCCCCTCCTCCTCGTCCTTCCCATTGTCTCTCCTCTTCTCTCCTCTACTCTCCTCTCTCCTCCCCTCTCTCTCCTCCCCTCTCTCTCTTATCCTCTGCTCCCCTCTCCTCACCTCACCTCTAGCACCTCCTCTCCTCTCCCCTCTTCTCTTCTCTCCCCTCCTCTCCATTCCTCCTCTCCTCCCTGCTTCTCTCTCTACCCTCCCCCCAAATCCAGCACCAAAGATAATTGTAGTGTAATGGAGGTGAAAGATTGTCCTCCCCTCCTCCCCTTCCCTCCTCTCCTCCACTCCTCCCCTCCGCTCTCTACTCTCATCCCCTCTCTTCTCCTCTCCACTCTCCCTCCCTCCTCCCTCCCTGCTCCAACTCTCTTTCCCCTCCCCTCCCTATCCTGCTCTCGTCCGTCCTCCCATTCCTCCCTCCCCTTTCTCAGCTTTCCTCCCTATCCCACTCCTCTCTCCTCCCGCCCTCTCCCCCCGACCTCCTGTCCTCCCCTCCTTCTCCTCTCATCTCCGTCCCTCCATTACTCTCATCCCCCTCTCTCCTACATTCTCCCTCCCTCCTCTCACCTCTCCTCTCTTCTCCTCCCTCTCGTCTCCTCCCCCTCTCTCCCCAACTCTACTCCCCTCTCTCCTCCCTCTCATATCCTTCCCCTCTCCTCCCCTCCTCCCTTTTCCTATCCCTACTTCCCTCCTCCTCTCCCCCTCCCCTCAAACCTCCAGCCCACACAAAGATAATTATAAATATGGTTGGAGGACATGAGAGATTGACATTTCTTCTTCTCTCCTCTCCACACTCCTCGATAACCCCTCTCCTCTCCTCTCCACCCTCCTTCAAATCCAGCACCAAAAGATAATTGCAACACGCTGGACTAGGTGAGGAGATTGTCTCCTTCTCCTCCTCTTCTCTCCCCTCTCTCTTCATCCTTCCTCTCTTTCTCCCTCCTCTCTGCTCACCCTCAATCTCCCGGCCCGGTCCCCTCCATCTCCTCACTTCTCCTCTCTCCTCACTTGTCCTTACTCTCCTTCTCTCTTCTCCTCTGCTCCTACATCTCTCTCACCTCACCTCTTGCCCTTCCCTCCTCCCCTTTCTCTGCCCCTCCTCTCCCTCTCCTCCCTGCTTCTCTCTACTCCCCTCCCTCAAATCCAGCACCAAAGATAATTGTAATGTAATGGAGGTGAGAGTTTGTCCCCTCCTCCCCCTCCTCTGCACCCTCACCTCCCTCCATTCTCTCCTTTTGCCACACCTCCGCTTTTCTCGCCCCTCGCCGTCCTATACTTTCCTCTCCTCTCTCCTCCCTTTCCCGTCCTCCCCTCTCCACCTCTCTTTCCACTCCCCTTCTCCACTACACTCCCCTCCCCTTCCCTCCTCCTCTGCTCTCCTCCCCTCTCCTATCCTCCGCTTCTCTCCTCCCCGCTCCTATCCTCCCCTCTCCTTCCCCTCCTCCATTTTCCAATCCCCTACTCCCCCTCCTATTTGATTCAGCACTGAAGTTTGATAAACAAGTCAATGCCGTGGTAAAAGCTAGCTTTTTCCAGCTTCGCACGATAGCTAATATGAAACAATTCCTCCAGTTTGATGACCTCGAAAAGATCATTCATACATGTATCTCCTCCCGCCTAGATTACTGCAACTCCCTTTACACTGGCATCAGCCAATCTTCCCAGTTCCGCCTGCAACTGGTCCAAAACGTCGCAGCGAGACTTCTGATGGGCACCCGACAAAGGGACCACATCACCCCGATCCTGGCCCTCTCTCTACTGGCTCCCTGTGCGGTTCCGAATTAATTTCAAGACCCTCCTCTTTGTCTACAAAGCCCCTCAATGGGCTTGCACCCACCTACATTAAAAGTCTTCTCACCCACTACACCACCTCCAGGTCCCTCAGATCGGCCGACTTGGAGTTTCTGAATGTCCCGCGGTCTAGGCATAAGCTCAGGGCCGACTGTGCATTTGCGGTCGCAGCTCCTAGACTGTGGAACAGCATCCCCCTCCCCATTAGAACTGCCCCATCCATCGACTCCTTTAAGTCTAGTCTAAAAACATATCTGTTCTCCCAAGCCTTTCCTGACATCGTCTGAGTGAGGGCTATTTGTATATATGTAGGTAGCCTGCATGTGTATACTACACTTATAACAAATGTAAAGCACTTTGGTCAACGAGAGTTGGTTTTTTAATGTGCTATATAAATAAATGTGACTTGACTTGACTCTCCTCTCCCCATCCCTCAAATCCAGCACCAAAGATAATTGCAATTGGACTAGGTGCGAGATTGCCTCCTCTCCTCTCCCGTACCCCCTTCTCCTCCCCACCCCTCTCCTATCCACTCCTCCATTACCCTCCACTATCCTTCTCTCCTCTGCTCTCCTCGTCCCTCCTCCCATCTCCCCCTCTCCTCTCCTCTCTTCCTCTCCGCTCATCCCCTCTCTCCTACCATCCCACTCCCACCCCTCCTCTACTCTCCATTCCTCCCCACCCCTCTCCTCTCCTCTCCCCTCCTCCCCCGTCCTCATTCCAACTTTCTCCTCTCCTCTCCTCTCAAATCCAGCACCAAAGATAATTGGAAGAGGTGAGAGATTGTCTCCTCTTCTCCTCTCCCATCCTCTCATCTCCTCTCCTCACCTCACCACTCCTCCGTCCTCCCCTCCCTCTCTCTCTTCCTCCCGTCAACTCCAGCACCAAAGATAATTGCAATATGGACTAGGTGAGAGATTGTCTCCTCCCTTCTCTCTCCCCTCTACTTTCCATCCTCCTTGTCTCTCCTCTTCTCTCCTCTCCTCTCTCTTCTGCTCTCCTTCCTCCTCCTCTCACCCCTCGCCTCCCCTGTGCTCTTATCTTTTCTCTCCTTCCTTCTCCTCTCACCCCTCGCCTCCCCTCTGTTCTCTTTCCTCCCCTTCTCTCCACTCCTCTCCTCTTCTCTCCCCTCCTCTCTCCACCCCTCTCCATTCCACCCCACCCCGCTCTTCTCTAACCCTTCTCTTCGCCTCTCTTCTAAGGAATTGGCTCTAGAAATCATGGATGCATTGGCGATGATTTTTCAATGTTCTATAGACTCAGGATCAGTTCCTGTGGATTGGAGGGTAGCTAATGTGATCCCACTTTTTAAGAAAGGCAGGAGAGGGAAAACAGGGAATTATTGACCAATGAGATTGACATCAGTGGTGGGGAAGATGCTGGAGTCAATTATAAAAGATGAAATAGTCGCACATTTGGATAGCAGTAACAGGATCGGTCCGAGAGCATGGATTTACAAAGGGGAAATCATGCTTGTCTAATCTTCTGGAATTTTTTGAGGATGTACCGAGGAAAATGGACAATGGAGAGCCAGTGGATGTAGTGGACCTGGACTTTCAGAAAGCATTTAATAAGGTCCCATATAGGAGATTAGTGGGCAAAATTATGGCACATGGTATTGAGGGTAGGGTGCTGACATGGATAGAGAAGTGGTTGGCAGACAGGAAACAAAGATTAGGGATTAATGGGTCCCTTTCAGAATGACAAGCATTGACTAGTGGTGTACCGCAAGGCTCGGTGCTGGGACCGCAGCTATTTACAATATACATCAATGATTTGGATGAAGGGATTCAAAGTAACATTAGCAAATTTGCAGATGACACAAAGCTGGGTGGCAGTGTGAACTATGAGGAGGATCCTATGACAATGCAGGGTGACTTGGACAGGTTGGGGGAGTGGACAGATGCTTGGCAGATGCAGTTTAATGATGATAAATGTGAGATTATCCACATTGGTAGCAAAAACAGGAAGACAGATTACTATCTAAGTGGTGTCAAATTGGGAAAAGGGGAAGTACAATGGGATCTGGGGGTCTTTGTTCATCAGTCAATGAAAGTAAGCTTGCAGGTACAGCAGGCAGTGAAGAAAGTGAATGGCATGTTGGCCTTTATAACAAGAGGAATCGAATATAGGAGCAAAGAGGTCCTTCTGCAGTTGTGCAGAGCCCTGGAATATTGTGTGCAGTTTTGGTCCCCTAATTTGGGGAAGGACATTCCTGCTATTGAGGGAGTGCAGCGTAGGTTTACAAGGTTAATTCCTGGTATGGTGGGACTGTTATATGCTGAGAGAATGGAGCAGCTGAGCTTGTACACTCTGGAGTTTAGAAGGATGAGAGGGCATCTCATTTAAACATATAAGATTGTTAAGGGTTTGGACAAGCTAGAGGCAGGAAACATGTGAAGTCAGGAACGGTGTACTAATTGGGGATGATCAGCCTTGATCACATTGAATGGCGGTGTTGGCTCGAAGGGCCGATTGGCCCTCTCTTGCACCTATTGTTTATTGTCTACTGTCTCTCCACTCCTCCCATCCCTCTCTCTCCCCTCCCCTCAAAACCAGCACTAAAGGTAATTGCAATATGGACTAGGTGAGAGATTGTCTCCTCTCCACTCCCCTCCTCTCCCCTCTCTTCTTCATCCTTCCCCTCTCCGCTCCTCACCCCTCCTCTCTGTTCCCCTCAATTTCCCGCTCCCCTTCATCTCCCTCACATCTCCTCTCCCCTCAACTCTCTACTCTCCTCTCCTCTCTCCTCTACTCTCTCATCTCTTCTGCTGCCCTCTCCTCACCACCTCTTGCACCTCCCCTCTTCTCTCCCCTCTCCGTTTCTTCTTCCTCCCTCCTCCCTCCTCCTTCCTACCCACTCCCCTCCTCTGCCTCCCTCACTCCCCTTCCCTTCCGCCCCCACCCCCGCTTATCTCTCCCCCACTCTTCTATACTTTCCTCTCCTACTCTTCCCCTTCCACCAACACCTCTCTCCACCTCCCCCCTACCCTACCCTCTCACCTCTCCTCCCCTCGCCTTCGCCACTATCCTCCACCCCCTCCTGCTGCTCTCGTCTCTCCTCCCATCTCTCCCTTCTCCTCTTCTCTCTCTGCCCCTCCTACTCAGCTCCTCTCCGTCTCACCTTTCTCTCGTTTCGCTCTCCCCCGACCCCTTCCGGTCCTTCCCTCCCTTCTCCTCTCCTCGCCTCCACTACTCTCATCCCCCTCTATCCTACCCTCTTCTTCCCTCCTCTATCTTCCTCCCCCCTCCAACCTTTTCCTATCCCTATCCCCATACTCTCCTCTCCCCTCCCCTCAAATCCAGCACCAAATTGGTGGAGGAGAGATTGTCTCCTCTCCTCTTCACCTCTCCCTTTCTTCCCTCTCTCCCCTCTTTTCCCTGTCCTTCCTCTCAACTCCTCTCCCCTCCTCTCCTCCCCTCTCCTCTCCTTTCCTCCCCTACCCTTTTTTTCTCCTCCCCTCTCAACTCTCTCCTTTCCTCCCCACTGTTCTCCTTCTCCCCACACTCTACTCCCTCCCACATCTCCTCTCTCCCCTTGTCCCCTCCCCTTTCACCCCCCTCTCTCGCCCTCCACCCTCTCCACTCTCTCTACCCTCCGCCTCAAATAGCACAAAGAATAATTACGATATGGTGGAATGAGAGATTGTCTTCCTCTCCTCTCCACTCCTCTCTATCCCGTACCCCCCTCTCTCCCCTTCCTCTCCTCTCCCCATGTTCTCCTCCTATCCCCTCCTCCCTTCTTCACTGCCCTCCACTATCCTCCTCTCCTCTGCTCTCCTCAATCTCTCACTTCCCATCCCCACTCTCCTCTCATCCCCCCTCTATATTAACCATATAAACATATAAACAATTCAGCACGGAAACAGGCCCTCTCGGCCCTTCCAGTCCGTGCCGACCATTTGTTTTCCCCTAGTCCATCTTACCTGCACTCAGACCATACCCTCCATTCCCTTCACGTCCATAATTTTACCTATCCACTTTACTCTTAAATGTTAAAATCGATCCTGCCTCCCTAACACTTCTGCTGGAAGCTGATTCCAACAGCCAACACCCTGAGTAAAGAAGTTCCCCCTCACGTTACCCCGAAAAAACCCTCCTGTCCCTTAATTCTCATGTCATGACCTCTTGATTGAATCTTCCCTACCTCATGAAAAAATCGTATATCCCACGTCAACTCTGTCTTTCCCTTTCATCATTTTAAAGACCTCAATCAAGTCCCCCTTAACCTTCTGCGCTCCAAAGAATAAAAGACCTAACTTGTCAAACCTTTCTCTGTAACATAGTTGCTGGGAACCTGGCAACCAACTTTCTAGTAAATCTACCTCTGTACTCTCTCTATTTTGTTGACATCCTTCCTATAACTAGGCGGACCAATAATTGTACACCATACTCAGAATTGGTCTTACCAATGCCTTGTACAATTTTAACATTACTTCCCTACTCCTATATTCAATGGTCTGATTTATAAAGGCCAGCATACCAAAGGCTTTCTTTACCACCCTATCTACATGCGATTCCACCTTCAGGGAACTATGCACAGTTATTCCTAGATCCCTCTGTTCCACAGCATTCCTCAATTCCCTACCATTTACCATGTACGTCCTATTTTGATTTGTCCTGCCAAGATGTAGACCCTTCTTCAGACTGGTCAGGGATCAGGGAAACGAGAGATATAGACGGTGATGTGGAGAGATAAGGAACAATGAGTGAAAGATATGCAAAAGAGTATCGGTGATAAAGGGAACAAGCCATTGTAAGCTGTTTGTGGTGTGAAAATGAGAAGCTGGTGCGATGGGGTGGGGGGAGGGAGATAGAGATAGAGGGAATGCCAGAGGCCGAGGGCCTCTGAGGGAGACGGTGGGAAGGGGAGGAGACAGCAAGGGTTAACAGAATTGAGGAAAATTCAATATTCAAGCCCAAAGGATGCAGGATCCCCAAGCGGGAATATGAGGTGCTGTTCCTCCAGCTTGCGGTGTTGCTCACTCTGGCCGTGGCTGGAGGCCCCAGGACCGAGAGGTCGGTTTTTTGGATGTTGGAATGGGAGGGGGAGTTGAAGTGCTGAGCCACCGGGAAGTCGGGTTGGTTATTGCTGGAACGAGCGGAGGTGTTCGGCGAAGCGATCGGCAAGCCTGCGCTTGGTCTCACCGATATAGATCATCTGGCATCTGGAGCAGCGGATGCAGTAGATGATGGTTGGAGGGAGGTGCAGGTGAACCTCTGTCGGACTGGGAAGGACTGATTGGGTCTTTCGTTGTGAAAGGAGTGGAGGGGGGAGGTGGAGGTGAGGGACAAGTGTTGCATTTCTTGCGGTGTTGCAAGGGAAAGTGCCCGGGGAAGGGGTATGGTAGAGTGGGAGAGGAGTGGGAAGAATTGACAAGGGAGTTGCGGAGGGGAGCGGTCTTTGCGGAAGGTAGACAGGGGGGGGGCGTGAGATGGGAAGATGTGGCGGGTCGGAGGGGTCACGTTGGAGGTGGCGAAACTGGCGGAGGACTATATGTTGTATTTGTCCGCTTTTAGTGGTGGGGTGAAAGGTGAGGACCAGGGGGACTCTGCCCTGTTTGGCGAGTGGGGGAATGGGGAGCGAGGGCAGTGTTGCGGGGTATGGAGGAGACCCTGGTGCGAGGCTCCTCATCAATAGTGGGGGAGGGGAATTCCCCGTTCTCTGAAGAATGAGGCCATTTGTGATGACCTGGTGTGGAACACCTCATCCTGGGAGCAAATGCGGCGTAGACGGAGGAATTGGGAATAGGGGATGGAGTCCTTACAGGAAGCAGGGTGGGAGGAAGAGTAGTCCAGGTAGCTGTGGGAGTCAGTAGGTTTGTAGTGGATGTCAGGTCAGGAGCGTATCACCTGCAATAGAGATGGTGAGGTCAAGGAATGGTAGGGAAGTGTCGGAAATGGTCCAAGTGTATTTGAGTGCCGGATGGAAGTTGGTGGTTTTGTGTACCCTCGTTTCTTCAGCATCTGCAGTTCCTTCTTTAAAAAAATCCATGTTGACTGTTCCTGATCAGACCCTGTTTATCCAGATGCTTATATATATTATCTCTAAGTATCCTTTCCATTAATTTGCCCACCACTGACGTCAAACTAATAGGTCTATAATTGCTAGGTTTATTCTTTGAACCCTTTTTAAACAATGGAACAACATGCGCAGTACGCCAATCCTCCGGCACTATTCCCGTTTCTAATGACATTTGAAATATTTCTGTCATAGCTCCTGTTATTTCTACACTAACTTCCCTCAATGTCCTAGGGAATATCCTGTCAGGACCTGGAGACTTATCCACTTATCTTATTTTTCAAAAGTGTCAGTACTTCCTTCCTCTTTTGAATCTCATAGTTTTATAGATACTCCCCTCTGTCTCTCCCCTCACTCCCCTCTATACTACTACCACTATCCTACTTTATTCTTCCCCTTTCCTCCTCTATCCTCCCCTCCTTTCCCTTCTTGCCTCTCTCCACCTCTCTGCCTCCTCTCCTCTCCTATATCTACCATCTATCTCTCCTCTCTCCTTTACCTCTCCTCCCTTCCTCTCTTCCCATTGTCTATCCCCTCTTATCTCCACTCCTCCCCCCCTTTTACCTCCCTCTCTAAAAGAAATGTCATCAAAATCAAATTTTATTTTTCGATATCGCTCTTTCACAATAAGTATATAATGACCCAAATGTATAGAATTACAACACAAAAAAAGATGTTGTTTGTTCAAACCAAAACATTTTGAAAATGTTCTATGGTTATGGACTAATTCACTATTGTGATGAGTATTGCTATGCTCACGTGGTTACCAAGAGCCAACATGCAACCAGTGATGAATAAAATGTGGACAGCTTCATTGTCCTTATTAACCAATTACTGCACTTAGATGAAAATAGATACACTACGGTTCACATCTTGAGAGACAGAAGTAAAGAGAGAAATTGATATTAAAATTAAATTAATGATTCCTTCATAGGATTTTTGTAACTAAAATAACTAAGCTGAACATAATGCCAAGAACAACTCCTATCTGCCTGTACATAATCCATATCCCTCGATTCCCTGTATATTCATGCACCTATCTAAACGTCTCTTAAATGCCACTATTATATTTGCTTCCACCACTGGCAGGGGGAGTCCAAAACCAGGGGCCACAGTTTAAGAATAAAGGTTAAGCTATTTAGAGCGGAGATGAGGAAACACTTCTTCACACAGAGAGTTGTGAGTCTGTGGAATTATCTGCCTCAATTCCCTAAATACTTTCAAGAGGTCGCCTCTCCACACTTCTCTCCCCTCCTCTGCTCCCCTCCTCCCCTCATCTCCTCTCCTACCCTCTCATCTCTCCTCTCCCCTCTCTCTCTCTCCACCCTCTCTCATCGCCTTCCTCTCCCTCCCCTCTCCACTGCTCTCGTCTCTCTCTCCCGTTACGATCCCCTCTCTCTTCCCCGTTGCCCTCTCTCTCCTCACACTCAAATCCAGAACAAAGATAACTGAAATATGGTGTAGGTGAGCCATTGTCTCCTCTCCTCCCCTTTCCTCCCCCATCTCCTCTCCTCCTTACTGCCCTACTCCTGCTTCTCACGTCCTCTCTGCTCACCCCTTCCCCTCTCGATCCCCTCACTCTCCTCTCACCTCTCCTCTCCTCTCTTCCTCTCCTCCCACATCGAAACCCCTCCCCTCTTCTCTCCCCTCCGCTCGTCTCTTCCCCTCCCCTCTTCTCTCCCTCCTCTTTCCCCTGCTTCCTCTCATTCTCCTTCTACTCTCTCCCCTCCTCCATCCTCTATTCCCCTCACTCCTCTCTCCTCACTCTCCTCCCCTCCCTCTCTTCCCCCTGATGCCCCCCCTGTTCTCCCCTCCTTTCTCATTCACTCCCCTCCTCATTCTCCTATCCTTCCATCCCATTACTCTACCCACCTCCTACCTCCTCTCCACTCCCATCCCCTCAAATCCAGCACCAAATTAGTGGAGGAGAGATTGTTCCTCTCCTCCTCACCTCTCCATTCCTCCCTTTCTCGTGCATCTCCACTCCCTCCTCACCCCTCCTACTCCTCTCCACTGCTCTCCCTCCTCTGCTCCTTTCTTCATTTCCCCTCCTACCCGTCCTATCCTTGCCTCCTCTCCACTCTCATCTTCTTACGACCCTCCACTCTCCTCACCACTGCTCTTCTCCTACACCACATCTATCCCCAACATCTCTCCCCTCCTCCCTCCCCCTTACATTCCTCCTCCCTCCCCTTCTCTCTCCCCTCCCCTCAGATTCAGCACCAAAGTTAATTGTTAATATGGTGAATGTGAGACTTTGTTCTCATCTCCTCTCATACCACCCTCTCCTATCCCCTCCACCCCCCTCCCTATCCCCTCCCCCTCAAGTGACCTCACTACCCTTTTTTTTTTTTTTTAACCTTCTCCTCAGTCCCTTTCCATCTTGCCCCTCTCTTCCCCTCCTCTCGGCTACAACTCCCCTCTCCCTGGGACGGGGCGTGGAGTGGGGGTAGGGGAGAGGGGAGAGGAGAAGGATGAGAGGAGAGGGGAGAGGGGAGAGGCAGGGAAGAGGGGAGAGGAGAGAGAGTGGAGAGGAGGATGCGGAGGAGAGGAGAGGAGAGGAGAGGGGAGGAGAGGTTGAGGAGACGTTTGAGGGAGAGGGAGGGGATGGGAGGAGAGAAGAGGGGAGGGGAGGGGGGAGGAGGGGGAGGAGAGCGGGTGGAGGAGGTGAGGAGAGTGGAGGAGAGGGGATGAGTGGAGGGGAGAGGAGAGGGTAGGAGGGAGACAATAGACAATAGGTGCAGGAGTAGGCCATTTGGCCCTTAGAGTCAGCACCGCCATTCAATTTGATCATGGCTGATCATCCACAATCAGTACCCCATTTTTGCCTACTCCCCTTATCCCTTGATTCCACTATCTTTAAGAGTCTTATCTAGCTCTCTCTTGAAAGTATCTAGGGAATCGGCCTCCACTGATGCAGAGAATTCCACAGACTCACAATTCTGTGTGAAAAAGTGTTTCCTCATATCAGTTCTAAATGGCTTACCCTTTATTCTTAAACTGTGGTCCCTGGTTCTGGACTCCCCCAACATCGGGAACATGTTTCCTGCCTCTCGCATGTCCAAGCTCTTAATAATCTAATATGTTTCAATGAGATCACCTCTCATCCTTCTAAATTCCAGAGTATACATGCCCAGCCGCTCCATTCTCTCAGCATGTGACAGTCCCGCCATCCCGGGAATTAACATTGTGAACCTACAATGTTCCCTCAATAGCAAAGTCATTGTGTTCAATAGCCTGATGGTTGTTGGGATGACAGTCCAAACCTTTTTTTTCCTAAATATCAATTTGCTAGAGAACTTAGATATGTCAGGTGGGCTAAGTTTAAAGAAGATGTGCAAAGCAGGTTTTTTAAACCTGAGATTGAAGAGTAGCTGGAACACACAGTTAGTGGTAGACGCAAATATAATAGTGGCATTTAAGAGGCGTTTAGATAGGGCATGAATATTTGAGTTACAAAAATCCTATGAAGGAATCATTAATTTAATTTTAATATCAATTTCTCTCTAGATGTGAACCTTAGTGTATCCATTTTCATCCAAGTGCAGTAATTGATTAATAAAGAAAATGAAACTGTTCACATTTTATCCATCACTGGTTGCATGTTGGTTCTCTAGCAACAAATTTCATCACAATAATCAATTAGTCAATAACTATCAAAGAAAATGTTCAATAAGCATAGAACATTTTCTAGACGATTTAATTTGAACAAACAATATATATTTTTCTGTTGTCATTCTTTACGTTTGGATTTATTATATACTTATTGTGAAAGAGGGATATCGAAAAATAAAATTTGTTTTTGATGAAAAATCTTTTAGAGAGGGAGTGTTAGAGAGGGAGGCAAAAGGGATGGAGGGGTTGCACTACTAATCAGGTAGACTATCACGACAATCCTTGATTGGTACAAATCAAGGGGTGTCAAATAAACAAACAAAAAAAGAAGTTCAATAAAAAAAAATACAGTGCAATAAAAAAAAACATGTCCTGGAGAGCAACCAAAAAACCCCAATGAGTAGTGTCTTTGGAGTTTAAACCAATTGGAGGACATGTGTGTTCAATAGCTGATGGTTGTTGTTAGGGAAAAAGGAAACCATCAAAACTTCCCCCAGGATGGAAATATCAAATAGTAGAGAACATAGATACTAGCCCCACCCCCCCCCCCCCCCCGCCCGGCCAGACGGGCAATGTTTAAAGGAGTACTTTAAAGGAGTGCAGGTTTTTAAAACAGAGATCGGAGAGTACCTGGAACACACTCACTGCCAGAGTTAGTGGAGGATGCAAATATAATAGTGGCATTTAAGAGACGTGTTTAGATAGGCAAATGAATATACAGGGCATGGAGGGATATGGATTATGTGCAGACAGATAAGAGTTGGTCTTGGCATTATGTTCAGCTTAGTTATTTTAGTTACAAATATCGTATGAAGGAACTGTAAATAAACACTTTACAAACTCTTAAAGTGTGCAACATCTTTTAATGATAGCACAGGGTATTACATGCATCCTCAAGCACTAGCTACATTCTTCTACTGCTGCGCCCAGGAAGGGGAAGGCGTTATGATTGATGTTAACTAGGCGGGGATGGGACTGAGGTAACTATATTATTGGTTGCATATAAACCATCTACAGGAACCATTAATTTAAGTTTAATATCGGGGTGGGACCTTCACATGGTCCACCATGTTTCAACTAATGTAATCAACCCGACGTGCACAAACAAATAGATCAAATAGAACAAGTTGACACCATACTTTTGCTAGTGTCACACCATACGCAACAAGAAGGAGAATTTTAACATCAATTTCTCTCTTTACTTCTGTCTCTCTAGATGCGAACCAGAAGATTTTCTTAGTGTATCCAGAGGGGAGGGTATGACAAGAGAGGAGGGAAGAGGAGAGGGGAGGAGAGGAGGAGAGAAGAGAGGAGGCATGGAGAGGAGAGGTGAGGGGAGGATGGAAGGAGAGAGGACAGGGGAGGGGCGGAGGGGAGCAGAGAGGAGAGGGGAGGAGAGAGGAGAAGGGAGGAGAGCGGAGAGAGAGAGAAAAACAGAGCGGAGATGCGGGAGGAAAGAAGAGGATAGGGAGGGGGAGGAGATAGGGAATGAGAGGAGCAGAAAGGAGAGGAGGGGAGGGAGGAGGGGGAGGGGAGTCCAGTGGGGAGCGGAGAGGGGAGGGGAGGACAGGGGAAGGGATGAAAGGAGGATGGGGATGAGGAGGTAAGTAAAGGAGAGGAGAAGTAAGGATGGGTAGGAGAGAGGGGGGGGGGGGGAGAGGGGAATATGGGAGGGGAGAGGAGAGGAGATGGGAGGGGATGAGAAAAGAGAGCAAAGGGATGAGAGGAGGAGGAAAGTAAAGAAGAGGAGCAAGGACTGGGAGAGGCGAGAATGAGAGAAGGAGGCAGGAGGATGGACCCCCCAGAGGAGATGGGGGAGAGGTGAGGAGAGGGGAAAGGGGAGAGGCGAGAGAATGGAGGAGGGGAGATGGGAGGGGGAGGGGGACAAGAGAAGGGACGAGATGAGGGGAGGGGAGGAGAAGGGAGGGAAGGAGAGGAGAGGAGAGAGGCAAAGAGAGGAGAGGAGGATAGTGGAGCCAGAGGTGGGGAGAAGAGAGGGGAGGTGGGGAGAGGAGGAGGGCAGAGGAGAGCAGGATGGGAAGGAGGGAGGTAGAAAGGTGGGAAGGAGGGGGAAATGGGAGGGGAGGGGAGGATATGATAGTACAGGTGAGGCTCGCTCAGAAGAGAGGAGTGGAGAGGGAGCATTGGAATGAGGAGAGAGAAGAGGGTAAGAGAGAGGGGAGGAGGAACGAGGAGAGGAGAGGAGAGGAGAGGAGAGGGAGGATAAGAGAAGAGAGGAGGGGAGAAGAGAGGGAGAGAGATGGAGAAGGGGGGGGGGGGAGGAAAGCAGGGGAGAGCGGAGAGGAAAAGTAAAGGAGAACAGAGGATGGGAGGGGAGGTGGAGATGGGAGTAGAGTAGATGGAGGGTAGAAAGTAGAAATAATCAGAGGATGCGAGTCTCTAGGAGGATTTTATCTCTATCTATCTTTATATTAATCTTATATTCTTTTCTGTGGAATTTCTTTCTCATATTTATCTCTTTTCTTTCCTTTCCACCACTACCCCCAACATTCTCTCTTATATTTTCTTTAATCATTCCTTTTTACCCCCCCTCTCCTCCCCTCCCCCCCCCACCCCTCGATTTGGGAATACGAGGGAGAAGGGAGTGTGGTGGAGAGCAGAGAGGGAGGTTGATGAACGGGAGAGGAGATGAGAGGGAGGATGGGGTTAGAGGGAGAAGAGCAAAGGAAGGGAGTAGAGAGGAGGAGAGGGAATGAGAGGAAGAGAAGTGAGAGGAGGGGAAAGGGGAGGAGGGAAGGAGGAGCAGAGGAGAGGGAAATGTGGGGGGAAGAGGGGGGTTTTTGTCTACCCCTATAGCATAGAAGAGGAGGAGGGAAACTGGAGGAGAGGATAGGAGACGAGGGGAGGAGAAGGAAGGAGAGGAGAGGAGAGGCACGAAAGGAGAAGAGAAGGAGAGCGGATAGAGGTGGGAGTGGAGGAGGAAGAGGAAAGGATAAGGGGGAGGTGAGGAGATGAAGAGGGGAGAGGCTGGGAATGGGAGAAGGGGAGAGAAGAGCAGAGGAGAGGGGAGGGCGAAGAGGAGAGGAGCAGGAAGAAAGGATAGAAGAAGGTAGGGTAGAAAAGATAGGATAGGAAATGATGAGAGGATAGAGAGTGGGCAGTCAAGGGGAGGTACTATTTTAGATAAGGGGCCCACATTCTTTCAAGGGGAATTAGGAGAGTAAGGGGAAGAATACCCCCCCCCCCCCTCTTCTCCCCCCTAGGTGTGGGGAGGACAGGATAAGAGAGGTGAGGGGAGCGTAAGAGAGAAGTGGAGGGAGAAGATCAGAGGGGTGGGAAGGAGTCGAGGCAGGATAGGAGAAGAGAGAGGAGAGGAGGGGAGAGGGGAGGAAGGCGAGGAGGGGAGAGGAGAGGAAGAGGGGAGTGAAGAGGGGAGAAGAGGAGCGGGGGAGGAGAGTAGAGGGGATGGTTAGAGGAGAGGGATTGGAGGGGAAATGAGAGGAGAGCAAGATATGGGAGGGGAGGAGGGACGAGGGGGGAAAGAGAAAAGGAAGGGAGAAGAAGGTAGGAGAGGAAGGAGGGGAGGAGTGGGGAGTGGAGGAGAGGGGACGATGGGATGAGAGGAGGGGAGATGGAGAAAGGGAGGGAGTAGAGGGGAGTAGTGAAGGGGGAGGAGGGGGAGAAGTGTGGTGGAGGAGGGAGAGGGGAGCAGAGGAGAGGAGATCGGAGAAGGGAGAAGAGTTGAGGATAGGGAGGGGGGGAGAGGGGCGGGGACGAGAGTGAGGAGAGGAGAGGTGGGAGGAGGGGAGAAGGAGAAGAAAGTAAATGTGAGGAGAAGAGAGGATGGGCGAGAGCATTATGGGCAGAGGGGAGATGTACTCCCCCACCCCCCCCCCCCCCCCCCCCCCCCCCCCCCCCCCCCCCCCCCCCCCCCCCCCCCCCCCCCCCACACACCCACCCACACCCCCCCCCAACTCTACCACCCCCCCCTCCCCCTCCCTCCCCCCCCCCCCCCTACCCCCTCCCCCCCCCCCTCCCCCCTGGGAAAGTAAAGGAGAAGAGAGAGAATGCGGGGAGGAGCGAGAGGAGAATAACCACACACAGGGGAGGGAGGAGAGTAGAGGAGATGAGAAAGAAAAGATGAGGGAGATGTGAGGGGAGAGGTGCGGGAAGTAGGGAGGAGAGAAGAAGAGAAAGAGGATAGGAGGGAGAGGGGAAAGGAGGGAAGGGAATGGGGAGGAGATGGGAGGAGATGGGAGAAGAGAGTAAGGAGGGGAGAGGAGGAGAGAGGAGGTGTGGAGAGGAAAAGGGGAGGGGAAAGGAGAGGGGCAGGGAAGGGGGGGAGGGGAGGAGATGAGAGGAAAATAGAGAAGAGAGGATGGGAAAGGGAGTGAGGAGGGGAGTGGGGAGGAGATGAGAGGAGAGGTAAGATAAGAGGAGAGGGGAGGAGAGAAGGGAAGACGGTAGGAAGGAAGTGGAGGAGACTGGAGGGGAAAGGAGAGGGGATGAGAGGGGAGGATAGGATAGGAGAGGTGAGGGGAGAATAGATGAGGGCAGAGGAGGCGTGAGGAGAGGAGGGTGGAGAATGAAAGAGAGGAGAGAAGAGGAAAGGCGATAATCTCTCACCTCCATATCATTAGTTATCTTTGTAGCTGTATTGAGGGGAGGTAGAAGAGAGGAGAGGGGAGTACCCGCCTCCGACTCCCCCCCCCCTAGATGGTTTGGAAGGAGAGGAGTGGAGAGAGGAGGATAGGAGAAAAGGTGAGAACATAGGAGGAGAGGAGGTGAGAGAGGGGTGGAGAGGAGAGCGGAGGGAAAGAGATGAGATGAGAGGAGGGGGAGAGGAGGGGGGAGGAGAAGAAAGGAGAGCAGGAGGAAGGAGAGGGAGAGGGGAGGATGAGAAGAGAGGAGGAAGGAGAGAGAGGGGAGTGATGAGAAGAGAGGAGAAGGTAGGAAGATGAGAGTGGAGAGAGGTGGGGAGAGGAGGTTTAGGAGGGGTGAGTGTGGAGAAGAGAGAAAGGGGAGAGAAAAGGGCAGGAAGGAAGGGAGAGTGAGGGAGAGGAGGGAGTAGAGGAGAGTAGATGAAGAAGGATGGCGGGAGAGGGGAGGGGACGAGAGTCGAGAGGGATAGGGGGAGGGGAGGAGAGAGGAGGGGAGGGGAGAAGAGAGAAGAGGAGATGAGAGGAAAGGGGGGAGTAGATGAGTGGGGAGAAGGAGATCGTGGAGCAGAGGAGAGTGGAGGAGAGGAGAGGATGGCAGGAGAGGGAGGGGAGGAGAGAAGGTGAGAGCGGGGAGGATAGAGAGAGGGGGAGTAGAGGAGAGGCACACCCCCCCCCCCCCCCCCCCCCAGGAGAGGAGAGAGAAGAGGGAGGAGGGGGCGATGAGAGGGAGTGACGGAGAGGGGAGAGAGAGAGGGGAGGAGAAGAGGAGAGGAGGGTAGGAAAGGGGGGGGAGGAGAGAAGTGCGAAGGAGAGGAGCGGAGGAGAGAAAAAAGCAGAGGGGAGTGAGAGGAGGCGAGGAGGGGAGGAGGAGGAGAGGAGAGGGGAGGAGAAGGAAGGAGATGAGCAGACAGCAGGGGGGATAAGAAAACAGTAGCGCCATGCTGCAGTGAGAGGTGCGGCATTCAGCTCCACTCCCGAAAAATGCGCTAAAAGCGCTAAAAAGCCTTTACAAACACTCACCGGTGATGCCTGTGACATCATAAGAAATCGCCGCAAACTAACGGGGATACCGGCATTTTTACATGCCAAAACAGAATTTATCTAAACGACCTCTAACCAGACTGCTCGCTAAAGAGTTGGGGAAAACACCTCAAACAACTCCAGAAGGATCTGAAGATGAAGCCCCCCCTCCTCCTCCAGAAATACTGAAGGTAAAAGAGTTATTGTTGAAATGGAAGTAAAAGTCTTTAAGAGAAGCTGTGTCAAAAGACTTTGCTGATATGTTACGCAATGAGATATCCATACTGTCTGCAAGATTGGAGATCTGGAATAAGGAAGTTATCGATACAATTGGTACTCTACAAGAACATATTGATGAAGTAGAGACCGATCTAAGAGTAGAAAGTTAACGGATTGAAGAAGTATTGCAATAAAAAGCTGGAGCCTGTTCTCACCACTTCTGCAGAAAGCAATGCTATTAAAGATCTGGAAACTGTGACTAAGGATATGTCTGAAGCGAAGAAGAGAATGAAAGAAGATCTAGACCGAGTTTCTGGGCAACTGGCCAGAATGACCGACAAATGTCTCGATCACGAAGCTCGATCAAGACGGCAGAATTTATGGATAGTTGGAGTGAAAGAAGGGAAGGAGGCGGGAATGGGCCGTCGGGATTTCACTGCCAACTTACTTCACAAGTACTCAAGCTGTCTGAAAAACTGAAAGTAGATGTTGCACACCGAGTTCAGAGAGCATACCCGAGGCCAGGAGCCCCACCAAGACAGATTATACTGAAACGTCAAGACATAGCAGTTCTTGAAGACATTATGAAAAAAGTTTCATTCAGAAAAAATCTAATGTTTGAAGGCGAAACAGTAAGATTCTTCAGAGACTACCCATCAGAAATGGCCAAGAAACGTGCCCATTTTACAAAGATACGGCTGATCCTTAAAGGAATTCTGAACTTAAGATATGGGATAATTTATCCTGAAAAACTGAGGGTCACATACCACAACTTGGAGCGTTTCTTTACTGATCCAGAAGAAGCATTTAAATATGCGCACGATCTAACAAAGGACACTAAAGGATAAGTAAAATGTCACGGCAATGCTGATGTATACTTATAGAATATCTATAGGGGAAAACAGAGAGAATGTGCCTTCTTAAATAAATATAAGTACAAATGTTGCCAATAAGATGGCTGACTAACTCACATGTGTTCATGTCTAGACACCTTATCAGCTTTGGAATGCAACCTTAAGGACAAAATATTCTCTAACAAAAGATTTGATAAAATGGAACTACGCAGTATAGAAATCAATGGAGCGGAACATAGTAATCCACTAACAAAAAGATATAAATAATTATATACTAACATATAAATAATCGGACTAACATGTATTTTAATTTAAAATGTAATATCATAACCGAATAATGATTCACCCTTTTTAAAAGCCAATATTGAATATGCTAGAGACTTATGATCGCTAGTTAAGTCTGTTGGGTTAATATACTAAAATATGTGTAATCGATTTGGGAAGACAAATTCCCAGTTTTGCTCAGGCCAAATTAACAAGTATCACCTAGGCTGGAAGGGATTGAAACAGTTGGCAAGCAGCCACGATCACAATTTTGTTTAACCTCTTCCAGCCAGCGGATTATTACTTACAGTAAATATACTGGGGTTTGTCTTCTAAGTTAAATACAGTAATTAAATAGTAAATATATGTTTAGTTTAAGATACCAGAGGAACTAATCGCAGCATGTTTGCTTGTTTTCTCTTTGATCATATTACCCGGTTTTGACCTGCTCTTTCTTTTTATATAATACTTAATGTAACTTTACATCTATGAAAGGTTTCAACAAATTTTCTCCCACCATTTGGTGTTTTTTTCACACAGTACCTTTTTTTCAAATACTGTCTTTCCATATCATTTATGTTATTTATCACTTTTTGGGATTTTTTCTTTAAGGGCACATTTTCAAGGGATATACCTATAGGGTTCACCAGCAGGGAGCACCCACCCAACACCCAGAAGCTTGAGAAATGTGAAACAAAGGAACCAATCTAACGTATAATGTGAGACGACGCTCAAAAGAAAATTGGAGGAATTATGTTTTGTAGCTGGAACATAAGGGGCGCTAATGAGCCAAGTAAAAAGGATAAGATTCTTGCCCAATTAAAATCACTCAATGCCGATATAACATTTCTACAGGAAACACATCTGAAAGTTCAAGCTCAGACCAGGCTGAAGGCAAATTGGATTGGTCATACATATCATTCCTCCTTTCTCTCTAAATCTAGGGGTACCACAATTATAATTTGCAAAGGCATACCATTTAAACATAAGAATACTATCGCAGACAAAGAGGGGAGGTATGTTATAGTCTCTGGAGAGATAAATTCTACTCCACTTACCATGGTAAATATTTATGCTCCTAATTTTGATAATCCGCAATTTTTTAATAAAATCCTGAATATAATATCTCCAATTACCAAAACGTGATAATTGGGGGAGATTTCAATTGCATTCAGGATCAATATCTGGATAAATCTGCCCAACAAAAGACTTAATATAAAATCAAAATCCAGTGAACTTTTAAATACATACATAAAAAACACAAATATAACAAATGTATGGAGGATTGCAAACCCAGCCGAAAGGGAATACTCCTTTTATTCATCAGTACATAAAACTTATACACGTATCGACTACTTCCTAGTGGACACATATAACCATATAACAATTAAAGCACGGAAACTGGCACTCTCGGCCCTTCCAGTCCGTGCCGACCATTTGTTTTCCCCTAGTCCCATCTACCTGCTCCATTCCCTCCATACCCCTCCATTCCCTTCACGTCCATATACCTATCCACTTTACCTTTAAATGTTAAAATCGATCCTGCCTCCACCACTTCTGCTGGAAGCTCATTCCACACAGCCACCACCCTCTGAGTAAAGAAGTTCCCCCTCACGTTACCCCTAAACGTCTGTCCCTTTAATTCTCAAGTGTGTTGATGTGCATGCCCTCTTGTTTTGAATCTTCCCTCCCTCAACAGGAAAAACGTATCCACGTCAACTCTGTCAATCCCTTTCATCATTTTAAAGACCTCAATCAAGTCCCCCCTTAACCTTCTGCGCTCCAAAGAATAAAGACCTAACTTGTTCAACCTTCTCTGTAACATAGTTGCTGGAACCCTGGCAACATTCTAGTAAATCTCCTCTGTACTCTCTCTATTTTGTTGACATCCTTCCTATAACTAGGCGACCAAAATTGTACACCATACTCCAGAATTGGTCTTACCAATGCCTTGTACAATTTTAACATTCTTCCCTACTCCTATATTCAATGCTCTGATTTATAAAGGCCAGCACACCAAAGGCTTTCTTTACCACCCTATCTACATGCGATTCCACCTTCAGGAAACTATGCACAATTATTCCTAGATCCCTCTGTTATTCCACAGCATTCCTCAATTCCCTACCATTTACCATGTACTTCCTCCAATTTTGATTGTCCTGCCAAGATGTAGCACTTCACACTTAACAGCATTAAACTCCATCTGCCATCTTTCAGCCCACTTTTCCAAATGGCCCAAATCTCTCTGTAGACTTTGAAAATCTACTTCATTATCCACAATACCACCTATCTTAGTATCATCTGCATACTTACTTATCCAATTTTCCACCCCATCATCTAGATCATTGATGTACATGACAAACAACAGTGGACACAAAATTAATTCCCTTTACAACTAATCCTAAATATCATAATAGTGTCATTTCTGATCATTCTCCGTTAACCTACTTCTTAAACTAGAAGGAATGTTCAATAAAAAATCGTTTTGATCCTCAAATACTAAACAACCCGGATGGTTGTAACTACTTAAAACAACAGATGGAACTTTTCTTTGAGACTAATGATACCCCAGATATCTAACCCTCCCTATTATGGGAATCCTTTAAGGCATTTATTAGAGGTTCTATTATTTCATACCAAGCTTTTCAAAATAAAAAGAATAGGACGGAACAATTGCAACTAGGACAACAAATTAGACAATTTGATTTACAAAACGCGAAAGATCCAACTGTAGATAAACACAAGATAGCAATATTGAAATTTAAACTAAACCGAATTTTATCCGCAAGAGTTATTAGATTATTTCAAATTACAAAACAGGAAAATTTCGAATTTGACGATAAGCCACACAAACTTTTGGCACGTCAGTTGATAAAAGTGGAAAAGGATCACACTATTCTAAAAATCAAATCAGTTAAAGGTGAATTGCTAATGCTGCCAAAAGACATTAACAATAGATTTGCTCAATTTTACTTTGGAGTCACGTGAGTGACTACGTGAAGAAGAACCCCGATCGCCCACAGTGCGCGTCATTACGATGCACGCATTTGGCGAAGCACCGGACTGGCAGGCACGTCGCTCCTGCCAGCGGTAAGTTTAAACTCCAGGTAAGTTGTATTTTTCACCTGTTTTTTGATGTCCTGCAGGAACCTGTTTCCACAGAGGTGCCGACGAGGCTGTGGGGAAACCCCGGTCCTACTGTGAGATACCCTTTATGCTCACAATTAATACTCAAAGACTAAATCCTGGAAGCAAGAGATTTCTTTATTTTACGAGTCTGCAGACCGGGTGCCTCTCCAACTCGAGACACACTGAAGCCAGAGAGATCATCCCCCTTTATACACAAAATCTTACATTCAATCTCCCCTCCGGACCTTTCTCCAATCAGGGTCGGAGGTGCACAATCTGTAGGTACAACCCACCGTACATACCCCTCAGCCCCACCCCCTACCTCTCCTTCCTAACCTACCCCACCACACACTCACCTCCCTCCGCCCCCCATCATACATACATTGCAATGTTCAAACATGTTCATGGTAATGAGCAATTTCTTGACCAGGGGTGTGTTGTAATATTCATTTATTCTATTAAGCATGCTCATTGCTCATGACCTGGCCCAGTTTTACTCACCTCCTAGTGAACCCTCTCAGTTTTCCTATATCAGTACTCAAAGCTAAGCTCTAGGTGACAAGGGTCCCATCTATCACTCCTTTCCACTGATAGGGATCTCTCTACATCACCCCCCTTCTCTAGCTATACAATGAATCTCTTCTTACTCAAGGCCTCAAGGATGGGTCTGGCAACCTTCAGACACTGCTGTCAAGAATCCTCTACCAGCCCCTCTCTGTTTTTGAATTCTCTTTAAAAACTCCTTTCTTTAATAGGGTTTAATCACTTTATCCCTCACAATCCTCCCTTTTTCTTTTGCTACGCATACACTGAATTAAACCCTCATTTTAAGTTCCTTCAATTCAAACTGACGTAACATCGTCCTAACCTTCTCCCCTGTAATCATAAACATTCCCCTGGCCGCACTATCATTATTTTCTGTATTTCCCTTTCTCTCCATAGGCATTACTACAGCCTGCATCTGACTTATACTTCTGGTAATAAGTTCCCTAAAACAAGGGATACAACAGGGGATAAAGATCAGTCCAGCCACTGCACATAGAAACACAAGTCCCACCATTCTCCACCATGTTCCTCCGAGGATAGAATTCCACCATTGGGTTCCCATAATCGAATTCCACTTTTGTATTTGGAAACATGCGCCAACTTCCGGATCCCTTCTGATATGTCCATCACTGCCTGTCCATTATCATCGATGTTCAAACAGCAATTAGAGAGGTTGAATTTGTCCGCATACCCCTCCTTCTTCTGCCAGAGATAATCTAGGCTAACCTGTTCTGGTATATTGCTGCTCTCATCTTCGTCTGCTGCTTTGCCAGCATCTCCAGCGCCCCGCAGTTTGGTTGGTAATTACCTCCAGTACTGCTGAAGCCTTATGATCCGGTTTAACATGTATACTGGTGTTCGGTAGCGCCAGGATCCATCCTGTGCCCAGGTGGCTGGTCCGTAGTATGAGATGATTCTTCTGGTGGCCACTCATCATCTTCCATTCTCCAATGTCTATTTTTCCTCTTTTTCCGATATAGGTCATCAAATACAGGTGTTCCTAACGACCGGCCTTCTTTGGGTGTTTAACAGGAAGAATCCAGGTTGTACCAGTCCAATAAAAACAAGTCCCACTCCAATTCATCGGTAACACCGAGTATGCCTTGTATCCGCATATCCCATAACAGTCCTTCAGGGCCCGGTCCACTAGAGGCAAACCTGTTCCATATATCTCGCAATACTGGGATCCCCTGATAAGGGTTATTCCCGGTGCAGTTCCATAGTCCGGCTGATTCCACTCCATCAATTTCCATCCGGATAGCGCAGTTTTTCCCATATTTCTTAGTTAGATACCATTTAGGCTCCTCTGGCCACCACACTCGGGACTGATTTGGCCACTGGGTGACGATGCGCTGGCAGGGGCTGCTGCCCTTATGGGACGGCATCCGTTTGCCCAGGGCCTAGCGATACACTCAGTCCCGACCGAGCATCTTGTCAGGACCCATACCTGGGGATCTCGGTCTTGTCCAATTGTCAGGTTCCACCCATCAGGTCCCATTATTTCAACAATGGATCCTCTCCACGGCCAGCGTGAATTCATCAGTGGTCCTCCGCAGACCCAACAGTTAGTCACATTCAGGGTCCCAGCTATTCCGGTGGCCAAGTCCACAAACAGGTTTTTTTTTCTCCTTCAGGGATTTCGATCTGCTTCTTGATTTCTTCGTACAGTGTCTGGTGCACTTGAGGCTGAGTATGTGGGGGAGGGGGAGGCTTAGTGATACTACCTTAGTAACCTCTTTATTACTTCCTCCTTCGTCTTAATCCTATTGCCCCTTTTATGATCTGAGAAGGGAAAACTAACTGTACACAAACCCATCTCTCTCCCCTTGGGCAGGTTACGGCCCCAAACTTCCCTATATACCCCTATTGCCTGCCATCAATACTCCTTTCCCCCTCTTTACAATGATACTATCTTTCGGTCATGGCATGCTTTATTCACATGGGAATGAAAGGTAAATGATCTGGTTATTACCCCTCTGTATTGAATAGGATGATAACATTTTATCACAATTATTAATACCTTTTACAACAATTACATACAAAGCAAACAATACCACAACTGCTCCTTTCATACTGTCAGTTATACATTCAATGCTTTTCTTTTTAAAATTACTGTTAGGGGTTTACTTCCCGGCTTCACCTTCACTGTTCCTCCTCCTCAGGAACGGGTGGATCGACGGGTCCTTTAACCCAGATCGCGTGGGTCCACCTTTTTCTTTTGTTCATATTGCTGTCTCGGTTGTCAGCAATACTAGGTACGGTCCAGTCCACCTGGGCTGGAGTTTCTCCTCCTTCCAATTTTTGAGCAGTACCCCAGTCGCCGGCCTTTACAGCAGTATTGGAAAGTCAAGTGGCGGGGCTTTGAGCCAATAATCCTTTCGCTTTTAATTCTGTAAGGGGAACGGGACACTGCCAGTAAATAGTTCCTCAAGAATACATCACCTCCCTCAAAGGTTGGTGTGCCTTCCACCTTCCCAAAATAAGGCAATCCAAACAACATTTCATAGGAGACACCGCAATATCCTTTCGTGGTGCCGTCCGTATTCGCAATAGAGCAATTGGTAGACATTTAGTCCAGGGTAACCCGTCTCCTCCATTTAATTTAGTTATCTGTATTTTTAGAGTGGCATTCATCCGCTCCACTCTCCCCGAACTCTGGGGGTGCCATGGAGTATGCAGCTTCCAGTTATTACCAAGGCGCGACAAATTAATAGTGCACCTTGGAAGCAAAATGTGTTCCTCGATCTGAGGTCTATGGATTCAATTACTCCATATCGTGGGATGATTTGTTCCAGCAATATCTTAGTAACTGCCTGGGCAGTGGGCATTTATCGTGGGAAATGCCTCTACCCACCTGGTGAAGTGATCACTATAACTAGAAGTTATTTCCACTGCTGTACTTTTGGTAATTCTGTGAAGTCTACCTGTATTCTCTGGAAGGGTCTAATGGCCAATTGTTGTCCTCCTCCTGGGACAGCTCTCATTACCTTCTTATTCACCTTCTGACACACTACACAACCAGACACCGCCTGCTTGGCTAAAGTATAATTGCCTCTACAGGCATAAGTCCGTAGTATCGTGTCGCACAGAGCCTGAGCTCCCCAGTGCGATTGCGAATGTAGTTGTCTAATCAAATCCCTCGTCAATCCTTTAGTAATTATTTGTTTTTTGTCCGGCGTCCACCACTTCCCATCCGTGGAGCGCCGGGCACCCAACTCATTCATTTTATCTTCCTCATCCCGCGAGAATACTTATCCAATTTTCCACCCCATCATCCAGATCATTGATGTACATGACAAACAACAGTGGACCCAACACAGATCCCTGAGGCACCCCACTGGTCACCGGCTTCCAACCTGACAAACAGCCATCCACCATTACTCTCTGACATCTCCCATTCAGCCACTGTTGAATCCATCTTGCTACTCCGCCATTAACACCCAAAGATTGAACCTTCTGAACCAACCTTCCATGGGGAACCTTGTCAAAGGCCTTACTGAAATCCATATAGACAAACATCCACTGCTTTAAACCCTCATCAATTTCCCTAGTTACCGCTTCAAAAAATTCAAGAAGGTTTGTCAAACATGACCTTCCAGGCACAAATCCATGTTGACTGTTCCTGATCAGACCCTGTTTATCTAGATGCTTATATATATATTATCTCTAAGTATCCTTTCCATAATTTGCCCACCACTGACGTCAAACAAATAGGTCTATAATTGCTAGGTTTTATTCTTTGAAACCCTTTTTAAACAATGGAAAAACATGCGCAGTAACGCCAATCCTCCGGCACTATTCCCGTTTATCTAATGACATTTGAAATATTTCTGTCATAGCTCCTGCTATTTCTACACTAACTTCCCTCAATGTCCTAGGAGAATATCCGTCAGGACCTGGAGACTTATCCACCTTAATATTTTTTCAAAAGTGTCAGTACTTCCTCGTCTTTGAATCTCATAGTTTCCATAGCTACTCTACTTTTTTCCCTTACCTCACAGAGTTCAATATCCTTCTCCTTGGTGAATACCGAAGAAAAAGAAATTGTTCAATATCTCCCCCATCTCTTTTGGCTCTGCAGATAGATTCTCTAATGGTCCAATTTTATCCCTCGTTTATCCTTTTGCTATTAATATAGCTGTAGAAACCCTTTGGATTTACTTCACCTTTCTTGCCAAGCAACCTCATATCTTCTTTTAGCCTTCCTAATTTCTTTCTTAAGATTTCTTTTTACATTCTTTATACTCCTCTAGCACCTCATTTACTCCATGCCTCCTATAATTATTGTTAGATATCTCTCTTTTTTTCGAAATGTGTCCAATTTCCCTTGAAAACCATGGCTCTTTTTTCCAATTTTTACTATTTCCTTTCA
Source organism: Okamejei kenojei (assembly GCA_035221665.1). NCBI lineage: Eukaryota > Metazoa > Chordata > Chondrichthyes > Rajiformes > Rajidae > Okamejei > Okamejei kenojei. The sequence continues at coordinate 41,165,647 of CM069156.1, forward strand.
ATCTAACAGGGACATAAAGATTCTGTAGTCTTACAATTTCCCCCTTTAAATGTCCTCCATTTCTCTTCACGGTCCTTGCCCATGAAACAAAGATGTCCCAATTCACTCCTTTAAAAATCCTCACGCATTCCCTCAAAGTTAGCCTTTCTCCAATCAAAATCTCCACTCTAGGTTCCTGTTCTGACTCGCTCCATATTTATATTGAACTAATGGTATTGTGATCACTGGTCCCGAAGTGCTCACCAACGCATACCTCCGTCACCTGTCTGCCTCATTTCCTAACAGGAGGTCCAGCACTGCCCTTCTCTTGTCGGTACCTCTAGGTACTGCTGCAAAAAACTATCTGCACACATTTTACAAACTCAAACCATCCAGACCCATTTACAGAATGTGTTTCCCAGTCTATTTTTGGGAAATTGAAATCTCCCACAATCACTAACCCTTGTGCTTACTACAATATCTGCTATATCCTTACATATTTGCTCTTCCAATTCTCGCTCCCCATTTGGCGGTCTTATAGTACACCCCTAAAAGTGTTGCTACAAGACACCGTTCCCAACTTCTCAGTCCACCCAAATAGCCTCCCTAGACGAACCCTCTAATCTATCCCAGCCTGCAAAGCACTGCTGTAATATCCTCTCTGACAAAGCAATGCAACACCTCCACCCTGGTCTCTCCAATTCTATCACCCCGGAAGCAACAAAATCCTGGAATATTTAGTTTCCAATCCACACAGGCCTCCTGCAACCATGTTTCACTGATTGCCACAACATCATATTTCCAGGTGTCAATCCAGGCTCTAAGTTCATCCACCTTACTTACAATGCTTCTAGCATTAAAATATGCACATTTTATAAACCCACCATCTTTTATTCTCTGTCTATTATCTTTTTAATCTTTCTCGCCTCATTTTGTGTCCCGAGTGTTGCCTTCTCCTGCCTCTTGCCCCACACCCTGTCCCTAGCCCCCTCTAACCGAGTCCCTCCCCCCAGCCTTTCTAGTTTAAAGTCTCCCCCAGTAGCCTTTGCAAATCTCCCATGCCAGGATTTTGTTCCCCCTTCGGGTTCAAGTGCAACCCGTCCTCTGCGTTACTAGATCATGCCTTCCCCAAAAGAGGTCCCAGTGATCAAGAAACTTGAATCGCTGCCCACTGCACCACAGTCCCTCAGCCACGCATTTATCCTCCACCTCATTTCATTCCTACTCTCACTGTCACGCGGCACAGGCAGTAATAACCTGAAATCGTTACCCTTTTGGTCCTTCTCTTTAACTTTCCCCCAACTCCCCAAATTTCTCCTTCAGGACCTCGTCACTTTTTCTGCCTATGTCATTGGTACCTATGTGTACCACAACATCAGGCTCCTCTCCCTTCCTTATCAGAATCTTTTGGACACGTTCTGACACATGCGAGACCTGGCACCAGGGAGGCAAAACTACCATCCGGGTCGACCCGACTGCGTCCACGGAATCGCCTATCCGACCCCCTAACTATAGAGGTTTTATAGTTATTCCCCTATTACAATTGCCCTCCTCTTTTTGCTACCCTTCTGAGCATCAGGGCGGTCTCTGTGCCGGAGGCCCGGCCGCTGTTGTTGTTGCCCCCAGCTAGGCTGTCCCTCCAATCGTACTCAAACCCGAGTACCTATTTTCAGTTGTACAGTCACAGGGGTACTTTCTAGCCCCTGCCTCTGCCCCTTGCCCTTCCTAACCGTGACCACTTGTCCTGCCCTCATCTGTGGACCTGGGAGTGACTACCTCCTGTGCTCCCCCCCTCTCTATGACCTCCTCACTCTCCCTGACCAGACGGAGGTAAAACGTCGAGCTGCTGCCTCCAGGTTACAACACGATCCTTTAGGACCCATCTCGACACACCAGCGCAGATGTGAACGTCCTGAGGGCTATCCCTGACCTCCCACATCTGACATCCAGAACAGTACTCTGCCCTGGCCTTCTACTCCCCCCTTACAACAGGAAACAAAAGCAACACAACACAATATAAAAACACTACAAACTGCTGGAATCTGACTGTAAATCAGCGCTTTCCCTAGTCCACTTTCCTCTTATAAGTTCTCTCATATCTTTACTATATTAGTCTACTCTGGAATCTGTGATTTTCACACCACTGCTTGACGAATGTCGGCCCCCGCATTCGTCCTGGCGGGGGTCTCACTAAACCCACATCGTAACTCCTCAAAAAATAAAGATCAAACTTCAAACGGGTAATAACTCATTTAAATCATACTATATCTGGAGTATGGTTGTACAATATGGTCGCCTAGTTATAGGAGGAATGTCAACAAAATAAGAGAGTACAGAGGAGATCTACTAGAATTTTGCCAGGGTTCCCAGCAACTATGTTACAGAGAAAGGTTAACAAGTTAGGTCTTTAATCTTTTGGAGCGCAGAAGTTTAAGGGGGGACTTGATAGAGGAATATAAAGATGAAAGGGATAGACAGAGTTGAACGTGGATACGTTTTTTTCCATTGAGGGAGGTTAGGGAAGATTCACACCAGAGGGGCATACATGAGAAATTAAGGGCCAAAGGATTCGTGGTAACGAGAGGGGGAACTTCTACTCAGAGGTGGTGGCTTGTGTGAATGAGCTTGCCAGCAGAAGTGGTGGGAGGCAGGATCAAATTAACATTTAAGAGGTAAAGTGGATAGTATATGACGTGAAGGGAATGGAGTGGTATGGTCCTGAGTGCAGGTATATGGGACTAGGGGAAATCAAATGGTCGGCACGGACTGGAAGGGCCGAGAGGGCCTGTTTCCGTGCTGTAATTGTTATATGGTTATATGGTTATATGGTTATCTTTCAGCCCACTCTTCCAAATGGCCTAAAGCTGTCTGTAATTTGTAAAATCTACACTATCATTATCCACAACACGACCTATCTTAGTATCATCTGCATACTTACTAATCCAATTTACATCATCATCCGGATCATTGATGTATATGACAACCAACAGTGGACCCAACACAGATCCCTGAGGCACCCCACTACTCACCGGCCTCCAACCTGCAACATTTACTCCAACTTTAACACTCTGGTTCTCCCATTCACCACTAGTTGGAATCCAGCGTGCTACCTCCACTATTACTACCCAACAATTGAAACCCCATCTTAACCAACCCTTCCCATTTGGAACCTTGTCAAAGGCCTACTGAAGTCCATAAGACAACATCTACCGCTTTACCCACATCAATTTCCCTAGTAACCACTCCAAAAAATTCAAGAAATTAGTCAAACATGACCTTCCACAGGCACAAATACCCATGTTGACTGTACCTAATCAACCCTGTTGATCCAATGTTATATATATTATCGTAAGTATCATTTCCATTGATTTTTTGCCACCACTGACGTCAAACTAACAGGTCTATAATTGCTAGGTTTCTGTTAGAACCCTTTTTAAAAACATGGAACAACTGCCAAGTACCTGGAAAGGTTAACATGTATTTGTGAGAGAAAGCCAATAAAATTCACAAATAATAGTTTATATCACAGCTCATAATCCTCTGAGGTTATTTAAATCTTAGTCATGCAATAATTTATATATCCCTCAGTTCATCTGCAACATAAATGGTTTTGCTGACTCCTCTAGCCAGCTGTGGTTGTAGTATAAGGCAGAGGTTTGGAATGTATATCTTTTCATTCAGTCCAATTTGTGCTTTGCTCCTTTTTTTTATTCCACAGCTTCAGAATCAATTAGAGCCTTTGCGGTGAACCTTTTTTAAAATCAGGGGTTTTTTTTTTGAAATCGAGGGGGTCTGGATAAACTTGAGTTCCTCGTTCAGGGAAGCCAGTGATTAATCGGAGGATTGAAAAGGCCACTGACAAAACATTTTTGGGTTTCTGCGCAGTCCTCAGTTTAAGAACGCCCATACCTCCGCTCCGCTCAGCTTCCTGGCCCTACACCCATCCCTTCCACTTCTCAAACAAATGAATTTAAACTAGCATGGTATGGGGTGGTACAACTTTATCTATCCCATGTACCGAGCACAGTGAAATTCATTTTTGGTATACATTACAATACGTATCACTACGTATGTACATAAGCACTTAGATACATGAACATTACAGATAGAGTAAAGTTGTATAGCATATACACTGAACAGTACACAGAGTCCACCAGTTATGGGCCCCCATTTTATCACGGTTCCACGGTCGCGTAGTCGAGTCACACGGTTTAGCGTCCCATTTGTTGTAATTGCAGGAACTTGACCTGACCATGAAGCTCTGTTGCCCTGGCGGCGTTGCAGTGTCAGCCTGGCCAAACCGTAGCCGTTGCTGCTGTAAGCCGTGCGTGGTCCACATTCTCATTTATGTGCTTTTCCTGAAGCAGCAGCGAATTCTACACAAGCCACACAGGGGCCCCCCCCCCCCAATTAAAACAAAGCTTTTTCAAAAAGGGGGGTGGCATGACAGGAACTATATACAAAATTTCCAGTAAAATTAAATGTGCCGCGCAGCAACAAACACGGCGCGAAGCCCCCTCGCGGCCGGGGTCCAGGGCCCCACAATAAGGGCCCTGTAGCTCTGTGGTGTTAGATCTCTCTGGTGCAATTCTGGCTGAGATCTGTAGGAGAGCCTTAATTTTGGAGTATTTTTGCACCAAATTTTCAGAAATAATTTTGGTTGATTCAAGAGTAATGAGGATCACTGTTGATCACTGTTGTATACATTATTTAAAATCAAGATTGTTGTCCTTGTTTAATATCAAGTTGACTGTTGTAAAATGTTTTAAAGAAGCATGCAAAAACTGCAAACAAAATACTGTAGGTTTTTGCAGTAAAGAAAAAAACCTTTTTCTAGAAAATGCTTTGTTAATTTGAATTGCCTGATACTGTTTAACAGTGTTAGTGTGTGAAGTACAACCTTTAATGGTCCCTCCTGACCAAACCTCACATCACACACATCAATATCAACATGGAATAGTGATGTGAATACCTACTTAAGTTCGACTTCCATTTCCATCAAGAAAATTGCAGTCAACAACATGGGTGCATTTGCATTACAATGACAGCGTTTCAAACTAACCTATTTTATTGTCATACATTATAACAATTCCTAGTTCCATGTGACTCAAAACAAGATCCACAA
>CM069156.1:41171250-41236250 GCA_035221665.1 Okamejei kenojei
CGGTGTGAGAGGGGGGGGTGTGCGTGTGAAGAGTGGGGGGGGAGTGACGTGTTGGGGGGTTGTGAGAATAGGGGGGAGGAGAGAGAGATGGGCCGAGAGTGTGTTGCGGGGGAGGAAGAGTGAGTAAAGGGGGGTGGTGAGAGTTGGGGGGATCGTGTGAATGGGTGGCGAGAGAGACGGAGGGAGGGGAGAGAGAGAAGGGTGGCCGAGAGAGAGAAGGGGGGGAGAGAGAAGGGGGGAGAGGGGGGAGGAGAGAGAGAAGGGGGGACCCCCCCCCCCCCCCCCCCCCCCCCCCCCCCCCCCCCCCCCCCCCACCCCTCCCCCCCCTGGAGAGAGGAGAAGGGGGAGAGAGATGAGAAGGGGGGGGGAGAGAGAGAATGGAGGGAGAGAGAGAAGGGGGGAGAGAGAGAAGGGGGGGTGAGAGACGAGGGGAGAGATTTGAGAAGGGCGGAGAGAGGAAGGGGAGAGTGAAGTATAGGGGGAGAGAGGGAAGGAGGGGAGAGCTGAGAAGGGGGAGAGAGAGAAGGGTGGGAGTAGAGAGAAGGGGTGTGAGAGAGAATTTAAGGGAGAGAGTTGAGAAGGGTTGGAGAGTGAGAAGGGGGGATTGAGACGAGATGGGGGGAGAAGGAGAGAGAAGGGGGGAGAGAGAGAAGGGGGGCGGGGAAGAGAGAAGGGGGGAGAGAGAGAAGGGGGGAAGAGAGAGAAGGGTGAGAGTAGAGAAGGGGGGAGACGAGAGATGGGGGGGAGAGAGAGATGGGGGGAAGATGTGAGATAGAGGAAGGGGGGAGAGATGAGGAAGGGGGAAGAGAGAGAAGGGGGAGTGAGAAGTGATGCGTAAGAAGGGGGGAGAGAGAGATGGTGGGTGAGAGGAGAAGGGGGATGAGAGAGAGAAGGGGGGAGGAGAGAGAGAAGGGGAGAGAGAGGGGGAGAGTAGGGGGGAGAGAGAGGGAGAAGAATGGGGGAGAGAGAGGGGAGGGAAGTGGTGAGAGAGAGGGAGAGAAGGGGGGAGTTAGAGGGGCGAGAGAAGGGGGGTTGATAGAGGGGATTGGAGGAGTGGGGGGAGTGATTAGAGATGAGGGGAGAGAAGGGGGAGAGATGAGTGGGTGGATGTGAAGGGTGGGATGAGAGAGGGGAGGAGAGAGGGGTCGAGAAGGGGGGGAGAGAGGGGAGAGGAAGGGGGGGATGAGATGGGGGGAGAGAGAGAAGGGGGATGGAGAGAGGAGGGGAGAGAGAGAAGGGGGCTGAGAGAGAGAAGGGGGGTGGAGAGAAGAGAGGGGGGGGAGAGAGAGAAGGGGGGGGGAGAAGTGAGAAGGGGGGTGATGAGTGGTGAGAGAGAGATGGGGGGAGAGAGAGAAGGGGGGGACGAGAGAGCAAGGGGGGGGTGAGAGGAGAAGGGAGTGGGTGAGAGAGAAGGGGGCGGTTGAAGAGAGGTAAGGGGCGGGAGAGTGAGAAGGGGGGTTGGGTGATGAGGGAGGGGGGGGGAGAGAGAGAATGGGGGGGAAGAGAGATGATGGGGGGAGAGAGGAGAGAAGTTGGGAGAGAAGAGAGGGTGGGAGAGGAGGGGGAAGAGAGTAGAGGGTTGGGTTGTGAGGAGAGGGGGTGAGAGAGGGAAGAGAGGAGGGGGATGTGAGAGGAGAAGGGTGGAGGGGAGGGAGAGAAGCGGGGGAGAGGTGACTGAGAAGGGGGAGAGGCGAGAGAGGGGGGGAGAGGGAAGAGAAGGGGGGAGAAGGGAGAGTGATGAGAAGGAGGGGTGAGGGAGAGAAGGGGGGAGAGGGGAGAGGGGGAGAGTGGGGAGAGAAGGGGGGGGAGATGTGAGAAGAGAATGGGGGGGAGAGGGAGAGAAGGGGGGGAGAGGTTGAGAGAGAATGGGGGGCGAGAGGGAGAGAAGGGGGGGAGAGGGATTAGAGATAGGGGAGGGAGAGGGAGACGAAGGGGGGAGGGGAGAGAAGGGGCAGGAGAGGGAGAGAAGGGGGGGAGAGGGGATTCTTGGGTGAGAGGGGAGGAAGGGGGGGGAGAGGGAGAGAGAAATGGGGGGGAGAGGGAGAGAAAGGGGGGAGAGGGATGATAAGGGGGGGTAGAGAGGGAGAGAAGGGGGGCGGGATGAGGGAGAGAATGGGGGGGAGTAGGTAGAGCGGAAGGGGGGGAGAGGAGCGAGAAGGGGGGAGGAGAGGGAGAGAAGGGGGGATAGAGGTTGAGAAGGGGGGAGAGGGAGTGAAAGGGGGGGGACGAGGGAGAGGTAAGGGGGGGAGAGGGAGATGTGAGGAGAGAGGGGGGCGGATGAGAGGAGAGATGGGGGGAGAGAGGAGGATAAGGGGGGGGGAGGGGTGGGGGAGAGGGGGGAGAGGGAGAGAGGGGGGGAGAGGGACGAGAAGGGGGGGAGAGGGCGTGAAGGGGGGGGGAGGCGGGTGGTGAGGAGGTGGAGAGTGGGGGGGGAGAGGAGAGAAGGGAGGGGGTGAGGGAGAGAAGGGGGGGAGAGGTGATGAGAAGGGAGGGGAGAGGGTGAGAAGGGGGGTGAGAGGGTGAGAAGGGGGGGGGTGAGGGGATTGAGAAAGGGGTGGGAGAGGGAAGAGATAGGGGGGGGGAGAGGGAGTGAAGGGGGGGAGAGGGAGAGAAGGGGGGTGAGGAGAGAATGTGGGGGGAGAGGAGAGAAGGGGGGGAGAGGAGAGGAAAGGGGGGTGTGAGAGGGTGGATGAGAAGGGTGGGAGAGGGAGGGAATGGGGGGGAGAGGGAGAGAAGGGGGGAGAGGGAGGAAGGGGGGAGAGGGAGAGAGGGGGGGAGAGGAAGAGGGGGGATGAGGGAGAGAGGGGGATGAGGGGAAGAGAAGGCGGAAGGGGAGAGGGCAGACTTTTGAGTATGGGGTGTTTGGAGGTAGGGTTAGACAGAAGGGGGGGAGAGGGAGAATATGGGGTGGAAGAGGGATGCGAGAGTGGGGGGAAGGGGAGGGAGACGTATAAGGGGAGGGAGAGGAGAGATGGGAGGGGAGAGCGGGAGAGAATGGGGGGGAGAGGGAGAGAAGGGGCGGGTGATGGAGAGAGAGATGGGGGGAGGGGATGAGTAGGGAGGGGGGATTTCTTGTGTGTGGGGTAGAGGGACGGAGAAGGGGGGGATGTAGGGAAGTGGGAGAGGAAAGGGGGGGGGAGAGGGAGAGGGGAAGGGGGCGGAGAGGGAAGAGTTAAGGGGGGGACGAGGGAGAAGACGGGGGGTGAGAGTGTGAGAGAAGGGGGGGAGGAGACAGTGAGTATGGGGGGGGAATCCCGATGGTGATGAGAATGGGAGGGAGTGGGGGTGATAGCAGTAGAAGGGAGAGAGGGATGAAAGTGGTGATGAGAGGAGAGGGGGGGAGTCTGGGGTACAGTGCTGGGGGGGGAGAGAGAGGGGAAGGTGGGGAGAGAGGAAGGGAGGGATGAGAGAGAAGGGGGGTTTGAGAGAGAAGGGAGGGTGTGATGAGATGGGGGGGATGAGAGAGAGAAGAGGAGGGTGTGAGGCGAGAAGGGGGAGAGAAGGATAGAAGAGGGACGAGAGAGGGGAGCAGGGGGAGAGAGGGAGCAGGGGAGGAGTTGGGTGCAGGGGGGGAGAGGGCGCGTGAGGGGGGGGAGAGGGGAGCAAGGGGGTAGAGGGAGCAGGGGGGGATGATGGGAGGAGCTGGGGGGTGAGAGAGTGAGCAGGGGGGGAGAGGGAGCGGGGGGGGGAGAGGGAGCGGGGGGGGGAGGGAGCGGCCGGGGGGAGTGGGAGCGGGGGGTATTGTAGAGGAGTGGGGGGGTGGAGCGGGGGTTCGGAGGGGAGCGGGAGGGGGAGGGGGAGCGGGGGGGATGACTGGGGCGGGCGAGGGGAGCGGGGGGGGGAGGTGGAGCGGGGGTGGGAGGGGAGCGGGGGGGGAGGGGGGGAGCGGGGGGGATAGAGGGGAGCTCGGGGGGGAGGGGGGGATAGCGGGAGGGGGGAGGGGGAGCTGGGGGGGGAGGTGGAGCGGGGGGTGAGGGGAGCGCGGGAGGGGGTGGGGTGAGGAGGATGCTATGCGTTTGGTCGGGGCGCGCTGTTAGGTGGGGGGGGGGTGGGTGTGGAGATGGGGGGCGGGGGCGGAGGAATGGGGGCCGGGGAGGGGGGGACGGGGGAGCATTTGTGAGACGGGGGGGCGAGGGAAGTGGTGAGCGGTCGGGGGAGAGTTAGAGGGGACTTGGAGGAGAGGGAGGCGGGGGGGAGAGAGGGAGAGGTGTAGGGAAGAGGGACGGTAGATGGGAGGGAGTTTGGTGGTGGGGGGGGGAGGGGGGGGGGCGGGTGAAGGGGAGAGGATGATCGGGGGGGGGAATGGGGGCGGGGGGAGGGGGGGGGAGGCCCCCCCCCCCCCCCCCCCCGGGGGGGGGGGGGAGGGTTCTTGGGTTGGTACGTATAAGTGTAGGGCATGCCAGTCTATAGGGGGGTGGAGGGGGGACTGGGAGCTCGCGTGGGGGGGGGGTAGCGGGGGGGGGAGGAGCGGGGGGGGAGGAGAGGGGAGCGGGAGGGGTGCGGGGGGAGCTGGGGGGGGAAGGAGGGAGAGAAGGGGGGGAGGGAGAAAGAAGTAGAGGAAGGGAAAATGCAAACTAATCTAACAAATTTATTTAGGGGTCGGGGTTCTATGTGCCGGCGGGCTTGAGGAAAGAGGGTGGATGGGGGGAGTGGGTGTGAGGAAGAGGGGTGGGGTGGGAGGGGGGAGCAGAAGGGGGATGGGAGGGCGGGAGGGACGAGCGTGGGAGAAGAGGGGGAGTGGTAGAAGAAGGGGGAAGAGGGTAGGGGATGAAGGGGGTGCGGAAAAAAGGGGAGGGTAGAGATTGGGAGAGGGGGAGGGGAGGGGGGGGTGGGGGGGTGCGGAGTGGGGACGGGGGGAGAGGGGGTCTGGGGAGTTGGCAGTGGTGGGTCGGTGGAATGTCGGTTGGCCAGATAGGGAGGCGGAGCGGTAGAGAGGGGGGGGGGGGGGGGGTACGAGGGGGGGAGAGTGGGGGGGCGGGGGGAGCGGGGATAGGGGGAGGGGGGGGAGGGGTGGGGGGGGAAGGGGTGAAGGGGGGTGGAGACGGGAGGGCGGGGTAGGGGTGTGGGGGGGGGAGGGGAGAACGGAAGGGGGGGGGGAACAGGGGCAGAGGGGGGCGGGGGCGAGGCGGGGTGTGGAGCCAGGGGTGTGCGGGGAGGGTTGGGGAACCGAGGGGGCTTTGTGGGTGGGGGAAGGGCGGGGGGCTGGGGGGTGGGGGTGTGGTAGGAGGGAGTGGGAAAGGAGTGGGAAGAGGGGGTTGGGGGGAGGGAATTGGGAGGGGGGAGGGGGTAGGCCGGACGTTGGGGGGGGGGGTGGTGGGAGGAGGAGGGGGGGGAGTGTAGGGGGGAGGGAGGGCGGGCGGGGGGTGGTGGGGGGCGGGAGGGGGTAGAGATTGGAAGGAACGGAGCAGGGGGGGGAGGTGAGATAGTGGGAAGGGTGGGGGGGGGGGGGGGGGGAGGGGGGAGCGAGGAGGGGGGAAGGGAAAGGAGGGTGACAGAGGAAGGGGGGATGGGAGGGGAGGAGCGGAAGGGGGAGAGATGAAGGCGGGAGGGCGGAAATTGGGAGGAGAGGAGAGGGTCGCAAGGACGGGGATGGGTGAAGTGCGAGGGAAAGGGGGGGAAGGGGAGGGGAGAAGGGGGGTGGGGGGATTGAGTGGTCGGGTGGGGGGGGGGGGATGGGATCGTTGGTTGGGGGTAGTGGGTAGGGAGAGTGGGGAGGGAGAGGGATCTGAGGGGGGGGGGGGGGGGGGGAGGGTATGTGGGTGGTGGGGGAGTCGGCGGGGGGGGTGGGGTCGGGTGTTTTGGCAAGAGTCCGGTGGAGGGGGTTTGTAGCGCCGCTGGCGGGGCCAGAGATTATACGGTGCGTTGAGGGCGTGGCACGTGGGGCGGGCCGGGTCGCGGCGGCGGTGACTGTGGGCGTAGGTGGGGGGGGGCGGGGAGTGGGTAGCGGGGGGAGGTTCTAGCGGCGGTGGTCGGCGCCGGAGTGTTGCTCGCGGGGGTGGAGGGGGCGCGCGGTCGCGGCGGCGCGTGCGGGCGGGGGGTGGGGCGGGGCGGACGTCGGGGGGCGGGCTGGGCCGGCGGGCCGGCGGTGGGTAGGGGGGGCTAGCGTGGGCGGGGGGGGGGGGGGGTTGTAGGGGGGGTGGGGGGGGGGTGTGGGGGAGGGGGAGGGGCGTGTGGCGGTGTAGGGGGGAGTGTATGCATGACCCCCGGGGGGGGTGGGCGGTAGGGGGGGGGCGGTAGAGTGGGTCTGTTCTTGGGCGGTAGCGGGCATTAGGACGGTGGTTTCGCTTGGGTTTGTGCGTAGAAGGGGGGGGGTATTGTGGCGGGCGGTGGGGGGGATGGTAGGGGGGGGCCCCTAGGGGGTGCTGGGGGCGGTGGGGGGGACGGGAGGGAGGGACGTGTGGTTGAGGGCCGTTGGTGGCTGGCGGTTAATGTGGGGTGGTCATGCGGAGGGGACGCATGGGGATGTAGGGTGAGGTTGGTAGAGTGGAAGGTAGGGTGCGTAGTCCAATAGGGCTGTGTGGGGTGAGGGGGGGTACTTAGGAGGTGGTGGTCGGGGGGGTTGCGAGGCAGTGAAGGAGTGCTAGAGTCCTGAGCGGGTTGGGAGGGGGGGGGGTGCTGGGGGGTGGAGTGGGGGTGTGGGGGGAGGGGGTGTAGGGGGCGGGGGCGCGGTGGAGATCGAAAGGGCGGGTGGCGGGTTGGGGGGTCAACATGGGGGTGGGGCGGGGGGGGGGAGGTTGGGAAGGAATGTGGGGCGGGTCCGGGGTGGGGGGGGGTGGTGTGAGGGGGAGAGGGGGAGGGGGGGGGTATGAAGGGGGAGAGTGGGAGAAGGTGTGAGAGGGGGGTTGGGGTGAGGGAGGAGAGAAAGGGGGATTGAGACGTTTGAAGAAAGAGATGGGGGATGAGGGAGAAGGGGACGAGGAGGGTGATGAAGGGGGGCTTGGAGGGGGGAGAATAGAAGGGGGAGGGAGTGGATGGGGAGAGGGATGGGGGTTGGGTGAAGGGATGGAGAGGTAGAGAGGGAGCTGTGAGAGAAGGGGGTAAACGGGGAGAGGGAGGGAAGTGAAGGGAGGGAGAGAGAAGGGGTGAGAGAGAGTGAAGGAACGGGAAGGTGAGATGTTGAAGGTGGAGAGGAGGAGGAAGGGAGAGAGAAGGAAGGGAGAAGAGAGAAGGAAGGGAGAGAGAGAAGGAAGGAGTGAGACATGGATGATGAGGAGATAGGGGGTGGAACGAGAGAGAAGGAAGAGAAGGGGGTTATAGGAAGAGGGCAGGAGCTAGAGAAGAGAGAAGTGGGGAGGCGACTAAGAGGATAAAGAGAGAAGAGGAGAGAGAGATGAAGGGGAGAGTGGGAAAGAGAGATTGGAGAGAGGGTGAAGAGTGAGATGAGTGGGTAAGAGAGAGATGATGTTGGAGAGAGATTAGGGTGAAAGGAGAAGGTGGGGAGACAGGAGCTTGGGGGGCCTTGTCCCACACAAGCCATAGGTGACTGGGGCTATCTGAACGCAAGTTGAAGCGGACTGACGGTGCGAATCCCTCGGTGGGACAGCCCCCACTCTCCCACGGCCCACCCTCTTTTGTGGCGTGGCGGGTGGAGCAGAGCGTGTGGGTCAATGTGTCATCCCTTCCATCTGCATGTGATGATGGGGGAATCTGGACAATTGCTGTCTTGGTTCCCGCCCCCCACTACGCCATTTTGGACTTTTCTGTTGAGCGACAGGTCGGGTCAGTGGCGAGTTGGCGACTGCCGCCTTATTCTGTTAGGTGGCGTTTCGGACCAGAGCGGCCCATTCGGGAAGTTTGCTTTTAGGGCGGCGCCAGCTTTTCGGTTCGTTGGCTTTCAGTATCCCGCCCACTTTCGGTTCGTTTGCATTTAGCTTGTCCCACATCCTTTATGTTAGTAAGCATTTTGTTGTTTCTTTCGGTTTATTGACGTTTCGGCTCGTTTCCAAATTGGTTCTTTGCCGATTTCGAATTCTGTGCGCCGGCTTCTCGTTCCTTTGGCGCGCGTCGGTACCGTCTAAGTGATCTTTCTTTGGCAATAGAGAGATAGATTCTTGTATTAGTTACAGGTGTCAGGGGTTCTTGGGGTGAAAGGCAGGAGAATGGGTATAGGTGGGAGAAGTGATGGATCAGCCTTGATCAGAGGAAACTGAGGAGGCCGAATGACCAATTTCTGCATCTCTTATGAAGAGTGGAGACTGGGATGTTTTTGAATGATAGTGTGCAGGTGTCAGCTGACACCCCCCACCCAACCCACACCGTGAAAACATAGAGAATGGCTTTGTAGAAATATGTAGAATCAAGGAACGGCACCCGCTGGTTTAACAAAAAGAGGACACCAATGCCGGAGTAACTCAGAGGCTCAGGCAGATCCATGGAGAACATCGATAGGTGACTTTTACGGTCGGACCCTTCTTCGGTTGATTATTTGTTACATCTCCCAGATTTCCCTGTTGAAATTCACTAACTTTTTACCATGTTCGTTCAGATAACAGACCACTTTTATATTTCTTTCATTGTCAGTCTCCACTCAAGAGCAGGGCCAAAAGGGGTTTCCTCCATTTTTAGTAATTTTTGTGGTAAATGTTCATGCAATCATTTTGTTAAGGAATCATATGATCTCTGCCTAAAAATGAGGCCTGGCTTCAGGAATGGGAGAGTTATTAAATGTAAAGGTTGAAGTATAGAGAAGAGCAAAAACTGGGAGGGATTTGAAAAAGGTCGATGAGAATTTTAATTTGAACATCTCATTTAGAAGACAGAAGTCCGTAAGTAGAGGGATTAAGACACAGCATGAGTTAGGTGATAGCTCCTAAAAAACAGATACGTATTGGGTATTTGTGGCACAAGAAAGTATTTCAATCTCATTTACCTGGTGCTGAAACATAATCTGACCTCTCGTGATGGATCACAAAGCAAGAAGTAATTATGAGATTGACTGCAAAATCAGAGTTTTCCTTGAATATTTTCGTGCTTAATCCACCACAGTTTAGAAACAAGGGTCTTGTGCTATATCCAAGACCAAAACGGATGATATTGCTAAAAAAAAAGATGAGCAAACCCTGTCACTTTTCCATGCTGTCTCAAAATTATTGGCTTTGCTTGTTACAAATCTAATTTCAATTAATAAAAAGTTATTACGGAATCTATTGTCTCCAATCGTTTAGGGATTTTGGCTCCCGTCCTTGCTACTTTAGCATCACGTTCGACATTGTTCACCTATAATATCCCGAAACATTTCAGATGTTGGGACTGAATATATGCTAAATATATGTCAGATGATTCCCCACATGGCAAAATAGAGAGAAGATAACTCATCAGTCTGTAGTGAGTTGTTCATCAAGTTTACTGCAGCTGATTTAAGTTTCTGTATTATGATACGATAAAACTTATATACAATCCCTGGAAGAAATTGGGATAGTCAACCGTTTCCCTTGGATATTACTCTAGTCTTTGTTTATTGTCCATTACCGAGGTTACAGTTGAAGAGCTTTTGTTGCAGTTGTCTTGAGGCCAGAGGCAGTGAGCGTTGTTTTGAAGCAACATCTCATGCTTACAATCCAGCCATACAGTGTTGCTTACTTGAATTATGAAAATATTTTGTAGTGCAAAGTTAAGAGGACCCAGTAAAAGTCCGTTGTAGATAGTCCAAGGTCTCCTTCGTGAGGGTAGTTAGTAGCGCAGAAAGGACGCTTCCTGTTTGGGGGGGAAATGGGTTGGATGGTTTAAGTGGCCGGGTTACGCTGCTTGATAGGGTGGATGGGGGTATTAGTGCTTTGGTGTGTGTAATTTAGGCGGCTAAAGTTGGCTATCTAATAAACTGTGGCATGGATTATTTTTCAGGGGGGGGGATAGGATTTGGATTGCTGGGAATTGGGGGGGGTGTGGTGGATGGTGGGTTTTTTTTGTGTAGTGCAGCGTTTAAGTAAGCTTGGGGTCGTGAGCTGGTTGTGTGGAAAAAGGGAACTGAGAAATGCGAGCGAAAACAGGACAGGGACACTGCGCGAGCGGTCGACAGAGATTGAACCACCTTCTTTCTGGCGGGTGGGGGGAGGCAGCGCGTTTGATGGAAGGTGGCGAGGGGCCCTGAGAGGAGGGTGGCGTGGGCCATCGGGGGTGATGTGGGCCATCGGGGGATGAAGGTGGGCCATCGGGTGGTGATTGTGGGCCATCGGGCTGGGGGTGGCGGGGGCCTCGGGGGGGTGATGTGGGCCATCGGGGGTGATGTGGGCAGGTTCGGGGGTGCAGGGGGGTGATGTGGGCCTTCGGGGGGTGATGTGGTGGCCGCGGGTTTGGTTTGGCTGTGAGGCGAGCCGGGGAATGGGCGGTTGGCCATCGGGGGCCATCGGGGGGGTTGGCGGGGACCGCGTTGGGCCATCGTGGGTGGGACGATTTTGTCTAGGGGCACCGGCGGCGGGGGGAGGCAAAGAGGGCAGAGGGACCCGTCCGCGCGGCAGTCTGGTTGTTGGGGTTCCAGCCACTCCCGCCTGGCGACGGGAGGACGGTCTCCTGGTCGCCAGGCTGGACGTTGGCGAGGCTCCGATGCCGCGGATGGAATCGCTGGGACGGGCGGGCAGACTCGCCACCCCCTTCTTCCCACTACTTACCTGGAGTAGACATGAGGCATCGAGCTCAATGGGTGAAGCACAAATAGCAGTCTGATCCCGCCTGGGCCCACTGCGCATGTATGGAGAGACGGCGTCATTTTGCGTCGCCTCCCCAACTGCGCAGGGCGCGGATGGGGCGCATTTGTTTTTCCCCAGCGGGCCGGAGCCAGAATTTCGGCGTTTTCCCACAAAGTGAAAACATGTGGTGGTAAAACGCTGATTGAGCTCTGTTTATTAATAAAAAATCTGGGGATCTTTTCTTACTATGGGGGGGGGGAAGGTAAAGGGGGGGTGCGCGTCCACACAGCGCAACCCCCCTTCGGACGGCCATGTGGTCCAGGACAAGGTTGTGTGTTACAAGGCACCTCTCATTGTTTTCAGTCAATAAGTTAACAAGATCTATCTATCATTGTTTAGGAATTAAGCAATCATTTTTACCTTTATATGAAGTCTGGGTTCCTCTGGCCAACGGCCTCTACAAATGGTTGAAGCAGCCGCGGATGGTCGTGCAACAACGTTGGTCCCTTTGCCAGTTGCAGAATCACAAACACCAGCCGACAATCTACCCAACGACCCGACCCTGAGGATCTGTTAATGGCTCATTAGCCACATCAGGTACCCACCACACTGTAGTGGATACCCGCTTACCACACTCCACTGACGAACTTCCAGCTCTCCTATCCACACTCCCGTTAAACATCGTAATATATACTGTCCTTCTCCCTCGCACCACCCCCTTGAACTGTCCCCTTCAACCCCCTTCCTCCTTCGGACCTCTGTCTACCCCCGCATCCCGGTGGGCGGCAACTCTTCTATCCTTCTTTCCCCCCACACCTAATAGTCCTCCTTTTACATCATTTAATCTTACTCATACGAGGCCCATCAGGTACCCCCATTCCACCTCTTTTTGACCCCCTTCCCCCTACTTTATCCCCCTACAACCTCTACTCATCCCTCTAACACACTACCCTTTTCCAACACCTTCCACTTGTACCCAACCGCTTCCTCCTCCCCTGTAACCTCCATGCTATCGTCCCTTAGGTCTCAATGCCTTAGCACTTACCCCTCGCTAACACTCCCGCCCATGAAATCCATATTCCTCTCCCTTGTGTCATCGTATCATATCATCTCAAGCCTATCTCACTCTACCACTTCAGGCCTTCCGACGCACACTGCCCCTCCACCTTGCCCCTTTCGCTGTCTCCCTCCATCCCAATGTTCCCGGTTCCTTTCCCAAGCAGCATCTCAGTCCACTTTCGCTCTCCACCCTATCCTAGCACTCGCTAACCCTCCCCTCCATCCCCCCTCCCTTCCCTCTCTCCCCTCCCCGTTCTTCTCCCTCCTCGCCTTCTTCCTACCCTCTCTCTCCTCCCCCTTGTGAGGAATAAAGTGATTTAACCCCATTTTAAAGTAAAGGAGTTTTAAAGAGAATTAGAATGCTGAGAGAGGGTGGAGAAGAGAGGATTCTTAACACAGCTGTGTCTGAAGGTTGCCAAGACCCATCCTTGAGTCCTTGAGGTAAGAAGTAATAGCATGGTATAGCGGTAGTAGGGTGGATGTGATGTTTAGAGAGATCCCTATCAGAAATGGAATGGGTGTGATAGATTGTGTCCCTTTGTCACTATAGCTTGCTTTAGATTTTTTAATGATTTAGGTGAACTGAGAGGGTTCACTAGGAGGTGAATAAAACGGGGTTGGTCATGAGCAACTGAGCATGCTTTATTGATTAATGAATATTACAACACACCCTGGTCATGAATATAATGCTCATTACCATGAACATGTTTTAGAACCTGCAATATATGTTACTGGGGGAGGGGGGCCGAGGGATGTAACGGGGGGTTGTACTAACGATTGTGCACCTCCGACCCTGATTGGAGAAGGTGTCAGGAGGGGAGGTTGATTGTACAGATTCTGTGTATAAAGGGGGATCAATTCTTTGGGTTCGGTGTGTTCGAATTGGAGAGGCACCCGGTCTGCAGACTAGTAAAAATAAAGAATCTCTTGCTTCCTGGATTTAGTCTTGTGTGCATTATATTGTGAGCTGTTAAGTGTATCTCCTCCCATCTGACTCCCATGCCTGACCCCTCGCCCTGTGATAACATTGATCACCATACACGGCTCCAAACCTAACCCCTTCCCCTGTACTCTCTACCGCCCCACCACTCACTGCTTCATGTTCCTCCCCAGCGCCTTCCGCTATGTGAGGATGGGAGCGACTGGGCTTGTTTTCTATGAGTTTAGAAGGGATGGAGGATTTCTTATGGATAACATATTAGATTATAAATGGTCTGGACACGATAGAAGGCGGGTAACATGTTCCCGATGTTGGGGGACCAGACCCAGGGCCCCACAGTTTAAGAATAATGGGGGCAACTTATTTAGAACGGAAGCCGAGTAACATTTTCACTGAGAGTTGTGAGTCTGTGGATTTCTATGCCTCAGAGGGCGGGGAGGGAGGGCACGGTTCTCTGGATTACTCCCCCTGGTGGCCGGGACGGATACTTCCCCACCCCATTCTCCACACCCACGGCCGCGCCTCCTGGCGGCCAGGGAGGATCCATCACAACCCATCTCCACACCCATGCCGCGAACCCTGGCGGCAGGGGGGATCCATCACCCCCCCATCTCCACACCCCTGCCGCGCACCCGGCGGCAGGGAGGATCCATTCAACACCCACATCTCTCCACACCACTGCCCGCCGCCCCCTGGCTCTGGGAGGACTCCTCACCCCTGCCTGAGGCAGAGGGAAAATCCACCACCACCACCTCATCTCTGACCGCCCTGACTCCCGGTCTGAAGAAGAGTCTCGACTGGGGTTGCCAACTTTCTCACTCCTAAATAAGGGACAATAGGTCAAAATACAGGACAAATTCCCGACGGCAACCCGTTGACCGACTCGGCCGTGGCTGGGTGAATGATGAGTGAGGACTGCACACAAGCCCAGCCGGTGGGCCAGCTGAGGAGGTTTGGCCCGGGTGACGTCGCTCGCATATTCCGGCACCCTATCCAACTCATGAACCGATGATCAGCCATGAGAAGGAGGGGTGGTGGTGTCAGTGGTAAGCGAAGGTCTGAAGGTCAGACAGCTGGCCGGGCTGCTGACTGACACGGGCAACAGGAGAGGCACTGTTGCTGTACTCCATGAGCTGTACTACCTCAGGACAGGTGAGGCGGAGCTGGACGCGGCGCTCCAACCCAACAGTCCCTTCGACCCGAGGAGTAGCAGTCAATTACGGGACAAGGGCGGTACTGTATGGGACAAACCAATATACGGGATGTCCCGGCTAATACGGGACAGTTGGCAACCCAAGTCTCGATCCTGAAACGCCACCCGTTCTTCTCACCAGAGATGCTGCATGTCCCGCTGAATTGCTACAGCTTTCTATGTCCACCTCCAACCACCAACACCAAGGTCTACTGGGTCTCCCGGTTGTGAACAAGCTTAATTTCACTTCCCATTTCCTTCCTGTCCTGGGCCTCCTCCATTCCCATTGCATGTCCACACACAACTGGAGGACATCACCTCATATTTTTGGGTGGCTTATAAACTCTAAAATAAAAAAACGGTTTTACATTGAATTTCAAATTTTCAAACCCCCCCCCCCACCCACCTTCCTTCCCTGGAAACCTCTGCTGGCCTTTGTCCAGCCTTGGATTTGTTTTCCTATTTCACATCAATTCTGCCTACATTCCTTCCTCTAGCTTTACAGAGTGCAACTCCTCATTTCTTTTATCTCACACCTTTTGACTTTAGAAACATAGAAAATAGGTGCAGCACCGCCATTCATTGTGATCTTGGCTGATCGTCCGCAATCAATAACCCGTGCCTGCTTTCTTCCCATATCCCTTGACTCCACTAGGCCCTAGAGTTCTATCCAACTTAAATCCATCCAGTGAATTGGCCTCCACTACCCTCTGTGGCAGGGAATTCCATAAATTCACAACTCTCTGGGTAAAAATGTTTTTTCTCACCTCAGTCTTAAAGGACCCCTTTATTCTAAGACTGTGGCCCCTGGTTCTGGCTCGCTCAACATTGGGAACATTTTTCCTGCATCTAGCTTGTCCAGTCCTTTTATAATTTTATATGTTTCTATAAGATCCCCCCCTCACTCCTTCTATACTCCAGTGGATACTAGCCTAAGTGTTTTCCAATTCTTTCCTCATATGACAGTCACGCCATTCCCAGGGACTATTCGTAAACTTAAGCTTCATTTCCTCAATTCCAAAAGGATGTCCGTCTCAAATTAGGAGACCAAAACTGTACACCAAACTCAGATGTGGTCGCACCAGAGCCCGATACAAACGGCAGAAGAACTATACAATGCTATACTGCATCCCTTGTAAGGAAGGCAACATTCCATTAGCTTTCTTCACTGCCTGCTATACCTGCACGCCAAACTTTCAGGTGACTGGTGTACAAGGACACCCCAGGTCTCGCGGTACCTACCCTTACCTAAATCTAACCCTTGAAGATAATAATATGCCCCTTTTGTTTTGCCGCCAAGGTGGATAACCTCAACATTTTTTCTATATTATTACTGCACCTGCCCCACCCCTCACTCTTCCTAGTCAGGTCCCTGCAACTCCTTACATCGGTAATCACAGTTCACACTGCCACCCAGTTTGTGTCATCTGCAAACTTGCTAGTGTTGCTCCTAATTCCCTTTTGCAAATCATTAATATATATGGTAAACAGTTGCGGCCCCAACACCGAGTCTTGCGGCATTGCCTGCCATTTTGAAAAGGACCCGTTCACTCCTATTCTTTGCTTCCGGTCTGCCAACCAATTTTTACTCCCATGTCAACAACCCTACCCCAAATACCATGTGCTCTAATTTTAGACACCAGTCTCCCGTGCGGGACCCCATCAAAGGCTTTCTGAAAGTCTAGATACACTACATCCACTGGCACCCCTTCATCCATCTTACTTGTTACATACTCAAAAGATTCCAGAAGATTAGTCAAGCATGATTTCCCTTTCATAAATCCATGTTGACTTGGACTAAATCATTTTACTGCTATCCAAATGCTCCATTATTTCCTCTTTAATAATTGATCCAGCATTCTTTCCCACCACGAAGACTGGCTCTAACTGGTCTGTAATCCGTTTTCTCTCTAACATATAACCATTATAACAATATAACTATTACAGCACGGAAACAGTCCATCTCGGCCCTTCCAGTCCGTGCCGACCATTTGTTTTCACCTTGTCCCACTTACCTGCACTCAGACCTTACCCCTCCATTCCTTCACGTCCATATACCTATCCACTTTACTCTTTAAATGTTAAAATGATCCTGCCTCCAACTCTTCTGCTGGAAGACTAATTCCACAGGCCACCACCCACTGTGTTAAAGAGTTCCCCCGCACGTTACCACGAAACTTCTTTCCCTTAATTCTCATTTCATGCCCTTTGTTTGATCTTCCCTACCCTCATTGGGAAAAAGTATCCACGTTAACTCTGTCTATCCTTTCTTCATTTTAAAGACCTCGAATCTAGTCCCCCCTTAACCTTCTGCGCTCCAAAGAATTATATGACCTAACTGGTTCACCTTTCTCTGTTGAAACATAGTTGTGGAACCCTGGCAAATTCTAGTAAAATCTCCTCTGTACTCTCTCTATTTGTTGGACATCCTTCCTATAACTAGGCGACCAAAATGTTCACCATACTCCAGAATTGGTACTTACCAATGAATTGTACTTATTTTAACATTACATTCATACTCCTATATTCAATGCTTGATTTATAAAGGCCAGCACACCAAAGGCTTCTTTACCACCCTATCTACATGCGATTCACCTTCAGGGAACTATACACAGTTATTCCTAGATCCCTCTGTTCCCAGAATTCCGCAATTCCTTCATTTACCATGTAGTCATATTTTGATTTGTCCTGCCAAGATGTAGCACTTCACACTTTCAGCATTAAACTCCATCTGCCATCTTTCAGCCCACTTTTCCAAATGGCCCAAATCTCTCTGTAGACTTTGAAAATCTACTTCATTATCCACAACACCACCTATCTTAGTATCATCTGCATACTTACTTATCCAATTTTCCACCTCATCATCCAGATCATTGATGTACATGACAAACAACAGTGGACCCAACACAGATCCCTGAGGCACCCCACTGGTCACCGGCTTCCAACCTGACAAATAGCCATCCACCATTACTCTCTGACATCTCCCATTCAGCCACTGTTGAATCCATCAACAAGGGAACAAGGGAAGGTATACAAGGGGACAAAAAGGCGAAATTCTTAAAAAAGCTCAAGACTACAATGGCAGCGGCCGTTTCTTTGGTGCAGTACCTGCGTTTAAAGTTGCAACAACAAATGGCCATGAAACGATTGAAGGTGAAGGCGACGGTGAGCCAGACAGAGGAGTCTCTGCATGCATAAGCGATTGGGGACTTGAAGCGGCAGGCCCAGGTGAGCAACAGGTAACTCCCGGGAAAATAAATGCTGTCGATGCATTGTAGAATTACGGCGGTGATGAGAACCATCAGATCCGATGCTGCCATGGCAACCAGGTAGAGAGTGATACACTTGGATAGACTGCATCTCCCTCGCGACAGGATCACCTTGGCTACAATGTTAACTGTTGGCAAAAGTACAGTCGTTAACAACTGTTACAGTGACACCACGCGTAAACTGGTGGAACAGCATCTCACATCCCGCATGGATCGATTTCATCTGTAGAAACTTAACTACAGATGCTAGTTTAAACCGAAGATGGAGACATAGCGCTGTGATCGGGCAGGAAAGAAGATTTGTGACGTTTCGGGTCTGGACTATTCTTCCCTCAGAAAGTGGAGGGGATCGAACTGGAGGGAGGAAATGATCAAAACAAGACACCTGCAAGAGAGGATCAAGGAAGGGTGGAGTCCATAATGGTTCATTGTTGGCTGGGGAAGAGATAGTAAGGAAGGGACACAAGGATGAGAACAGTGGAAGTGGAAGGACGATTAGGGTGAGGGGGAGGGATGAGCGGGAATCCAGGGGTCACTTCAAATTAGAGAATCGTTGGCATACGAAAATGTAATTTTCCAATTTTAATTCATCACTAACACCTTCACAAATATAATTGCTCCATCATTGACCATAGATCAAGCTACCAACGCAGATAGATTTAAGAGACCTTAGAACTAGTCGTTCTGAAGAAGGGTCTCGACCCGAAACACCATCTGTTCCTTCTCTCCAGACATGTTGCCTGTCCCGCTGAGTTACTGCAGCATTTTATGTCTACCTTCGAACTAATCGATATACTAGTTCCACTGTTCGCACCCTCGTATCCCTCTCGTTCGCATATCTTTCCCAGCCAACCATTGTGGGTTCGACCCTTCCTGAGGTCATCTGGTGCTGGCTCTGATTTGTTCTGCCCTTTTCTCACCACCACCGCCCCTTCCCCCTCCTCTAGCATCCAAAATGAAAACAGCTTCTGATTCTAAACATCACGTTGCATCTCTCCAGACACGGTGCCTGACCCACTGAGACACCAGCATTTAGTGTCCATCGGCAAAAGCTGGCCTTTCGGCCCACATATCCATGATTCCATAGTAAACCAAACTCCTGTGATCCATATCCCTCCATCACTGTTTATATAGAACGAAGAACACAGGACATTACAGTACTGGCCGAAAAAACAACAGAAACATGGAAGATAGGTGACAGATTAGGCCATTCGGCTCTTCGAACCAGCATCGCCTTTCAATATGATCATGGTTGTTCATCTAAAATCAATACCCCGTTCTTGCTTTCTCCCCATATCCCTTGATTTAGTTAGCCCTAAGACCTCTAACTCTCTTGAAAACATCCAGTGAATTGGCCTCCACTGCCTTCTGTGGCAGAGAATTCCACAGGTTTATAGCTCTTTGGGAGAACTTTTTTCTTCTTCTTCTCAGTCCAAATGGCCTACCCCTTATTCTTAAACTGTGGCCCCTGGTTCTGGTCTCCTTCAACGTCGCAAACATTTTTTCCTCCATCTGGCCGGTCCAATCCTTTAAGAATTTGATATGTTTCCTTTAGATCCCCTCTCCATATAACCATATAACCATATAACAATCACAGCACGGAAACAGGCCCTCTCGGCCCTTCCAGTCCGTGCCGACCATTTGTTTTCCCCTAGTCCCATCTACCTGCACTCAGACCATACCCCTCCATTCCCTTCACGTCCATATACCTATCCACTTTACTCTTAAATGTTAAAATCGATCCTGCCTCCACCACTTCTGCTGGAAGCTCATTCCACACAGCCACCACCCTCTGAGTAAAGAAGTTCCCCCTCACGTTACCCCCGAAAACCTCTGTCCCTTAATTCTATGTCATGCCCTCTTGTTTGAATCTTCCCTACCCTCAATGGGAAAAACGTATCCACGTCAACTCTGTCTATCCCTTTCATCATTTTAAAGACCTCAATCAAGTCCCCCTTAACCTTCTGCGCTCCAAAGAATAAATTACCTAACTTGTTCAACCTTTCTCTGTAAACATTGTTGCTGGAACACTGGCAACATTCTAGTAAATCTCCTCTGTACTCTCTCTATTTTGTTGACATCCTTCCTATAACTAGGCGACCAAAATTGTACACCATACTCCAGAATTGGTCTTACCAATGCCTTGTACAATTTTAACATTACTTCCCTACTCCTATATTCAATGCTCTGATTTATAAAGGCCAGCACACCAAAGGCTTTCTTTACCAACCTATCTACATGCGATTCTACCTTCAGGGAACTATGCACAGTTATTCATAGATCCCTCTGTTCCACAGCATTCCTCAATTCCCTACCATTTACCATGTACATCCTATTTTGATATGTCCTGCCAAGATGTAGCACTTCACACTTATCAGCATTAAACTCCATCTGCCATCTTTCAGCCCACTTTTCCAAATGGCCCAAATCTCTCTGTAGACTTTGAAAATCTACTTCATTATCCACAACACCACCTATCTTAGTATCATCTGCATACTTACTTATCCAATTTTCCACCCCATCATCCAGATCATTGATGTACATGAC
Source organism: Okamejei kenojei (assembly GCA_035221665.1). Lineage (NCBI taxonomy): Eukaryota > Metazoa > Chordata > Chondrichthyes > Rajiformes > Rajidae > Okamejei > Okamejei kenojei. The sequence continues at coordinate 41,190,880 of CM069156.1, forward strand.
AAAGAACAGTGGACCCAACACAGATCCCTGAGGCACCCCACTGGTCACCGGCTTCCAACCTGACAAACAGCCATCCACCATTACTCTCTGACATCTCCCATTCAGCCACTGTTGAATCCATCTTGCTACTCCGCCATTAACACCCAAAGATTGAACCTTCTTAACCAACCTTCCATGGGGAACCTTGTCAAAGGCCTTACTGAAAATACCCTTCAAATACAAAAAGCCAGTGAATACGTGCCCAGTCGACCCATTCTTTCATCATGTGTCAGTCGCGCCATCCTGGAATTAACCTGGTGAACCTTCGCTGCTCCCCCTCAATAGCAAAAATGTTCTTCCTCAAATTAGGAGACCAAAATCGAACACAATACTCCAGGTCCGGACTTACCAGGTCTCTGTACGACTGCAGTAGCCTCCGTCTGAAGAAGGGTCTCGACCCGAAACGTCGCCTATCTCCTTCGCTCCTTAGATGCTGCTGCACCCGCTGAGTTTCTCCAGCATTTTGTGTAATCTCACAGTCTGTTGTCACGATCTGCACACAGAGGTGATGCATCAAGTTACTCCAGGCCAGTAGGTGGTGCTACAGGTTACCCCATCAGCCGTCGCCGGCAAAACACAATCCATGAAAATGTCGCCACATCCAACGGATGGTCCCTACCTCGCCTTCATTCCCCGGCATCTAGTTCCGTACATCCACCACCCTCTGTGTAAGAAAGGTGCGCCTCAGATTCATGTTAAAGTATTGGACTATCGTGTACAGTTTTTGTCTCCTATTTGAGGAAGGACATCCTTGTGATTGAGGCAGTGCAACGTAGATTGATCCCAGGGATGGCGGGACTGTCATATGAGGAAACATTGAAAAGACTGGAGTTTAGAAGGAGGGGAGATCATATGGAAACATATAAAATTCCAAAAGGGCTGGACAAGCAAGATGATGGAAAAATGTTTCCAATGTTGGGCGAGTCCAGAACCAGGGGCCACAATCTTAGAATAAATGGGAGGTCAATTAAGACTGAGGTGAGAAAAAAACTTTTTCACCCAGAAAGTTGTGAATTTATGGAATTCCCTGCCACAGAGGGCAGCGGAGGCCAAGTCGCTGGATGGATTTAAGAGAGTTAGAGTTCTAGGGGGGTAGTGGATTCAAGGGATATGGGAGAAGGCAGGCATGGGTTATTGATAGGGGACGATCAGCCATGATAACAATGAATGGTGGTGCTGGCTCAAAGGGCCTAATGGCCTCCTCATGCACCTATTTTCTATGTTTCTATGTATATCTTTGTCCCCTCACCTTAAACTTACGTCCTCTGGTTGTCTAATCCTCTAATCTGGACAAGAATCGCTGTGCATACACCCAATCTATTCCCCTCATGATTTTGTACACACACGGTTGTACATGTTGTGTGCACTAATACACATAAATGTTTTCAGCTGTTACGCGGCATTATGTGACAAAAATATGCCAAATTAACACGATCTGAATGTTATGTCTTTGTAGGAAATGTTGTACCATTTATCCTTTATTTTTGCATTGAGGACGGCTTGATTGTATTAAAGTATATTATTTTTATTTTAACTGGATAGCATACAAGAAAAAAAGCTTCCCACTGTATATCGGTACACACTACAATAACAATAAACTAAACTAAATTATACGCAACTGTAGAAATTAATCGCTGCATACTCATATGTAGTTCGACAGAAGTCATATTCATTTATAATAAAGGACATGCTAAACTACATGGTATGACGCCGATAGTCCTTTCAGAGGAGGCAGAATTTGGCTTGAACCTCCACCAACCTTATCTACTGTACCCGTTGTTGAAGATATGGACTCTTCAAATACAGACTGGGCGAGAGTTTTGCTGAATACCTTCGCTTAGTCCGCCTAGATATACCTGATCTCCCGGTTGTTAAACACTTTAATTCTCCTACCCACAGACCATTCTGTCCACGGTCTCCTCCATTGTCAGATGTATGCTCAACACAAATCAGAGGAACATCATCTCATATTTGACTTGGGCAGCTTACGTCCCAGCGGGATGATTTTTGATTTATCTAACTTCAAGTATCCCCGGCATTTTTTCTCTCTCTCTCTCTCTCTCTCTCTATTCCTCCCCCAACAAGTCGCAGTTGCTTTTCGTTTTCACCCAACGAAGAGCTAGCGATGGCCATTTTCCTTTATCACCGTAACATGTTTTTATATCTTTCATTCGTTGTTCTTTATCTCTCCACATCATCGCCAATATCTCTCATTTCCCTTATCCATAACTAGTCTTAAGAAGGGTCTCGACCCGAAACGCCACACATTCGTTCTCTCCCGAAATGCTGCCTGTCCCGCTGAGTTACTCAAGCTTCATGTGTCTATGTTACGTTACCTGCTGCGGATAGTAGATCCACAAACCCGTCCCCACAAATTCTCGGTGTCCTTTTCAGTAACGGCGCCCAGAACTGCACATTGATGTTACGATCAATATAGAGAGATGACTGCAACATGTAACTCCAGGCCAGTAGGAGGCGTGGTATGTTACCTGGAACACCTACCGCGGCCAACACCAGATAGTAGATCGTGTACACAGCGCCTTTCGGCGGTTCGTGCATGCTGCTCAGGAGAAGCCGAGGTCACCGCTGTCTTGAAGCGTGATCGATGGAGGAGCTATTATGTCCGTTAAGGAACCCCCCGGGAGACGGTTGAAAGCGCAATTAGCGGCAATTTGCATTAACATACGAAAAACATTTGCACAGCAAATTCATTAATTTGTTGGATGTCATGACCAATATTTAGCACATGAAGAAAGAATATGTATAGAAACATAGAAACATAGAAATTAGGTGCAGGAGTAGGCCATTCAGCCCTTCGAGCCTGCACCGCCATTCAATATGATCATGGCTGATCATCCAACTCAGTATCCCGTACCTGCCTTCTCTCCATACCCTCTGATCCCCTTAGCCACAAGGGCCACATCCAACTCACTCTTAAATATAGCACTCACTCTTAAATATAGCTGTATGTTGTTTAATAATCGTTAAACTTTATGTCAATGTGTGTAAGAAAAAACATGTATTTTAAATGGTATGATGACGGTGATTGCAAAATTTAATATAAATATATTTCGAATTGTTTGTTAAGTGTTACGTCGATGTATATAAAAACATGAACTTTTAAAATAATTGTTACAGGCAATGTCATTGATTTTAAGAAATAATTTTATAATATCTAAAAATAATTGTGACATTTTATGACGATGAATATAATAAATAATTGTAAAATTTTATGTCACTAAATAAATTACAGAATATAGTTATACTTAAAGATAAATGTCAAATTTAATGTCAATGATAGAATTTTAAGTAGCAGTTGTTATGTTCACGCCCATCCATCCGGAAACCGATTGACTCGGGGGTGCAACATCGCGGGATGAATGTGCGTTGTTGATGGGTTTCCAGAGAGAGAGTCTGGGGTATGCGTTACGCGTCCGCTGAGATAGACCCCAAGTGCTGGAGGGATGCAGCCGTCCGGGCAGCATCTGTGGGAGAAATGGAGAATCATTAACGTTCACACGGCAAAGTCCGCAAACTGGAATGTGTAGCAATAAGTTTAGTTTTGTTCACAGGTTCACTAAGTTCACATAACTAAGTCCACGGTTCACAAGTTATAGGAGCGGAATTGGGCCCTTCGGCCCATCGAGTCTACTCTGCCATTCAGTCATGACTGATGTATTTCTGCCTCAGAATCCCATATCCCTATCTTCTCCCCATAACCCTGGCGCGAATATTAATCAAGAATGTGTCTATCCCTGCCTTTGAAAAAGTAGGCTTAAGGTAATGATCCACAGATAAACTACCATTTGACTGCAGAAGTTCCTCATCACCTCCTTTCTTAAAGAGCGCCCATTCATTCAGAGAGTGGGGACTCTGTTCCTGGACTCTCCCAGCAGCGGACACCGGTTAGAAATTCCGCAAAATAGAATGTCAAGCAATCAGCTGGCGAACTTGGCGTGCCAGTCAGAACCTTTTTTCCAAGCAGTCTTAAACTACTATCTACCTCATTGGTGACTCTCGGACTATCCTTGATGGCTTTACCTTGCATCAAACGTCATCCCATAATCGTGTCCATATAAAATGTAAATAGCTCGATTGCAGAAAGATAGAAAAATAGGTGCAGCAATAGGCCATTCATCTAATATTATTACCACGCTTCTGCTTTTCCCCCATGTCCCTTGATTGATTTAACCCTAAGAGCTAAACCTAATTGTAATGATGTATTGACTTACCGCTGACTGGGTAGCATCCAACCAAATAAATTCTCTGTACCTCGGTACACATGACAACAAACTAAACTGGAACTTCAATGAACAGATGAAACACTAGTTTGAATTTAGTTTGTTCACAGGTTCATGTACTTGTTCTGAGTGGACCTAGACCTTTCGGCCCATAAAGTCTACCCCGCCATTCAATCATAGCTCATGTATCTCTCCCTCCCAACCACATGCTCCTGCCTTCTGCTCGTAACCCCCGACACTCGTACGGAGATAAGGTGCAAGGTGTAAGTTGCGTGCTAACAGTTCAGTGGAAGGACAACACATGATTACCACAGGAGCCGTTGGAAGAGAAGGAGGGGGAGGAGCGACAACCCGACCGGTAAGCTTTAAAATCAAGCGCGGGGCTTGTTTTTTCAGAGGCCCACAGGAGGCGTTGAAAGAGAAGGAGGGGGAGGAGCGACCGGTAAGATTTAAAATCAAGCGCGGGGCTTACCTAAATCCATAACGTTCCATTTGGAGAAGTGTTTTTTTTTGTTTTTGAGGAAGCCGCTTTTTTTGAGGAAGTGGACTAGGGTAAGCAGCTGATTGGTGGGAAGTGGACCAAGGTAAACAGCTGATTTACAGTCAGATTTCAGCAGTTTGTAGTGATTTTATATCGTGTTGATATTGTATCCTGTTTAAGTGGGGAGTATGAAGGCCAGGGCAGTGTACTGTTCTGGATGTCAGAAGTGGGAGGTCAGGGAATCTGATAGCCCTCCAGACGTTCACATCTGCGCCAGGTGTGTCGCGATGGGGCTCCCAAAGGACTGTGTTAGGAACCTGGAGCAGCAGCTCGATGACCTCCGTCTGGTTAGAGAGAGTGAGGAGGTAATAGAGAGGAGCTACAGGGAGGTAGTCACTCCCAGACCAGAGGATTTCAGGATTACTGCTTGTGCTGCGTGACAGTGAGAGTAGGAATGAAATGAGGAGGAGGATAAATGCGTGGCTGAGGGACTGGTGCAGTGGGCAGGGATTCAAGTTTCTTGATCACAGGGACCTCTTTTGGGGAAGGCATGATCTGTACAAAAAGGACGGGTTGCACTTGAACCCGAGGGGGACCAATATCCTGGCAGGGAGATTTGCAAAGGTTACTGGGGAGACTTTAAACTAGAAATGCTGGGGGGAGGGACTCGGGTAGAGGGGGCTAGGGGTCAGGGTGTGGGGCAAGAGGCAGAGAAGGGAAGCACTCGGACCCAAAATTTAGGCGAAAAAGATAATAGACAGAGAATAAGGGATGGTGGGTTTCTAAAATGTGTATATTTTAATGCTAGGAGCATTGTAGGTAAGGTGGATGAACTTAGAGCCTGGATTGACACCTGGAAATATGATTTTTAAAGAAGGAACTGCAGATGCTGGAGAATCGAGGGTACACAAAAGGCTGGAGAAACTCAGCGGGTGCAGCAGCATCTAAGGAGCGAAGGAGATAGGCGACGTTTCGGGTCGAGACCCTTCTTCAGTCTGAAGAAGGGTCTCGACCCGAAACGTCGCCTATCTCCTTCGCTCCTTAGATGCTGCTGCACCCGCTGAGTTTCTCCAGCCTTTTGTGTACCCTGGAAATATGATGTTGTGGCAATCAGTGAAACATGGTTGCAGGAGGGCTGCGATTGGCAACTAAATATTCCAGGATTTCATTGCTTCAGGTGTGATAGAATTGGAGGGACCAGAGGGGGAGGTGTTGCATTGCTTGTCAGAGAAGATATTACAGCAGTGCTTTGGCAGGATAGATTAGACGGCTCGTCTAGAGTACAGAATCTTTATGTCCCTGTTAGGTTGAAAGGAAATGGTAAAAATTGGACAGAGCCATGGTTTTCAAGGGAAATTTGACACTTGTGTCGAAAAAAGAGAGATATCTACAATAATTATAGGAGGCATGGAGTAAATGAGGTGCTAGAGGGGTATAAAGAATGTAAAAAGAATCTTAAGAAAGAAATTAGGAAGGCTAAAAGAAGATATGAGGTTGCTTTGGCAAGAAAGGTGAAAGTAAATCCAAAGGGTTTCTACAGCTATATTAATAGTAAAAGGATAACGAGGGATAAAATTGGACCATTAGAGAACCAGAATGGACAGCTATCTGCAGAGCCAAAAGAGATGGGGGAGATATTGAACAATTTATTTTCTTCGGTATTCACCAAGGAGAAGGATATTGAACTCCGTGAGGTAAGGAAAAAAAGTAGAGTAGCTATCGAAACTATGAGATTGAAAGAGGAGGAAGTACTGACACTTTTGAAAAATATAAAAGTGGATAAGTCTCCAGGTCCAGACAGGATATTCCCTAGGTTATTGAGAGAAGTTAGTGTACAAATAGCAGGAGCTATGACAAATATTTATAATGTCATTAGAAACGGGAATAGTACCGGAGGATTGGCGTACTGCGCATGTTGTTCCATTGCTTAAAACGGGTTCAAAGAATAAACCTAGCAATTATAGACCTATTGGTTTGACGTCAGTGGTGGGCAAATTAATGGAAAGGATACTTAGCGATAATATATATAAGCATCTGGATAAACAGGGTCTGATCAGGAACAGTCAACATGGATTTGTGCCTGGAAGGTCATGTTTGACAAACCTTCTTGAATTTTTTGAAGCGGTAACTAGGGAAATTGATGAGGGTAAAGCAGTGGATGTTGTCTATATGGATTTCAGTAAGGCCTTTGATAAGGTTCCCCATGGAAGGTTGGTTAAGAAGGTTCAATCTTTGGGTGTTAATGGCGGAGTAGCAAGATGGATTCAACAGTGGCTGAATGGGAGATGTAAGAGAGTAATGGTGGATGGCTGTTTGTCAGGTTGGAAGCCGGTGACCAGTGGGATGCCGCAGGGATCTGTGTTGGGTCCACTGTTGTTTGTCATGTACATCAATGTTCTGGATGATGGGGTGAAAAATTGGATAAGTAAGTATGCAGATGATACTAAGATAGGTGGTGTTCTGGATAATGAAGTACATTTTCAAAGTCTACAGAGAGATTTGGGCCATATGGAAAAGTGGGCTGAAAGATGGCAGATGGAGTTTAATGCTGATAAGTTTGAAGTGCTACATCTTGGCAGGAGAAATCAGAATAGGACGTACATGGTAAATGGTAGGGAATTGAGGAATGTTGTGGAACAGAGCAATCTAGGAATAACTGTGCATAGTTCCCTGAAGTTGGAATCGCATGTAGATGGGGTGGTAAAGAAAACCTTTGGTGTGCTGGCCTTTATAAATCAGAGCATTGAATATAGGAGCAGGGAAGTAATGTTAAAATTGTACAAGGCATTGGTGAGACCAATTCTGGAGTATGGTGTACAATTTTGGTCGCCTAGTTATAGGAAGGATGTCAACAAAATAGAGAGAGTACAGAGGAGATTTACTAGAATGTTGCCAGGGTTCCAGCAACTATGTTACAGAGAAAGGTTGAACAAGTTAGGTCTTTATTCTTTGGAGCGCAGAAGGTTAAAGGGGGACTTGATTGAGGTCTTTAAAATTATGAAAGGGATAGACAGAGTTGATGTGGATAAGCTTTTCCCATTGAGGGTAGAAAAGATTCAAACAAGAGGGCATGACATGAGAATTAAGAGAACATGAGAAGTTTAGGGGTAACGTGAGGGGGAACTTCTTTACTCAGAGGGTGGTGGCTGTGTGGAATGAGCTTCCAGCAGAAGTGGTGGAGGCAGGATCGATTTTAACATTTAAAAGTAAAGTGGATAGGTATATGGACGTGAAGGGAATGGAGGGGTATGGTCTGAGTGCAGGTAGATGGGACTAGGGGAAATCAAATGGTCGGCGCGGACTGGAAGGGCCGAGAGGGCCTGTTTCTGTGCTGTAATTGTTATATGGTTATATGGTTAAAGGAGTCGATGGAGGGGGCAGTTCTGTTGGGGAGGCGGATGCTGTTCCACAGTCTAGGAGCTGCAACCGCAAAGGTGCGGTCGCCCCTGAGCTTTTGCCTAGACCGCGGGACATTCAGCAATCCCAAGTCGGCCGATCTGAGGGACCTGGAGGTGGTGTAGTGGGTGAGAGGACTTTTAATGTAGGTGGGTGGAAGCCCATTGAGGGTTTTGTAGACAAAGAGTAGGGTCTTGACATTTATTCGGAACCGCACAGGGAGCCAGTGGAGAGAGGCCAGGATCGGGGTGATGGGTGCACGTCAGGAATCTCGCTGTGGCGTTTTGGACCAGTTGCAGGTGGGACAGGGAAGATTGGCTGATGCCAGTGTAAAGGGAAATCTAGGCGGGAGGAGATAAATGTATGGATGATCTTTTCGAGGTCATCAAACTGGAGGAATTATTTTATATTAACTATCATCCGAAGCTGAAATAAGCTAGCTTTTACCACGGCATTGACTTGTTTCTCAAATTTCAGTGCTGAGTCACATATCACACCAAGGTTTTTGATGTGAGGTTTGAGTAATGGTATAAGGATTCCAAGGCTGCCTGATATCATTGTGATTGAGTCCGAGGGGCCGAGAAGGATGACCTCAGACTTACTCTCGTTTAGTTGGAGGAGGTTCTGGGCCATCCAGCACTTTATAAGGTTAAGCGGATTTGATTTATTTTTGGGCTTCAGGGGGAGATAGAGTTGTGTATCGTCTGCGTAGCAATGGATGGAAATGCCGTGCCTTTCAATGACTTGGTCTAAGGGGAGCATATACAGGGAGAAGCAAATGGGGCCAAGGATGGAACCTTGTGGGACCCCACAGCAGAGATTAGCTGGGGAGCAAAGGGAGGGTGGAGGATTCAAGGGGGAGTGGGTTTGGTGCCGGTGAGGGTGAATGGGGGCAGGGAACTGAGGAGAGAGAGAGGGGCCAAGTGACCAAAGGAAGGGGGTAGGGATCCAGGTGGGGTGGGTTCACATTGTTTGGAGATGGGGAGGAGGGGGGAGGGTGCAAATGTGGGTAAGGAGCAGGAGGAGGTGGCAGGGTTAAGGGGCAGGGAGATACAGGGAGGAGGTCACATTGTTTGGGGGATGGGGAGTGTGTTGCAGGTTAGGAAGTCAAACCAGGGCAGGGTCTTCACTGTGAATGGCGGGGCGCTGGGGGAATGTGTGGGGCCGAGGGATCTAGGAGTGTGGGTACGAGTTGGGCCGAAGGGCCACTTTCCAACGCTGTATCACTCTATGAATCTATGACTGGAGAGTGCTAGAATAACTCAGTGGGTCAGACAGCATCTGTGGAGAAGATAGGCACAAAGTGCTGGAGTAACTCAGCGGGTCAGGCAGCATCTGTGGAGAAGATAGACACAAAGTGATGGAGTAACTCAGCGGGTCAGGCAGCACCTGCAGAGAGAATGGATGCGTTACATTTTTGGTCGAGACCCTTTGGTTTAGTTTGGTTCAGAGATGCTACATGAAAACAGTTTTTTCGGCCCACGGTGTCCACTAGCACTATCCTATGCACATTAGGGACAATTTGACAATTTTGCGGTGGCTAATTAATCTACAACCCTGAACGTCTTTGAAATGTTGGAGGAAACTGGAGCACCCAGAGTAAAAACCCATGCAGGTCAAGGGGAGAACATACAAACTCCACACAGACAGCACCCATAGTCAGGATAAAACCCGGTCTCTGGCAGTGAGGCAGCAACCGTACCGCTGCACCACTGTGCCGCACAGAATTATATAGCGGTTTCCTCCACCATAAACGCACCCAATATGTAATAGTAATGTCCTGTTTGCCAGCTTGTTGACCCTCTGTGTTCCCCTCCTGCAGGATTTAGGAGCCGTTGCTGTGGATGGTGAGACGGGGATGTGAGCGGCCATTGAGGGTGGCCAGGGTGCTTGTGAGCCCCTTCCCCCATCTGCTCGGTGTGTGGGCTGAGCTTCCAGGGACTGAGCTTCGATGGAGGACCACATGACGGGGCACAACAAGGAGAAGCATTATGAGTGCGACATGTGTGGCAAGGCCTGGCAGAAGCCGTGCCTGCTGGAGGCCCACCGGCGGTTGCACACGGGAGAACACCCCTTCGACTGTTCGGAGTACGGCAAGAGCTTCACCCACAACGGCAATTTGCTGCAGCACAACCGTGTGCACTCCGGTGAGAGGCCCTTCACCTGCTCCAATTGCGGCAAGGACTTCACGAGGGTGGATGAGCTGAAGATCCACCGGCAGGTGCACATGGGCGAGAGTGTGGAGAGTGCCCAGTGCGTCAAGGCCTTCACCTGCTCCGACAACCTGCTCTCTCACCAGTGCACTGACACCGGCGAGCGCCCCTACACCTGTGCCCAGTGCGGCAAGAGCTTCACCCAGTCCAGCACTCTGCTGGAGCACCAGCGCACCCACACGGGCAAGCGCCCCTACACCTGTGCACAGTGCGGCAAGGGCTTCGCCTGCTCCTCCATCCTGCTGTCCCACCAGCAGGCTGCACGTCAGGCAACCGTCCCAGCCCCATCCCGGAGGGTGGAGAGCGCTTTGCCATGGCCTCCAACGCCCTGTCTCACCTGCACATGCACACCAGTGGCCAGCCCTACGACTGCCCGTACTGCGGTGAGGAGTTTGACAGCTCGCGGGGGTTGCGGCAGGACTGGCGGACCCACGCCGGCGAGCAGCTGCTCCCACTGTGACAAGAGAGCATGGGGGCTGCGGGAGCACCAGTGGTCACATACCGGGGAGAGACCCTTTGTGTGCGCTGCGTGTGGCAAGGGTTTCACCTGCCTTGGTCACCTGCTGGAGCACCGACGAGTCCACTGGCCAACGCCCCTTCACCTGCCCGCTCTGCGGCAAGGCCTTTGCCCTGCTCCTCCAGCCTGCTGGCACACCACCACGTGGATAGATAAGCGCTATTTAGGTTGGCACAAAATGTTGGAAAGAATGGGTAATGTTTCAGGTCGAAACCCATCTTCAGTGTAGACCCGAAACGTCACCCATTCCTTGTATCCAGAGATAGAAACATAGAAACATAGAAAAAATAGGTGCAGGAGTCGGCCATTCGGCCCTTCGAGCCTGCACCACCATTCAATATGATCATGGCTGATCAACCTTCTCAGTATCCTGTACCTGCCTTCTCTCCATACCCCCTGATCCCTTTACCACAAGGGCGACATCTAACTCCCTCTTAAATATAGCCAATGAACTGACCTCAACTAATTTCTGTGGCAGATAATTCCACAGATTCATCACTCTCTGTGTGAACTTTTAATTTCCCATCTCGGTTCTAAAACACTTCCCCCTTATCCTTAAACTGTGACCCCTTTTTCTGGACTCCCCCAACATCGGGAACAATCTTCCTGCATCTAGCCTATCCAACCCCTTAAGAATGTTGTAAGTTTCTTTAAGATCAACTCTCAATCTTCTAAATTCTAGCGAGTACAAGCCGAGTCTATCCAGTCTTTCTTCATATGAAAATTCTGACATCCCAGGAATCAGTCTGGTGAACCTTCTCTGTACTCCCTCTATGGCAAGAATCTTTCCTCAGATTAGGAGACCAAAGCGGTACGCAATACTCCAGGTGTGGTCTCACCAAGACCCTGTACAACTGCAGTAGAACCTCCCTGCTCTTATACTCAATTCCTTTTGCTATGAATGCTAAATACCGCTTCTTTCGCTTTCTTCACTGCCTGCTGCACCTGCATGCCTACTTTCAATGACTAGTGTACCATGACACCCAGGTCTCGTTGCATCTCCCATTCTTCTAATCCGCCACCATTCAGATAATAGTCTACTTTCCTATTCTTGCCACCAAAGTGGATAACCTCACATGTATCCGCATTATACTGCAGCTGCCATGCATTCGCCCACTCACCCAACATATCCAAGTCACCTTGCAGATTCCTAGCATCCTCCTCACAGCTAACACTGCCCCCCCCCCCCAGCTTTGTGCCATCCACAAACTTGGAGATGTTGCATTCAATTCCCTCATCCAAATCATTAATATATATTATAAATAGCTGGGGTCCCAGCACAGAGCCTTGCGGTACCCCACTAGTCACTGCCTGCCATTCTGAAGAGGACCCGTATACTCCTACTCTTTGCTTCCTCTCTGCCAGCCAGTTCTCTATCCACATCAACACTGACCCCCCAATACCGTGTGCTTTAAGTTTGGATATAAATCTCTGTGGGACCTTGTTGAAAGCCTTATGAAAGTCAAGATATAATACATCCACTGGTTCTCCCTTATCCACTCTACTAGTTACATCCGCTAAAAATTCTATAAGATTCGTCAGACATGATTTACCTTTCATAAATCCATGCTGACTTTGTCCAATGCTTTCACCACTTTCCAAATGTGCTGCTATCCTATCTTTAATAACTGACTCTAGCAGTTTCACCACAACCGATGTTAGACTAACTGGTCTGTAATTCCCTGTTTTCTCTCTCCCTCCCTTTTTAAAAAGTGGGGTTACATTAGCTACCCTCCAATCCTCAGGAACTAAATCCAGAATCTAAAGAGTTTTGAAAAATTATTAATAACGCATCAACTATTTCTGGGGCTGAAAGAGTTAGTTATTAATTGATTGTTGTCATATTTAAGCTTTCCTGTTGTAAAAAGGCCAATTGTAATGCATGATGGGACTTGGACAACTCCCATCATGACCAGGCCCGGAGTAAAAACCCATGCAGGTCAAGGGGAGAACATACAAATTCCACACAGACAGCACCCATAGTCAGGATAGAACCTGGTCTCTGGCGGTGAGGCAGCAACTGTACCACTGCGCCACTGTGCCGCACAGAATTATATAACGGTTTCCTCTGCATTAATGCACCCAATATGTGCTAGTAATGTCCTGTTTGCCAGCTTGTTGACCCTCTGTGTTCCCCTCCTGCAGGATTTAGGAGCCGTTGCTGTGGCCGGAGAGATGGGGACGTGAGCGGCCATTGAGCGCAGCCGGGGTGCTTGTGAGCCCCTTCCCCCCATCTGCTCGGTGTGCGGGCTGAGCTTCGAGGGGCTGAGCTTCGATGGAGGAGCACATGACGGGGCACAACAAGGAGAAGCGTTATGAGTGTGACGTGTGTGGCAAGGCCTGGCAGAGGCTGAGCCACCTGGAGGCCCACCGGCGGGTGCACACGGGAGAACGCCCGTTCGACTGCTCGGAGTGGGGCAAGGTCCGGCAGGTGCACATGGGCGAGAAGCCCTATGGCTGCTCCACCTGCCGGACCTATGCTTTGCCCAGCTGTCGGGGCTGCTGGGGCACCAGCGGTGCACAGCAGTGAGCGGCCCTTGACCTGCTCCGACTGTGGGAAAGGCTTCAAGTCGTCCCCAAGCCTGACGAGACACAAGCGCGTGCACACCGGGGAGTGCCCCTACACCTGCAATGACTGCGGCAAGGGCTTCCCCCAGTCCAGCTACCTGCTGGTGCACCAGTGCACCCACAACGGTGAGCGCCCCTACACCTTTGCCCAGTGCGGCAAGGGCTTCAGCTGCTCTTCCAACCTGCTGTCCCACCAGTGGGTGCACGCCGGCAACTGTACCATCCGCATCCCGGAGATCGCTTTGCCACAGCCTCCCACGCCCTGTCTCACCAGCCTGTGCACACCTGTGGCCAGCCCTACGACTGCCCGTACTGTGGTGCGGAGTTTGACAGCTCGCGGGGGTTGCGGCAGCACCGGCTGACCCACGCCGGCGAGCAGCTGCTCCCACTGTGACAAGGGCATGGGTGCTGAGGGAGCCGTTGATAGGGACTTTTTAGCCGTTTTGAGGCCAGTTGAGTGTTTTTTGAGCACTTTTGGGGTTTGTTTTGCAGTTTTGAATGTTGTTGAGGGTTTTCTTGTACATTTCTGTGGGTTTTTCAGGGTTTCTTGAGCAGTTTTGGGGGTTTTTTAGGATGTTTTTGAGGTTTGAGCCGTTTTCACGGATTTGGTTCAAGGTTTTGAGGGTTTTCAGCAGTTTTGAGGGTTTTTGAGGCGTTGTTGAGGGTTTTTATTGTGCAGCTTTAAGCGTTTTTATTTTTTTGTGGGTTTTATTTCAGTTTTGAGAGTTTTTGAGGCGTTGTTCAGCGTTTTTGAGAAGTTGTGAGTGTTGTTGAGGGAGCCTGTAGCCGAGATCTGCCCGGTAACAGCCTCCCATTGGCCAGTTCCTGCGGGTCCGACCCAAACTCCCTCCCTCCCTCTTCCTCCTCCCTATCCGGCTCCTATTCCCCTGTATTCCTCTCCTCTCTCGCCGCGACCGGTTGCCCGGGACTCGCCGACCGGCCCGGACCTCGGGAGTTGCCCCAGCCCGGAGTGTCCTGGGCCCGAAACGGGTGGGAGCAGCAACCGAGACTGGAGCAGCGGAGTCCGGACACGGAAAGGCAGTGAGACCGGGGGGAGGAGACTGATTCCTGGGATGGCAGGACTTCCATATGAAGAAAGACTGGATAGACTCGGCTTGTACTCGCTAGAATTTAGGAGATTGAGGGGGGATCTTATAGAGACTTACACAATTCTTAAGGGGTTGGACAGGCTAGATGTAGGAAGTTTGTTCCCGATGTGGGAGAAGTCCAGAACAAGGGGTCACAGTTTAAGGATAAGGGGGAAGTCTTTTAGGACCGAGATGAGAAGATCTTTTTTCACACAGAGAGTGGTGAGTCTCTGGAATTCTCTGCAACAGAAGGTAGTTGAGGCCAGTTCGTTGTCTATATTTAAGAGGGAGTTAGATGTGGCCCTTGTGATTAAAGGGATCAGGGGGTATGGAGAGAAGGCAGGTACGGGATATTGAGTTGGATGATCAGCCATGATCATATTGAATGGCGGTGCGGGCTTGAAGGGCCGAATGGCCAACTCCTGCACCTACTTTCTACGATTCTAGGAGGGAGAGAGGAGGGAGCGGGAGAGAGAGATGGAGGGAGAAAGAGAGAGACAGAGGGAGGGAGGGAGAGGGAGGGATAGGCGGAGAGGGGGAGAGGAAAGAGGGAGGGAGAGGAGAGAGGGAGGGAGAGAGGGAGAGGAAGAGGGAGAGACGGGGAGAAGGAGAGGTAGGGAGGGGAGAGGAAGGGAGGGAGAAAGAGAATGGGAGAGGGAGGGAGGGAGAGACTGAGAGGAGAGGGATCGGGAGGGAGGGAGAGATAGATGGGGGAGAGGGAGGGAAGGGGAGAAGAACGAAGAGAGGGAGATGGATGTGGACGGGAGGGGAGCCGGGGAGAGGGAGAGGAGGAGAGTGAAAGGGCTTTGGAGGGGGCGAGGGACAAGAGAGAGAGAGGAGAAGGAGGGGGGAGAGGGAGATGGATGTGGACGGCAGGGGGTGGGAGAAAAGGGGGAGAGAGGATGGAGGGGGAGATGAGAGAGTGGGGATGAGGGGGAAGGGGGAGAGTGTGCAGGAGGCTGGGGGAGAGGCCGAGAGGAGGGAGGGGGAGAGATAGAGAGAGATGGGTGCGGGCGGGAAGGGGTTGGGAGGAAGAGGGAGAGAGAGGAGGGGCGAGAGAGGAGAGGTGGGGGGAGCAGAAGGGGCAGGGGAGGGAGAAGAATGAGGGAGAGTGTGGAGGAGGGTGAGAGGAGTAAGAGGGATGGGGAGAGGCAGATGGTGTGGATGGGAAGGGGGTTCGAGAAAGAGGCAGAGAGAGGAGAGAGGGCGAGGAGGGAGGAGGAGAGACGGGAGGGGGAGAGGAGAAAGGGTGAGAGGGCAAGGAGGGAGGAGGAGAGGAAAGAGTGAATGGAGAGGAGGGAAGAGGAGGGAAGGGGAGGGGGTGATGAGGGAGGGGGAGAAAGGGGGAGGGAGTGAGAGGGCAGGAGAGGATGGGGGGTGCTGGGTGGTGGAGGCTAGGAGGCGAGAGGGGGGTGGATGTGGCTGGGCAGGGTGTGAGAGAAATAGAGAGAGAGGAGGGGGGAGAGAAGACAGAGGGTCGGGGAGAGGAGGGAACCAGAGGAGAGGAAGGGACAGGATAGGGAGAGGGTGGAGGAGGGAGGAGGAGATGAGAGGGAGTGGAGTTTGAGGATTGGAGAGAGGATGGAGAGTGAGGAGGAGAGGGGAGAGAGAGACGAGAGGGAGGGGAGAGGAGGTAGCAGGGAGAGGGGAGACACAGAGAGGCGGAGGGTGATGGAGGGAGGGGGAGAGTGGAAGGGAAGGGGAGGGAGTGACGTGGATTGCGGGTGAGGGGGAGGGATAAGGGGAGGGGGTGGGAAGGAGCGGGAGGGAGAGGGGGAAGATGAGGCGAGAGGCAGAGGGAGGCGAGAGAGAGATGGAGGGAAGGTGGGAAGGAAAGATGGAGAGAGGGTGGGAGGCAGAGAAGAGAGGGCGGGGTGTGTGGGTGAGAGGGAGGGGAGGGAGAGGGAGAGGTGGAGGGTGAGAAGGAGGGGGATGGAGTGAGAGAGAGGGAGGGAGAGAGAGGTGGAGGGGAGAGAGAGAGGGGGGGGAGAGAGAGCGAGACGGGGAGGGAGACAGAGAGGGGGAGGGAGAGAGAGGGGAGGGTGAGAGAGAGGGGGAGGGGTGAGAGAGAGGGGGAGGGAGGAGAGAGGGGGAGGGAGAGAGAGGGGGGAGGGGGAGAGAGAGGGGGAGGGAGAGAGAGAGGGGGAGGGAGAGAGAGAGAGGGAGAGAGAGAGAGGGGAGAGAGACGGGGAGGGAAAGAGAGAGAGGAGGGGGAGAGAGACGGGGAGGGAGAGAGAGGGGAGGGAGAGAGGTGGAGTGGGAGAGAGGGGGGGGGGGAGAGAGAGGGGGGAGGGAGGAGAGAGAGGGGGAGGGAGAGAGGGGGAGGGGGAGAGGGAGAGAGAGGGGGAACGAGAGTGAGAGATGGAGGGGGAGTGGGGGGGAACTCCAGGGAGTGGAGAGGTGGATGGAGGGCGAGAGGGGGAGCCAGTGGGAGAAGTAGAGGGAATGGGAGAGGGGCAGCACTGGGGTGGTGGAGGAGGGAGTGAGGGGGTCGGGAGGGAGGAGGAGGGTTGGAGGGAGTGGGTGGCGGAGGAGGAGGGGGAGTTGGAGGGGAGGCAGCCCCTATACTGCCCCCTGCATCAGGAGCAGCTGAAACTGTTCTGTGAGACGGACTGTGAGCTGATCTGTGGGATATGCCGTGGCGGACAATGGCACAAGTCCCACAACTTCTTCCCGGTCAATTAGGCTATGGAGATGTTCATGGTAACATCGCGGGCCAGCCGGCTTTACAGCGAGGGCTTGGACAGACCTCCCTTTCATTGAGTCCATCTGCACCTCACGCTGCCTCGGCAAGGCTAGCAGCATCATCAAGGACCAGTCTCACCCTGGCCACTCCCTCTTCTCCCCTCTCCCATCAGGCAAAAATTACAGAAGTGTGAAAACGCACACCTCCAGATTCAGGGCAGTTTCTTCCCAGCTGTTACCAGACAACGGAATCATCCTACCACAACCAGAGAGCAGCTCCCAAGGAACTTAGGAATGTCAGGACTTTCATATGATGAAAGACTGGATAGACTTGGCTTGTAGTCGCTAGAATTTAGAAGATTGAGGGGGGGGATCTTATAGAAACTTACAAAATTCTAAATGGGTTGGATAGGCTAAATGCAGGACGTTTGTTCCTGATGTTGGGGAAGTCCAAAACAAGGGGTCACACAGTTTAATGATAAGTGGGGAATTCCTTATGGACCGACATGAGGAAAACATTTTTCACACAGAGAGTGGTGAGTCTCTGGAATTCTCTGCCCCACGAGGTACACATGGTAAATGGTAGGGAATTGAGGAATGCTGTGGAACAGAGGGATCTAGGAATAACTGTGCATAGTTCCCTGAAGGTGGAATCGCATGTAGATAGGGTGGTAAAGAAAGCCTTTGGTGTGCTGGACTTTATAAATCAGAGCATTGAATATAGGAGTAGGGAAGTAATGTTAAAATTGTACAAGGCATTGGTAAGACCAATTCTGGAGTATGGTGTACAATTTTGGTCGCCTAGTTATAGGAAGGATGTCAACAAAATAGAGAGAGTACAGAGGAGATTTACTAGAATGTTGCCAGGGTCCAGCAACTATGTTACAGAGAAAGGTTGAACAAGTTAGGTCTTTATTCTTTGGAGCGCAGAAGGTTAAGGGGGGACTTGATTGAGGTCTTTAAAATGATGAAGAAAGGGATAGACAGAGTTGACGTGGATACGTTTTTCCCATTGAGGTTAGGGAAGATTCAAACAAGAGGGCATGACATGAGAATTAAGGGACAGAGGTTGCGGGGTAACGTGAGGGGGAACTTCTTTACTCAGAGGGTGGTGGCTGTGTGGAATGAGCTTCCAGCAGAAGTGGTGGAGGCAGGATCGATTTTAACATTTAAGAGTAAAGTGGATAGGTATATGGACGTGAAGGGAATGGAGGGGTATGGTCTGTGTGCAAGTAGATGGGAATAGGGGAAAACAAATGGTCGGCACGGACTGGAAGGGCCGAGAGGGCCTGTTTCCGTGCTGTAATTGTTATATGGTTATATGGTTATAGGTAGTTGAGGTCAGTTCATTGGCTATATTTAAGAGGGAGTTAGATGTGGCCCTTGTGGCTAAAGGGATCAGGGGGCATGGAGAGAAGGCAGGTACGGGATACTGAGTTGGATGATCAGCCATGATCATATTGAATAGCGGTTCAGGCTCAAAGGGCCGCATGGCCTACTCCTGCACCTATTTTTCTATGTTTCTATGAACTGCAAATGATGGAAAAATCGAAGGTAGACAAACAATCTGGAGAAACTCAGCGGGTGAGGCAGAATCTATGGAATAGGTGATGCCTCGGGTCTCGACCCGAAACGTCACAGATTTCGTCGCTCCATAGATGTTGCATCACCCGCTGAGTTTCTCCAGCATTTTTGTCAACCATAGGACTATCTTTGATCAGACTTTCCTGGCTTTACCTTGTACTAAACGTTATTCCATTATCGTGTATCAGTACACTGTGGATGGCTCGATTGTAATCATGTATTGTCTTTCCACTGGATGGTTAGCACGCAACAAAAGCTTTTCACTGTACCTCAGTAAAAGTGAGCGGAAAATAATCTAAACTAGACTGGTGTGCGTAGAATAGTGTTAGTGACGGGGCGATTGTGGGTCAGTGATGAAGGGCCTGTATTCCTGGGATGTCAGGACTTTCATATGAGGAAATACTGGATGGAATCGGCTTGTACTCGCTAAAATTTAGAAGACTGAGGGGAGATCTTATAGAAACTTACAAAATTCTTAAGGGGTTGGATAGGCTAGATGCAGAAAGATTGTTCCCGATGTTGGGAATGTCCAGAACAAGGGGTCACAGTCTAAGGATAAGGGGGAATTCCTTTAGGACCGAGATGAGAAGATCATTTTTCACACAGAGAGTGGTGAGTCTCTGGAATTCTCCGCCACAGAAGGTAGTTGAGGCCAGTTCATTGGCTATATTTAAGAGGGAGTTAGATGTGACCCTTGTGGCTAAAGGGATCATGGGGTATGGCGAAAAGGCAGGTACAGGATACTGAGTTGGATGATCAGCCATGATCATATTGAATGGCGGTGCAGGCTCGAACGGCCAAATGGCCTACTCCTGCACCTATTTTCTATGTTTCTATGTTTGTATCCATGCTGTATCTCTAAACTAAAATAAACTTTGGAGCATATGCGGCTATGTGGTGAGGTGTGTGTGTTGTTGAGGGCCATGGATAAATTCATCCATTCCTTCATTCATTCATCCATTCATCCATTCATTAATTCATTCATTCATCCATCCATTCATCCATTCCTTCATTCATCCATTCATTCATTAATTCATCCATCCATTCATTCATCCATTCATTCCATCATTCACCCATTCATTCCTTCATTCATTCCATCATTCATTCATCCATTCCTTCACCCATTCATTCATCCATTCCTTCATCCATTCATTCATCCATTCATTCAACCATTCCTTCATTCATTCATTCATCCATCCATTAATTAATTCATTCATCCATCAATTCCTTCAGTCATTCATTCATTCATCCATTCCTTCATCCATTCATCCATTCATTAATACACCCATTCATGCATTCCTTCATTCATCCATTCATTCATTAATTCATTCATTATTTCATCCATTCATTCATTCATTCATTCATTCATTCATTCATTCATTCATCCATTCCTTCATTCATTAATTCACTCATTCATCCATTCCTTCATTCATTCATTCATCCAATCATTCATTCATTCATCCATACATTCATTCATTCATCCATTCATTCATTCATTAATTCATCCATTCAACCATCCCTTTTCCCTGGAGTTGAATGATCAGCCATGATCATATTGAATGGCGGTGCAGGCTCGAAGGACCGAATGGCCTGCCCCTGCACCTAATTTCTATGTTTCTATATTTCTATGTTCCCTGATGTTGGGGAAGTCCAAATCAAGGGGTCATTGTTTAAGGATAAGGGGGAAATCTTTTAGGACCCAGATGAGAAAAAAAATGTTCACACAGAGAGTGGTGAATCTGTGTAATTTTACATTGGAGTCACGTGACTTGCTGCCCGAGGAGTGTAACGTGACAGTCCCACTGGGGCGCCAGGCCACTCACAAGTCTGCCAGGCCTGTGGACTCCACGGGGGCCCATGTTAGCAGCACCGTACACAGGGCTGCGAAGTGTCTCCCTCTCTGGAGAGGGGAGTACACAGAGTCAGTATTATCCTGACTCAGAGCAGGCACATCCGGTGAACACTCTCGGGGGCACGGGGCCGAAGTGCATTTACAGGCTTCTAAATTTGCCATTCCAATTCCAACAGGAGCACCCCTGGATGAAGAGCTGGCCACTACGATAAATTACCTGGCGTCTCATCAGCTCAAAGACCTGGCTATGGAGGAGACCTCCAGCAGACATCATACACCTAACAACTGTTCCTCCCTTAATGTGCCGGCCGTTAACCATTCCATCTGGGGCCATATTGGAGTAGGGGTAGCAGCCCAGCAGGTCAAATTATTGTCCTCAGGCATAATGGCCTTTGCGAGGACCGTAGGTGGGGGGCTGCTGACGGAGACACAGCAGGAAGTTGTGGGGTTTCTCTGTACCGCCCATTTTACATAAATTGTCTGCATAAAAACGCAATCCCAAATTTGCTGTGCTGTGCAAGGCCAGCAATGTCCATAGAAACATCAAAAAATAGAAAATAGGTGCAGGAGGAGGCCATTCGAGCCAGCAGCGCCATTCATTGTGATCATGGTTGATTGTCCGCTATCAATAACCCATGCCTGCCTTCTCCCCTTGACTTCACTAGCCCCTAGAGCTCTATCCAACTCCTAATTGTCCAGCCGGCTAATTATCTATTTGGGGCAGACCTGCCAAAGCATGTCCATGAGCTGAATGATGAGTCCAAGACCACATGCCTCATGAGCCGAGCCCCAACGACAGCCAGGGGCTCATTACACAGGGAACACCCAATGCCTCCTTCATCACCAGACGAAACCAGCCTAGGGGCTCCGGGACAGGAGGAAGACTCGATCTCCAAGCACTAAGGTATTTTTTAGGGATAGGCCCCAGCCGGCCCACGGCTCGGATGGGTGGGGGGCACCCACCATCAGCCTCCTTTCCCAAGGCACGAGAACGGAAGCCAGGACCACACCGGCAGTAACGTCTAAGGTAGGAGAACCTAGTTTATTTGTAGAACACCTCACTCACTCACAAGTTGGGGGAGATTGCGAATGGAACTGGATCACATCAGACCCATTCATACTGTACAGTATACAAGGTTTCAAAATTGAGTTCCTTCTTTAATTCATCACCACCCACACAACATTTACCAAACTGCACATATGTGTTCTCACAACAGGAAAGATTCGAGGAAGAAGCTGAAATTCAGGCTTTACATACAAAAGGGGTGATTCAGAGGTCGCACTAGGAATCACACCAATTTGTATCTAACATATTCCCCAAGCGGAAAAGGGATGGAGGATATCATGTAAAGGCCGATAAATCCCCAGGGCCAGATAGGCTGCATCCCAGGGTACTTAAGGAAGTAGCCCCAGAAATAGCAGATGCCTTAGTGATAATTTTTCAAAACTCTTTAGATTCTGGAGTAGTTCCTGAGGATTGGAGGGTAGCTAATGTAACCCCACTTTTTAAAAAGGGAGGGAGAGAGAATACGGGGAATTACAGACCAGTTAGTCTAACATCGGTAGTGGGGAAACTGCTAGAGTCAATTATTAAAGATGGGATAGCAGCGCATTTGGAAAGTGGTGAAATCATTAGACAAAGTCAGCATGGATTTACGAAGGGTAAATCATGTCTGACGAATCTTATTGAATTTTTTTTTAGGATGTAACTAGTAGAGTGGATAAGGGAGAAGCAGTGGATGTGTTATATCTGGACGTTCAGAAGGCTTTCGACAAGGTCCCACACAAGAGATTGGTATACAAACTTAAAGCACACGGTATTGGTGGTTCAGTATTGATGTGGATAGAGAACTGGCTGGCAGACAGGAAGCAAAGAGTAGGAGTGAACGGGTCCTTTTGCGGATGGCAGACAGTGACTAGTGGGGTGCCGCAAGGCTCAGTGCTGGGACCCCAGCTATTTACAATATACATTAATGATTTGGACGAGGGAATTAAATGCAACATCTCGAAGTTTGCGGATGACAAGAAGCTGGAGGGCAGTGTTAGCCGTGAGGAGGATGCTAGGAGGCTGAAGGATGACTTGGATAGACTGGGTGAGTGGGCAAATGCATGGCAGATGCAGTATAATGTGGATAAATGTGAGGTTATCCAGTTTGCTGACAAAAACAGGAAGGTAGACTATTATTTGAATGGTGACCGATTAGGAAAAGGGGAGATGCAGCGAGACCTGGGTGTCATGGCACACCAGTAATTTAAAGTAGGCATGCAGGTGCAGCAGGCTGTGAAGAAAGCGAATGGTATCTTGGCATTCATAGCAAAAGGATTTGAATACAAGAGCAGGGAGGTTCTACTGCAGTTGTACAGGGTCTTGGTTAGGCCACACCTGGAGTATTGCATACAGTTTTGGTCTCCTAATCTGAGGAAACACATTCTTTACACATAGGTACCAATGACATAGGCAGAAAAAGTGACGACGTCCTGAAGGGAGAATTTAGGGAGTTGGGGGGAAAGTTAAGGAGAAGGACCAAAAGGGTAACGATTTCAGGATTACTGCCTGTGCCGCGTGACAGTGAGAGTAGGAATGGAATGAGGTGGGGGATAAATGCGTGGCTGAGGGACTGGTGCAGTGGGCAGGGATTCAAGTTTCTTGATCACTGGGACCTCTTTTGGGGAAGGCATGACCTGTACACAAAGGACGGGTTGCACTTGAACCCGAGGGGGACCAATATCCTGGCAGGGCGATTTGCAAAGGCTACTGGGGAGACATGGCTGATCATCCAACTCCAGGGAAAAACTACAGCCAGTTGGTCCGCACAGGTGTTTAGAACACGACCTGGTATACCATCAGGACCAGGCACTTTTCGAAGACGGGGCAGGGGCAATCCCTGAGGGATTCGGTGGGTTGGAAGAGGTTTTGTCACAAAACGATATTGCCAAGGACAGGAACTATATTTGAAGTAGTGGGGAGGTGTGCGACTGCCCTACGGCTACATATATGTATGGAGGCGAGAATAATTTCTTATCATTTCTGGAGATGGTTGGCATTTCCTTTCATTATTGATAGCATGACATGAATTTTGCAGAATATCAAAGAACACAGTTGTCAAAGTTCGTCTCTTAAAGAAAGCAGACAGCAACAAAATTGTTAATGGTGATCCAAAGCAATCTTTTAATCAATTTGTCAGACGGGAGTGGCGAGATCTACAAAGAGCACACACTTTGCTCAGTGCTTCTCGGGTGGGACAGGCAGTTCAGACAGATATCTAATATGGTGCTGTCCTCAGACAATACATCTCCATGTTAATACATTGTTAATACATTGTTTCAATGATTAGTAGAAACCAAGCTTTTAAGATTTTCCCAGACTTTATTCTGCTGGGGAAATTCTCTTTTAAATTTGACTGCTTTCTGTTTTTCAACAAATTTCCTTTTATAATTTACAAACCAAACTTGACCAAATTAAACTCTTTCACAATGAGGTCAGGATAAACTTGCTTTATTTATTACGTAAGGCATAAATGCGTCAAAACTTTCTTTAAAAAAACACTTTAGAATGCCGAAGAAGGAACTGTAGATGCTGGAAAATCGAAGGGAGACAAATCTGCTGGAGAAACTCAGCGGGTGAGGCAGCATCTATGGAGCAAAGGAAATAGGCAACGTTTCTGGTCGAAACCCTTCTTCAGAATGACGTGAGGGTGGGGGAGGCGGGAAGAAGAAAGGAAGAGGTGGAGCCAGTGGGCTGAGGGAGAGCTGGGAAGGGGAGGAGAAAGTAGGGACTACCGAAATTAGAGAAGTCAATGTTCATACTGCTGGGGTGCAAACTGCCCAAGTGAAATATGAGGTGCTGCTCCTCCAATTTGCGGTGGTCCTCACTCTGGCCATGGAGGAGGCCCAGAACAGTAAGGTCAGATTGGGAATGAGAGGGGGAGTTGAAGTGCTGAGCCACTGGGAGATCAGGTTGGTTATTGCGAACCGAGCGCAGGTGTGTGTGTGTGTATGAGTGTGTGTGTGTGTGTGAGAGAGTGTGTGAGAGAGAGAGAATGCATGTGTGAGAGAGAGCAATAGAGAGAGGGAATGTGTGTGAGAGAGAGGGGGACAGTGTGTGCATGTGTGAGCGAGAGGGGGAGTGTTGTGTGTGTGTGAGAGAGAGGGGGACTGTGTGTGTGCGTGAAAGAGAGAGGGTGTGTGTGTGTGAGAGAGAGAGAGAGAGAGGGACAGAGAGAGGTCGTGGGGGAGAGACAGGGAGCGAGAGTGTGTGAGAGATGGAGCGAGAGACAGAGTGTGTGAGAGAGGAGGGGCACGAGAGTGTGGAGTGGAGAGAATTTGTGGACTGGGGAGAGCGGAGGGAGGGGGAGAGAGAGGAATGTAAATGTGCAGCTTTAAGGGACATTAGTCAGGTAGCATTTGAATTTTACTTCGGAGTCACGTGAGTGACTTCGTGAAGACCCCGCCAGCACGCATGCGCAAATATCGACGCACGCATTTGCATCGGCAGGCTGGGGGGGGGGGGTGGGGAGTGCGCTCTCTTGGTAGGTAAGACCGGTAGGTAAGTACTTACCTTTACTCCACAGGATGGACAAGGGCAAGATGAAGGCGACGCTGTCGAGGAGCCGAGCTTCGACCAGCCAACAACCCTTGTCCCCAGAGCTGCAAGCAACACCGGCAGCTTCGAGGCATGTGGGAGCAGGAATGCGGAAGTCGGGCGCTCCCGCTGCTTTAGGGGCCGACTCACCCAAATGGTTTACCACTCCGGAGCTGGATACGGATCCAGACTTCGAGCCCCCTTCCCCCAAGAAAAGAGGGGGGAAACAGGTACGTGGCAAGGGGCCTCGCTTTTCACAAGCTACCTCTCCCCGAGTTCCAGAAGACCCGAAGGGGCTGGGCCGGGGGACAGCTGCACGACAGGGGAGCCCTGCAAAAGTGCAATACATACCACTGCCAGGGAGATCTGCCGTAGTGCAGTCTGGCAATACCACTGCTGCGTCGAGTAGGCCTGCTGGAGCGGATACCGCCGACAAAACACCCCGTCAGGCTGCGGTCAAGGGCGGAGGTGGCAGCAGTTGGCGGTCGGTCAGCTCAGCTCTGGGGAGCGGCCGACCATGCGCCTCCACGCCAAAAGATGGGCAAGTGTGGAGGTAAGCCTGCACGGACTCTGGGAGCCAGGTTCCGGGGGCCGGCGCCGATCCAACTCACCTGCCTTCATATCAGACAGGTGAGCCGCCACTGTCTGGGAGAAGACAGACTAGCGGAGAGTCCGTGCGGGAGTTGTATGATCCTACTTGGGCTGTAGGTCACGACAACCTGCCATTGGACCCTAGACAGCACCTTACGGAGGTGTGGTCCGATGGTGGAAGCCCCAGTGAATTCGCAGGGGCTGGGGAAGTCGGCTTGTCCGCTGCACATAGCAGGGACGGTCGCATAGAGCGGTTGGAGCTCTTAGTGGAGCAACTCCTCCAGCGGGACCGGGAACGAGAAGAGCGGGACATCCACAAGCCGTGCCAGGACCCCACTCAGCATCTCATCGTCTCCAGCCAGAAGCGTGAGTGATTGCCCAGCTGCTATGTTTGAAGACGATCCAGGACAGCCAGTGACCGCTGAGCCAGAGCATGAGGAGGATATGCTGGATGTGGTGAGTAAGTTTGCCGCTACCACCCAGACAGGTCAACCTCTGCACCACAAATTGGCGGGCACCATTGATTACCTGACTACGCACCAACTTCAGAGTCAGGTTCTCAATGATACTTTGGAGAAAATAAAACCGCCCGAGAACTGCATCATCCTCAGTGTGCCCTTGGTTAATGCCCAGATCTGGGGACACTTGAGTACGGCCACCAGGATGCAGGATGTCCGCCTCCAGCGTATCTTAAAGGTTCTCTCCACGGGCATAACGGCGTTTGCTAGGACCCTGGACGGGGATAACGTGTCCATTGAACAGCAAGATGCACTGGCACTCGTATGCAACGCCCAGTATAAGATAAACTGCCTGCGTAAGAGCTCCATAAAGCCCACACTCAACCCCAAATTCGCGGGGTTGTGCCGACCATCAACCGCTCCACCGCCGCATCAGTTGTTTTGAGACCTGTCTAAACAGGTGAAGGAACTGGATGAGGAGGCCAAAACAGCTGGCCTCATGAAACCTCCATCGGCCAGACTTCACCCATATCACCGGCAACAGCCAAACACAACCTGGAAACCATGGCTGCCGGACAGGGCACAAACATCCTACCTACCTCCAACAAACACAACGACCTTTTTTAGGGCAAGGCCAACAGCGGCCTGCATGGAAGATGCGGCCACCACCCCGTCAACCTCCACAACGTCCACCGAAAACACCGTACGTACGGAACCGCCGTTAACCATGGAGGTAAAGGGGTCTGGTTCCTCTCACGCCATAGCATCCCCTCCTGCACGAATAGGTGGGCGATTGCGGGCTTTCTTGGACATATGGAAAACTGTCACCCCAGATGAGTTTATTTTACAAAGTGTTCAAGGGATGTTATAGAATTTATTGGAGGTATAAATCCCCCTACCCAGCATTCGCCTCATAGGAATTTTACTCTATCCCAAAAAGTGGTGGAGGCAGGACATGCTGAAATTATACGGCTAGCAGCAAAAGTGGGGGTAATTGGCAAAACCAAGCATGAACCTATTGAGTTTGTGTCTAACATCTTCACCGGAATTAAAAAAAGATGGGGGATGTCGGATTATAATAGACTTAACTGAGTTGAACACTTTTGTACAATATACCCATTTCAAAATGAATATTTTTGAAACAGCTAAGCAGATGCCTTACCCAGGGTACTTTATGGCATGCATCGATTTGAAAGATGCATATTACACGGTGCCCATCGCTGAGGCTCACAGGAAATTTCTGAAGTTTGTCTGGAAGGGTCAATTATGGGAATACAAGGCACTGCCCAATGGAATCACCACAGCCCCTAGGCTGTTTACCAAATTGGTAAAACCTATATTGGCTCTCCTCCGACAACAGAATTATATAATAATGGCATATTTGGATGATATCCTTATAGTGGGTCAGACCCTCCAATTGGCAATTGAAGGAGTGGCTGCAACCAAGGCTCTGTTCGAGAAGCTGGGGTTTGTAATCCATCCAGACAAATCAAAACTGCCACCCCGGTACGGGTTATGGATTATTTGCGGGTTCACCCTAGACACCAATTTAATGAAGATTACCATCCCAACTAATAAAGCTACTGCTATAATGGAAGAGTGCCACAATCTTGCTTGCGCCAGGGTACCGACCATTCGGCAAACAGCAAAAGTTATAGGCAAATTGGTGCTACATTCCCAGCTGCACGATTCGGACCGCTACACTACCGAAATTTACAAAGATCAAAATCACAGCATTTAAAACAAATGCTGGGCACTTTGATCGGCCAATTCGGTTACCACCGGGAAGCTAGATACGAGCTACAATGGTGGGTGACAATATTAGTGAGTGTCATGACCATCATTTAGTGAGCAATCCTGATGTTGTGCTACAAACTGACGCAAGGGCGCAAGGCTGGGGAGCAACTGATACGATGTCCAGTTGTGGTGGCAGATGGAACTCTCATGAGCCTACATTCCTGGAGTCACACGGGATAAACTATATAGAAATGCTGGGGGCATTTCATGAACTGCGGGTTTACTGTACTAATTCACAAGATTTACATGTCCGCCTTCAAATAGATAATACTACAGTGATGGCTTACATCAATCATATGGGTGGTATCAGGTCGCTATCTTGTGATGAATTGCCTAATACAATTTGGCACTGGTGCATTGAAAGAAATAGTTGGTTTTACTTACTGCGACCAGATTGCCTGGGAAGTTTAATACAGTGGCGGACACCAGGTCACGAGTCTTCAATGACAACATCGAGTGGATGTTGAACCCCCAAATATTTTGGAGATATTATAGCTCACTTTGGGACACCAGATATTGACCTATTTGCGTCCAGGCTGAACCATCAGATACCAATGTATTTGTCGTGGGAACCAGACGCTGGGGCAATAGCAATGGATGCGTTTTCTATCCATTGGGGGAAATGGTTTGCTACGCTTTTCCCCCATTTTGCCTCATCAGTCGGGTATTGCAGAACATTAAATTAGACGCTGCAACTGGCATATTGATCATTCCCGACTGGCCTACACACCCATGGTACCCGATGGTCGTTAAAATTTTAAAACAACCATGGATGGCGATTGGGAAAAACACCCAAATTGATTACTCACCACATTACGGGGTTAGTCATCCTTGCCAGGTCATTTAAACTTGTTGGCCTGCAGGTTCTGAAAAGAACCACTCATCCGGGCAGGCATCTCATCACGAGCCATAGAACGTATCGCCGCATCATGCCGAGAAATCAACTCGGAAACAGTACCTCACCAAATCAGGAAGTGGGAGGCATTCTGTGCCCGAGACCAACAAGTCTTGCAACTCTGGCAACGATACCTGATGCCCTGGGATTCTAGCTGGCCTCCATTTTGATGCTGGCCTCAGCTACGGTGCCATTAACAGCGCAGGAGTGCGCTGTCCTCCATACCTGGATATAGGTATCAGCTCCAACCACCTGGTGTCTAAACTAATGAGGGAGTGTTCAACACCAACCCTCCGCGACCCAGATATACAGTAACGTGGGATGTGGGGATCGTGCTGAAACCAACTAAGGAGCTGGGCTCCAATGAATGAGCTTCCACTGAAACAGCTCACCCTCAAGGTGGTGATATGATGGCACGTGACTATAGCCCAACGAGTCCAGACGTTTGTTACAAAAAACTGCGGAACTGGACAGCATGGTGGCCACCCCTGGTCGAATAAATTTCTTTGTCGAAGAATTTTTGAAGCAGCACAGGCCAGGGGGCGCATGGGCTGCTGTTGGAATTAGGGCGTACCCTGTAGATGCCACTCTCTGCATAGTCACCATCTCCACCACTACATCCGATTACAGGAGTTTATCAGGATGAAGGAACAGGGGCTCCTCATCAGTCACAAACCTCCGCATCAGCGCGGTGACTGTACAGGACTTTCGCCAGTTGGCTCAGGGTGGGTGCTGGATGCAGCAGGAGTTGCCATCGACATTTTTAAGTCTCATTCCCCTGGCTGCATCCACATCAGCGGCGAGGGCCACGGAGATGCCCATGGAGACCACATTCTCGCCACCGCGGGCTGGCCACCCGAGTGAAGAAAAAACTTTTCAACGGTTCGACAAACAAGCCAATGGTCGCCCCTGCGACATTCGCTGAGTTATCCTGGGAACCGCTCAGTGAAATTGTCTGTCCCCGAATTAGGGGGTTATTTGTTGTTTATTTGATTAATAAAATTGTGTTGATTTTTCAGCCAGTTTTGCTGAGCTCCATTAACAGCCTTCCTCCACCTGACTGGCGGCCAGTGTGATAGTAGGGACGGTTCCAGGGCCGTGAAATCACAGAGCTTTGAATCTTCACGAAGTCACTCACGTGACTCCGAAGTTAAAATAGTAAGAATTAATCGATAACTTACCAAGTTTGGAAGGTTGATCATATGGTACAGGAGTCGCGGTGGGGATTGCGTTGCCCTCCACTCCCACCCTCTATTCGTAAGTCAACTAGGAAGTTCTACGTTTTTCATCTACTTATTTTTATTCATGATTTGTTCTGTGATTCCACCACCCGCTGCTTTGTGGATGCCAGTGCCTGCTGTGCTCTGGTGCGGCGCGGGGGTTTTGTAGTTTTTCTTTTTTCATTTCTTCTGTCGTAGTCACACGTAGGTTTTGGGACCTACCTCTTCTTATTGGTCTTCTTCACGAAATCCCTCACCGAGAACCTTCCTCGTAATATACGTGCAACCTTCAAAATTGGTAAGTTTCGTTAAATCTTACTAGTATTGCATTATAGTTTTGGGTCACTCCATTACAGGACAGATGTGAGGCTTTGGGGAAGGCTGCAGAGATGGTTAACCCAGAATGTTTGAATAACAAAGATTGGTAGATGTTGGGTTTTACAATAAAGGGGACACAATGTGCTGGGAAGTAACTCCGCGGGGTAAGGCAGCATTTTTTTTTTTTTTTTTTTTTTTCTGGAAGAGATAACATATAACCATTTAACCATATAACTAGTACAGCACGGAAACAGGCCCTCTCAGCCCTTCCAGTTCGTTGCCGGACCATTTGTTTTCCCCTAGTCCCAGCTACTGCACTCAGACCATCCCCTCCATTCCTTAAGCGTCCCATATACCTATCTCACTTAATTTTAATGTTAAAATCGATCCGGCCTCCACACTTCTGCTGGTAGCTCATTCCACACAGTCACCACCATCTGGGGTAAAGAAAGTTCCCTCACGTTACCCCTAAACTTCTGTCCCTTTATTTATGGCTTCCCTATTGTTTGAATCTTCCCTTACCTCAATGGGAAAATACGTATCCACGTCAACTCATTGTCTATCCCTTCTTCATTTTTAATGACCTCAAGCAAGTCCCCCCTTTACCTTCTGGCTCCAAAGGATAAAGATCCGAACGTGTTCACCTTTCTCTGTAACATAGTTGCTGGAACCCTGCATACATTCTATTCAAATCTCCTCTGTACTCCCTTTTTTGGTGGACATCCTTCCTATAACTAGGCGACCAAAAAGTGTTCAACACTACTCCAGAATTGGTCTTACCAATGGCCTGGTACAATTTTAACATTACTTCCCTACTCCTTATTCATTGCTCTGATTATAAAGGCCAGCACAACAAAGGCTTTCTTTACCACCCTATCTACATGCGATTCCACCTTCAGGGTAATATGCTCTAGTATGCTTGAGACCTCTGTTCATAGCATTCCTCAATTCCCTACCATTTACCTGTACGTCTATGTTGATTTATCCTGCCAAGTTGTAGCACTTCACACTTATCAGCATTAAACTCCATCTGCCATCTTTCAGCCCACTTTTCCATATGGCCCAAATCTCTCTTGTCTGTACATGACAAACAACAGTGGACCCAACACAGACCCCTGAGGCACCCCACTGGTCACCGGCTTACAACCTGACAAACAGCCATCCACCATTACTCTCTGACATCTCCCATTCAGCCACTGTTGAATCCATCTTGCTACTCCGCCATTAACACCCAAAGATTGAACCTTCTGAACCAACCTTCCATGGGGACCTTTGGCAAAAACAATAAAACAGGCTATATTACTGAAATTCCATATAGACAACATCCACTGCTTTACCCTTCAATTCCCTAGTTACGCTGCAAAATATTCAAGAAGGTTGTCAAAACATTGACTTCCAGGCACAAACATCCATGTTGACTGTTCCTGATCAGAGCTTGTTTATCCAGATGCTTATATATATGTCTTAAGTATCCATTTCCATTAATTTGCCCACCACTGACGTCACACTAATAGGTCTAAATAGCTAGGTTTATTCTTTGAACTCTTTTTAAACAATGGAACAACATGCGCCGTACGCCAATCCTCCGGCACTATTCCGGTTTCTAATGACATTTGAAATATTTTCTTGTCATAGCTCCTGCTATTTCTACACTAACTCCTTCATGTCCCTAGGGAATATCCTGTCAGGACTGGAGATTTATCCACTTTGATATTTTTCAAAAAGTGTCAGTACTTCACCTCTTGAATGTCAGTTTCCATAGCTACTCTACTTTTTTCCCTTAACTTATAGTTCTATTTCCTTCTCCTTGGTGAATACCGAAGAAAGAAAGTTGTTCAATATCTCCCCCATCTCTTTTGGCTGCAGATAGCTGTCCATTCTGGTTCTCTAATGGTCCAATTTTTATCCCTTGTTATCCTTTTGCTATTAATATTATTGCTGTAGTAAACCCTTTTGGGTTTACTTTCACCTTTCTTGCCAAAACCTCATATCTTCTTTTAGCCTTCCTAATTTCTTTCTTAAGATTCTTTTAACATTCTTTTTTATACTACTCTTGCACCTCATTTACTCCATGCCTCTATAATTATTGTAGATATCTCTCTTTTTTCGATAAACAAGTGTTCAATTTCCCTTGGAAACCAGGGCTCTTTCCAAGTTTTACTATTTCCTTTCAACCTAAACAGGGACATAAAGATTCTGTACTCTTACAATTTCCCCTTTAAATGCCCTCCATTTCTCTTCTTACATCCTTCCCATGAATACAAAGTGTCCCAATTCACTCCTTTAAAATTTTCCTTACGCTATTCCCTTCAGTTAGCCTTTCTTCAATCAAAAATCTCCACCCTAAGGCCAGTTCTCACTCTCTCCTTATTAGATTGAAAACTAATGGTATTGTGATCACTGGTCCCGAAGTGCTCACAACGCATACCTCCGTCACCTGACTTGCCTCATTTCCTAAACAGGAGGTCCAGCACTGCCCTTCTTCTGGTCGATACCTCTATGTACTGCTGCAAAAAAAACCATCCTGCACACATTTTACAAACTCCAAATCATCCAGCCCATTTACAGAATGTGTTTCCCAGTCTATTTTTGGAAAATTGAAATTCCACAATCACTACCTTGTGCTTACTACTAATATCTGCTATGTCCTAACATATTTGCTCTTCTAATTCTCGCTCCCCATTTGGCGGTCTATAATACACCCCTAAAAGTGTTGCTACACCGTTCCCACTTCTCAGTTCTACCCAAATAGCCTCCCTAAATAGCTAAAATAAATGGGGGATTAGCATTACCAAATTTTATGTTTTATTACTGGGCAGTTAATATCAAAAATATGAATTTTTGGCTAGAAGAAATAGATAACAAACCAAACTGGTTAAAAATGGAAAAAGAAGATTGTTCTCCATTTGAAATTAGTTCTATAATATTTGCTAATACTAACGTAACTAAGAAAATTTATAGTGAAAACCCGATAATAGAAAACGTGGGAATCCGCATTTGGAAACAAAAAAAAAATAAAGAAAACAATATATTAAAATCTATACCGTTAGGTCTTAACCATTGCACAATAATTTTTACGTTTAAACCGTCAACGATGGATAAGGCTTTTTTATACAATGGAAAAATAAAGGAATTTTAAACATAGGGGATCTTTATAAAGGAAAGTCTTTTCTTTCTTTTCAAGAGTTACAACAAAAACTTTATGGACTACATAACAATGAATATTTTAGATATTTACAAATCAGAAAACTATATCTCTGCAAATACACAAGAACTTAGAAATAGAAAGACTGAAATTTTAGATGAATGCTTGAATAAACATCAAATACAGAAAAAATGAGATCATATATATATTAATATTTTAATTGGAAAGTGATATCCCATCAACGGAAACACATAGACAGATTTGGGAAAATGGAAATTAGGTCAATTAATAAGCTCGGAAAATATGGGACGAAGCTTACAACACATACATCATTGTTCGTTAAATGCTAAACATGTTCTTATTACAGTTTAAAATTCTACATAGACTACATTATTCCTAAATCTAATTTACATAATATATTTCCAAAATTATCGCTTTTATGTGATAAATGTCAATCCAGAAGCAAATTTGTCCACATTCATTCACTAATTGTATAAGATTGTAGAATATTGGGACAAAATATTTAAGATAATTTCGTATGTATATTAATATTACTATGATTTCTGATCCAAAGTTAATTAATACTTGGAATACTTGAAACGGACCAACTAATCACAATGAACCAAAGAATTTTTATCGACTATTGTTAATAATTGGGAAAAAATTAATACTAAAATTTTGGAAAGCCCCTGCATCCCCAACAATTAAAATGTGGAATACAGAAATGTCGGAGACACTTCATTTGGAGAGATTGAGGCTTTGTCCTTATGGATAGGTTAGATCTCTTCAGAGAGATTTGGTCTCCATATATTAAATATTTACAGGGTCATAAACGGTTCGGCGCGAAGACTTGGGACTGAGGCCTGAGTTTCTGAATGGATGAAGAAACATTTATATATAAATCATGAATATATCTCCAAGGACGTATTAATGAATAATATTTCCAATCTCCAAAAATATAAAAATCAAAAAAACTTTCAAACTCTCTTTTCTAGTTTCTATTCTTTATTTTTTCGATCCTTAATTAGAAAAAAAGTTATAGAAACACATTATATTAAATTTTAATAGTTAATGCGAATTAGATATCATTACTTGTATGAAAATATTATTGATGTCTTGTATTTTTTAATTACATAAAATTGTGTAGTTTCAACTTATAATAATTTAGAAATATAAAGTCAATAATAATAACTAAAACTCTTATTATTATGAAATTATAATGAATATTATAGAAGTTCGGTTAATATTGTGTATTATACAATTATAAACATGGGGGACTTGTATTTTGAATGAGGAAATATGGATATTATGAGGTGTAGTATGGTATATTGCTTATACTTCAGGAAGGTATTATACAAAATTATACAAAACTCCCAATTATACAAAATAATTAACCTTGATATGTATAATTGATAATATTATAAATAACATAAACAGTATCAATTTATTATTAATATTATATATTTTTTATCGTTGTATAAGAGTGTACTTTGTAATTACTTTTTTTGTTTCTATAATAAAAAAATTAAAAAAAAAACAAATAGCCTCCCTAGACGAGCCCTCTAATCTATCCTGCCAAAGCACTGCTGTAATATCTTCTCTGACAAGCAATGCAACACCGCCCCCTCTGGTCCCTCCATTTCTATTACACCTGAAGCAACGAAATCCTGGAATATTTAGTTTCCAAATCACAGCCCTCCTGCAACCATGTTTCACTGATTGCCACAACATCACATTTCCAGGTGTCAATCCAGGCTCTAAGTTCATCCACCTTACTTGCAATGCTCCTAGCATTAAAATATGCACATTTTAGAAACCCACCGTCCTCTGTCTATTACCTTTTTCATCTTTCTCGCCTACATTTTGGGCCCGAGTGCTTCCCTTCTCTGCCTCTTGCCCCACACCCTGACCCCTAGCCCCCTCTACCCGAGTCCCTCTCCCCAGCCTTTCTAGTTTAAAGTCTCCCCAGTAGCCTTTGCAAATCTCCCTGTCAGGATATTGGTCCCCCTCGGGTTCAAGTGCAACCCGTCCTTTGTGTATAGATCATGCCTTCCCCAAAAGAGGTCCCAGTGATCAAGAAACATGAATCCCTGCCCACTGCACCAGTCCCTCAGCCACGCATTTCATTCCTACTCTCACTGTCACGCGGCACAGGCAGTAATCCTGAAATCGTTATCCTTTTGGTCCTTCTCCTTAACTTTCCCCCCAACTCCATAAATTCTCCCTTCAGGACCTCGTCACCTTTTCTGCCTATGTCATTGGTACCTATGTGTACCACAACATCCGGCTCCTCTCCCTCCCTTATCAGAATCTTTTGGACACTTTCTGACACATGCGAGACCCTGGAACCAGGTGGGCAAACTACCATCCGAGTCTCCCGACTGCGTCCACAGAATCGCCTATCCGACCCCCTAACTATAGAATCCCCTCTTACAATTGCCCTCCTCTTTTTGCTACCCTTCTGAGCATCAGGGCCGGTCTCTGTGCCGGTGGCCCAGCCGCTGTTGCTGCCCCCAGCTAGGCTGTCCCCTCCAATCGTACTCAAACCCGAGTACCTATTTTCCAGGTGTACGGTCACAGGGGTACTCTCTAGCCCCTGCCTCTGCCCCTTGCCCTTCCTAACTGTGACCCACTTGTCTGCCTCCTGTGGTCTGGGAGTGACTACCTCCCTGTAGCTCCTCTCTATTACCTCCTCACTCTCACTGACCAGACGGAGGTCATCGAGCTGCTGCTCCAGGTTCCTAACACAGTCCTTTAGGAGCCCCATCTCAACACACCTGGCGCAGATGTGGACGTCTGGAGGGCTATCAGATTCCCTGACCTCCCACATCTGACATCCAGAACAGTACACTGCCCTGGCCTTCATACACCCCCCTTACACAGGATACAATATCAACACAATACAAAGTACACAACAAATTGCTGGAATCTGACTGCCAATCAGCTGCTTTCCCTAGTCCACTTCCCACCAATCAGCGGCTTCCTCAAAAAAACCCACTTCTCCAAATGGAATGTTATGGATTTAGGTAAGCCTCTGAAAAAACAAGCCCCGCGCTTGATTTTTCACCTTACCGGTCGGGTGTCGCTCCTCCCCCTCCTCCTCTTTCAACGGCTCCTGTGGGCCTCTGAAAAAAACAAGCCACGCGCTTGATTTTTAACCTTACCGGTCGGGTGTCGCTCCTCCCCCTCCTCCTCTTCCAACGGCTCCTGTGGGCCTCTGAAAAAAACAAGCCCCGCGCTTGATTTTTAACCTTTCCGGTCGGGTGTCGCTCCTCCCCCTCCTCCTCTTCCAACGGCTCCTGTGGGCCTCTCTGGAATGGTATGACTCAGATGGAATGGGTGATTGAAGAAACGACCCGAAACGTTACCCATTCCTTCCAGCATTTTGTGTCTACCTAAACAGCGCCTATCTATCCACGTGGCGGTGTGCCAGCAGGTTGGAGAATCAGGCAGCCTTGCCACAGAGCGGGCAGGTGAAGGGGCACTGGCCGGTGTGGACTCGCCGATGCTCCAGCAGGTGGTCAAGGCGGGTGAAGCCCTTACCACAAGACAGGCAGGGGAAGGGACGCTCACCGCTGTGGGTACGCTGGTGCTGCCACAGGCTGGACATGCGGGTGAAACCCTTGCCACACTCAGCGCACAGAAAGGGCCTCTCTCCGGTGTGTAACCGCTGGTGCTCCCGCAGCCCCCCTTCTCTCTTCTCACAGTGGGAGCAGCTGCTTGCCGCCGTGGGCCCACCGGTGCTGCCGCAACCCCCGCGAGCTGTCAAACTCCTCACCGCAGTACGGGCAGTCGTAGGGCTGGCCACTGGTGTGCACGGGCTGGTGAGCCAGGGCGTGGGAGGCCATGGCAAAGCTCTCTCCACACACCGGGCTGTGGACGGGACAGTCGCCGGCGTGCACCCGCTGGTGGGACAGCAGCTTGGAAGACTGGGTGAAGCCCTTGCCACACTGGGCGCAGGTGTAAGGGTGCTCGCCGGTGTGGGTGCGCTGATGCACCAGCAGGGTCCCAGACCAGGTGAAGCTCTTGCCGCACTGGGCGCAGGTGTAGGGGCGCTCCCCGGTTTGGGTGTGCTGGTGCTCCAGCAGGTTGTCGGAGCGGGTGAAGCCATTGCCGCACTGGGCGCATGTGTAGGGGCGCTCGCCGGTGTGGGTACGCTGGTGGGACAGCCGTTTGCCGGAGTGGGTGAAGCCCTTGCCGCACTGGGCGCAGGTGTAGGGGCGCCCCCCGGTGTGGGTGCGCTGGTGCTTCAGCAGGGTGCTGGAATGGGTGAAGCTCTTGTCGCACTGGGCGCAGGTGTAGGGGCGCTCGCCGGTGTGGGTGCGGTGGTGCATGAGCAGGTTGCTGGAGGAGGTGAAGCCCTTGCCACAGTGGGTGCAGGTGTGGGGGCGCTCGCCGGTGTTGGTGCGTTGGTGCTTCAGCATGGTGCTGGACTGAGTAAAGCTCTTGCCGCAGTCGCTGCAGGTGTAGGGGTGCTCGCTGGTGTGTGTGCGCTGGTGCACCAGCAGGTTGCTGGACTGAGTAAAGCCCTTCCTGCAGTCGCTGCAGGTGTAGGGGCACTCCCCGGTGTGCAGACGCCTGTGCTGCTTCAGCTCAGGAGACGACTTGAAGCCTTTGCTGCAGTCAGAGCAGGTGAAGGGCCGCTCACTGCTGTGCACCCGTCGGTGATCCCGCAGCCCCGACAAATGGGCAAAGTTCTTGCCTCAGGTGGAGCAGCCATCGGGCTTCTCGCCCATGTGCACCTGGGCGAGAATCTTCAGCGCATCCACCCTTGTGAAGTCCTTGCCGCAATCGGAGCAGGTGAAGGGCTTCTTATTGGAGTGCCCGCGGTTGTGCCGCAGCAAGTTGCCGTTGTGGGTGAAGCCCTTGCCGCACTCCGAGCAGTCGAAGGGATGTTCTCCCGTGTGCGCCCGCCGATGGGCCTCCAGCTCACTCGGGTACTGTGGGCTTGCCACACACGTCACACTCATAACGCTTCTCCTTGTTGTGCCCCGTCATGTGGTCCATCGAAGCTCAGTCCCTTGAAGCTCAGCCCGCACACCGAGCAGATGGTGGGAAGGGACTCATAAGCACCCTGGCCGCCCTCAATGGCCATTCATGTCCCCGTCTCTCCATCCACATCAACGGCTCCTAAACCCTGCAGGAGGGGAACACAGAGGGTCAACAAGCTGGCAAACAGGACATTACTAGCACATATTGGGTGCGTTTATGGTGGAGGAAACCGTTATATAATTCTGTGTGGCACAGTGGCATAGCGGACAGTTGCTACCTCAGCACCAGAGACCAGGGCTCGATCCCGACTATGGGTGCTGTCTGTGTGGAGTTTGTACGTTCTCGCCGTCACCTGCGTGGGTTATTATTCCGGGTGCTCCCGTTTCCTCCAACATTTATTTTTTTATTAGAAGCATTTACACAACAAGAGCATTTCATGTATAACAGTCATACATTATATTCAAATTGATAATATTATCAATATTATCAATTATGTAATGACTCTGCTTTATATATATTTTTCTGTGTCCATGTCTCTCTCTCTGTCTCGCTCTCAGTCTCTCTCTCTGTCTCTCCCTCTCTTCCTCTGTCTCCCTCTCTGTCTCTCTCTGTCTCTCTCTCTCTGCCTGTCTGCTCTCTCTGTCTGTCTCTCTCTCTCTGTCAGTCTCTCTCTTTCTGTCTCTCTCTGTCTGTCTTTGTCTGTCTCTCCCTCTCTCTCGCTCTCTATGTCTCTTTCTCTATCTCTCGCTCTCTTTCTCTATTTATCTGTTTCATTGTCTCTCTTTGTCTCTTTCTCTCTGTACCTCTCCGTCTCTCTCCATCTCTGTATCTTTCTCTCTCTCTCTGTTTCTCTCTGTCTCTCTCTCTCCTTATCTCTATCTCTCTTTCTCTCTTTCTCTCTCTGTCTGTCTCTCTCTGTGTCTGTCTTTGTCTGTCTCTCTCTCTCACCCCTCTCTCTCTCTCTCTGTCTCTATGTCTTTCTCTCTCTCTGTATCTTTCTCTCTGTATCTTTCTCTCTTTACCTCTCTCTGTCTCTCTCTGTGTCTCTGTCTCTCCCTGTCTCTCTCTCTTTCTGCCTCTCTCTCTTTCTCTCTCTCTCTCTCTGTCTTTGTCTGTCTCTCCCTCTCTCTCGCTCTCTATCTCTTTCTCTCTCTCTATCTCTCTTTCTCTGTTTATCTGTTTCTCTCTCTGTCTGTATCTGTCGCAAGCCCCCATTCGCTGTGATGGTATTTCAGTCTAAGTCACAGAGGCCGATGTCAGGAAATCCTTCAGAGGGGTGAACCCTCGAAAAGCGTTTGGACCTGGTGGCATACCTGATCATGTTTTAAAAACCTGTGCGGACCAACTGGCTGGAGTTTTTACGGACATTTTCAACCTGTCACTTCTGAGATCTGAGGTTCCCACCTGCCTCAAAAGGGCATCAATAATACCAGTGCCCAAGAAGAGCAAGGTGACGTGCCTCAATGACTATCGACCTGTGGCACTAACGCCTGTGGTGATGAAGTGCTTCGAGAGGTTGATCATGGTGCAAATCAACTCCTACCTTGACAAAAACCTGGACCCACAGCAGTTCGCTTACCGCCACAACAGATCAACGGTGGACGCGATCTCACTGGCCCTCCACTCTGCTCTGGACCACTTGGACAACAAAAACTCATATGCAAGGCTGTTATTCATTGACTACGGCTCGGCATTTAACACAATCATCCCTTCTAAGCTGGTTACCAAACTCTCAGAACTGGGTCTCTGCGCATCTCTCTGCTATTGAATCCTCGACTTCCTCATTCATAGACAACAGTCTATTCGTATTGGTAGAAATGTGTCAGACTCGATAACAATCAGCACGGAAGCACCTCAAGGCTGCGTGCTCAGCCCCCTGCTGTACTCACTCTATACTCATGATTGCGTACCCGGTCACAATGCGAACTCCATCATCAAGTTCGCTGACGACACCACTGTAGTGGGACGTATCACTGATGGGGATGAGTCGGAGTACAGAAGAGAGATCGAGCGACTGTCCATATGGTGCCAGCACAATAACCTGGCCCTCAACACCAGCAAAACCAAGGAACCGATTGTGGACTTTGGAAGCAGTAGGATGGGGACCCACAGTCCTGTTTATATCAACAGGTCGATGGTTGAAAGGGTCAAGAGCTTCAAATTCCTGGGCGTGCACATCTGTGAAGATCTTTCCTGGTCCAAGAACACAGATGAAATTATTAAGAAAGCTCATCAGCGCCTCTACTTCCTGAGAAGACTACGGAGATTTAGTCTGTCAAGGAAGACTCTCTCTAACTTCTACAGGTTCACAGTAGAGAGCATGCTGACCGGTTGCATCGTGGCTTGGTTCGGCAACTTAAGTGCCTTGGAGAGGAAAAGACTACAAAAAGTAGTAAACACTGCACAGTCCATCATCGGCTCTGACCTTCCTTCCATCGAGGGGATCTACCACAGTCGCTGCCTCAAAAAGGCTGGCAGCATCATCAAGGAACCACACCACCCTGGCCACACATCCATCTCCCTGCTACCTTCAGGTAGAAGGTACAGGAGCCTGAGAACTGCAACGACCCGGTTCAGGAATAGCTACTTCCCCACAGCCATCAGGCTATTAAACCTGGCTCGGACAAAACTGTGAACATTAATACCCCTCCATCGGTTATTTGCACTTTATTAATTTATTAATTAATGTGTGTATTTAAGTATATAATTGTAGTCAACGCCTACTATGTTCTGTTGTGCTATGCATATAAAGAATTTCATTGTCCTGTCAGGGACACATGACAATAACCTCTTTTGACTTTGACTTTTGACTTTGACACTCTCTCACTCTGCCTCTCTCGTTCTCTCTGTCTCTCTCTGTCTCTTTCTGTGTACCTCTCTGTCTCTCTATGTGTATGTCTCTCTCTCTGTCCGTCTCTTGCTCTTTCTTTCTCTCTCTGTCTGTCTCTCTCTCGCACCTCTCTCTCTCTCTTTCTGTCACTCTCTATGAATCTCTCTCTCTCTCTCTCTCTCTCTCTCTCTCTCTCTCTCTCTCTCTCTCTCTCTCTCTCTCTGGCGCTCTCTATCTCTGTCCGTCTCTCTCTGGCTCTCACTCTTTCTTGCTCTCTCCGTGTCTGTCTCTGTCTCTGTCTCTCTCTCTCTCTCTCTCTCTCTCTCTCTCTTCTCTCTCTCTCTCTCTCTCTCTCTCTCTCTCTCTCTCTCTCTCTCTCGGTCAGAGTGAGAGAGTGTCAAAGTCAAAAGTCAAAGTCAAAAGAGGTTATTGTCATGTGTCCCTGACAGGACAATGAAATTCTTTATATGCATAGCACAACAGAACATAGTAGGCGTTGACTACAATTATATACTTAAATACACACATTAATTAATAAATTAATAAAGTGCATTAATGTGAGGTTATCCACTTTGGTGGCAAAAACAGGAGGGTAGACTATTATCTGAATGGTGGCAAATTAGGAAAAGGGGAGATGCAACGAGACCTGGGTGCCATGGCACATCAATCATTGAAAGTAGGCATGCAGGTGCAGCAGGCAGTGAAGAGAGCAAATGGTATGTTAGCATTCATAGCGAAAGGATTTGAGTATAGGAGCACGGAGGTTCTACTGCAGTTGTATAGGGTTTTAGTGAGACCACACCTGGAGTATTGCGTACAGTTTTGGTCTCCAAATCTGAGGAAAAACATTCTTGCCATAGAGGGGGTACAGAGAATGATCACCAGACTGATTCTTGGGATGTCAGGACTTTCATATGAGGAAAGATTGGATAGACTTGGCTTGTACTCACTAGAATTTAGAAGACTGACATAGAAACTTACAAAATTCTTAAGGGGTTGGATAGGCTAGATGCAGGAACATTGTTCCCGATGTTGGGGAGGTCCAGAACAAGGGGTCACA
Source organism: Okamejei kenojei (assembly GCA_035221665.1). Classification (NCBI taxonomy): domain Eukaryota; kingdom Metazoa; phylum Chordata; class Chondrichthyes; order Rajiformes; family Rajidae; genus Okamejei; species Okamejei kenojei. Next base: position 41,233,432 of record CM069156.1, read on the forward strand.
GTTTAAGGATTAGGGGGAATTCCTTTAGGACAGAGATGAGGAAAAACTTTTTCACACAGAGAGTGGTGAGTCTCTGGAATTTTCTGCCACAGAAGGTAGTTGAGGCCAGTTCATTGGCTATATTTAAGAGGGAGTTAGATGTGGCCCTTGTGGCAAAAGGGATCAGGGGGTATGGAGAGAAGGCAGGTGCAGAATACTGAGTTGGATGATCAGCCATGATCATATTGAATGTCGGTGCAGACTCTAAGGGCCGAATGGCCAATGCCTGCACCTATTGTCTATGTTTCTATGTTTCCATCTCTCTCTCTCTCTCTCTCTCTCTCTCTCTCTCTCTCTCTCTCTCTACCTCTGTCTTTTTTATATATAGATAGAAAATAATAAAGAAAGGGAGAAAAAAAAGTATGATAAAGAAGAATGGAATGATTTACTAATAATACAACATCGGAGATAGGTTTGTAAATTATAAAGTGTATCTTTTCATCTAATCCTTGATTCAAGCTTCAGTCAGGTTCTCGTGCCAAACCAGTTCGCCCCTTCAAATAATCAATAAATAGAGACCATATAACCATATAACCATATAACAATTACAGCACGGAAACAGGCCCTCTCGGCCCTTCCAGTCCGTGCCGACCATTTGTTTTCCCCTAGTCCCATCTACCTGCACTCAGACCATACCTCTCCATTCCCTTCACGTCCATATACCTATCCACTTTACTCTTAAATGTTAAAATCAATCCTGCCTCCACCACTTCTGCTGGAAGCTGATTCCACACAGCCACCACCCTCTGAGTAAAGAAGTTCCCCTCACGTTACCCCGAAACCTCTGTCCCTTAATTTTCATGTCATTGCCCTCTTGTTTGAAATTTCCCTACCCTCATGGGAAAAAAGCGTATCCACGCCAACTCTGTCTATCCCTTTCATCATTTTTTAAAGACCTCAATCAAGTCCCCCCTTAACCTTCTGCGCTCCAAAGAATAAAGAGCTAACTTGTTCAACCTTTCTCTGTAACATAGTTGCTGGAACCCTGGCAACATTCTACTAAATCTCCTCTGTACTCTCTCTATTTTGTTGACATCCTTCCTATAACTAGGCGACCAAAATTGTACACCATACTCCAGAATTGGTCTTACCAATGCCTTGTACAATTTTAACATTACTGCCCTACTCCTATATTCAATGCTCTGATTTATAAAGGCCAGCACACCAAAGGCTTTCTTTACCACCCTATCTACATGCGATTCCACCTTCAGGGAACTATGCAGTTATTCCTAGATCCCTTTGTTCCACGGCATTCCTCAATTCCCCACCATTTACCATGTACGTCCTATCTTGATTTGTCCTGCCAAGATGTAGCACTTCACACTTATCAGCATTAAACTCCATCTGCCATCTTTCAGCCCACTTTTCCAAATGGCCCAAATCTCTCTGTAGACTTTGAAAATCTACTTCATTATCCACAACACCACCTATCTTAGTATCATCTGCATACTTACTTATCCAATTTTCCACCCCATCATCCAGATCATTGATGTACATGACAAACAACAGTGGACCCAACACAGATCCCTGAGGCACCCCACTGGTCACCGGCTTCTAACCTGACAAACAGCCATCCACCATTACTCTCTGACATGTCCCATTCAGCCACTGTTGAATCCATCTTGCTACTCCGCCTTTAACACCCAAAGATTGAACCTTCTTAACCAACCTTCCATGGGGAACCTTGTCAAAGGCCTTACTGAAATCCATATAGACAACATCCACTGCTTTACCCTCATCAATTTCCCTAGTTACCGCTTCTAAAAAATTCAAGAAGGTTTGTCAAACATGCCCTTCCAGGCACAAATCCATGTTGACTGTTCCTGATCAGACCCTGTTTATCCAGATGCTTATATATATTATCTCTAAGTATCCTTTCCATTAATTTGCCCACCACTGACGTCAAACTAATAGGTCTATAATTGCTAGGTTTATTCTTTGAACCCTTTTTAAACAATGGAACAACATGCGCAGTACGTCAATCCTCCGGCACTATTCCCGTTTCTAATGACATTTGAAATATTTCTGTCATAGCTCCTGCTATTTCTACACTACACCCCTAAAAGTGTTGCTACACCGTTCCCACTTCTCAGTTCCACCCAAATAGCCTCCCTAGACGAGCCCTCTAATCTATCCTGCCAAAGCACTGCTGTAATATCTTCTCTGACAAGCAATGCAACACCTCCCCCTCTGGTCCCTCCAATTCTATCACACCTGAAGCAACGAAATCCTGGAATATTTAGTTTCCAATCACAGCCCTCCTGCAACCATGTTTCACTGATTGCCACAACATCATATTTCCAGGTGTCAATCCAGGCTCTAAGTTCGTCCACCTTACTTACAATGCTCCTAGCATTAAAATATACACATTTTAGAAACCCACCATCCCTTATTCTCGGTCTATTATCTTTTTCATCTTTCTCGCCTACATTTTGGATCCGAGTGCTTCCCTTCTCTGCCTCTTGCCCCACACCCTGACCCCCTAGCCCCCTCTACCCGAGTTCCCTCCCCCCAGCCTTTCTAGTTTAAAGTCTCCCCAGTAGCCTTTGCAAATCTCCCTGCCAGGATATTGGTCCCCCTCGGGCTCAAGTGCAACCCGTCCTTTGTGTACAGATCATGCCTTCCCCAAAAGAGGTCCCAGTGATCAAGAAACTTGAATCCCTGCCCCACTGCACCAGTCCCTCAGCCACGCATTTATCCTCCACCTCATTTCATTCCTACTCCCACTGTTACGCGGCACAGGCAGTAATCCTGAAATCGTTACCCTTTTGGTCCTTCTC